>VXBP01001155.1:127836-611469 GCA_013400115.1 Rhinopomastus cyanomelas | reverse complement strand
AAAAAGAAAAAGAAAAAGAAAAAGAAAAAGAAAAAGAAAAAGAAAAAGAAAAAGAAAAAGAAAAAGAAAAAGAAAAAGAAAAAGAAGAAAGAATGCTTGTTTCAGATTATCTGGCTTAAACATGGACATGCATTTGGAAATACATTGAACTGTCAGTTCTGACTGTCCCTGGTCAGGACCCCCTACTGCCACACTGATACCAGGTCTGTTTGACATTTAATGTCACCAGAATAAAGCTCATTCATTACATTAGTGATGAGGACTTGAACCAATGGGTTCCACATACAAACTTAAACACTTTCGGTGCAGTTCATGTGGAGGAGATTTCAGTTAGTCAAGGTGAAATTTCTAGTCTGTGGTTATTAATTACTGCAGCAAAAGCACAAACTTTGAAAGCATTACTCAGGGTATTTCTACCTTGAAGAAATGATATTGAATATCAGTTCTCTCATTTTCAAGCAATGCCAAAAAAGGAGAATGCTTCATCTGAAACACAACATCCTCAGAGAACATACATTGGATTTGTAGGGCAACATAGAACGTAATTCTATTGCATGATCAGAAAGATTGATAAGAAACATTAACACACTCATTGCTGAGAAGAGGATGGAGAACTTTGTCATAAAGGCTGTTATTCTGCAGGGTTCCATAATAATGTCACATTATGATGAGAGTTAGTATGAGCTATCGATGCAGAAATAGTTGATGCCTGAACTTCTCTTTATGAGCCTGTACTTTTTTTAAAGTCTCACATTTTTTTGCAAACATGAGACAACCTTGTGTGTGTTGAGGGAAAGTGTAAGATTTATCAGCTTTGGTTTAATATAAAGCTGGGTTAGTCATCCGGAATATCATCAAGTGGAGCTCCATTGTTTCCAATTGCAGATTTTGGAACCACCCGCTTCAGGAACTTTCAAGAATCTCCTGTGCCTTTTGTGTGCTGAAGAAATTGCACAAATGCCACCATGAAGTTTTGCTTTGGTACAGCAATTGTTGGCTCTGTATCCCCTAGCTCAAGCAACACTAGTGTTATTTCTACTTCATGTCCATATAGTGAATGTTGTGTGTGTCATCGTTGCCATGATGTTTAAACTGCTGCAGCTTCCTGTTCAGAGAATTCTTTCTTTGTAACAGAGTTTTGAAAGGGACATAGGTATAGTTTAAGCAAACCCTCTGACCAATTTAGCCACTCAAGCAGATCTAGAAGTCTTCTGTTTCAGGCTGCAGTGAGAGATAACTTGTCACAAGATGTGCTGATTGGAACACTGTGAAATCTCTGCTTCACTGACTCCTGGAACAGGCAAAAGCTCTGCATGAAATCAGAGGGGACTACAAAGCAGGCAAAGACACTGGCCAGAAGTGACAGACTTTAGAATTTAGTAGAGGATTGTTCTCTTCTCTGACTGTTCAAAAGGAAGTATTGGAATCTGTGTTAATTGTCTTAAAATGTAATGACTCTCTCAAGGCATAGAAAGAGGAGCAGTACTCAAGTTGTAGAGGACCAGCAGTCTCTATGCTTTCTGGCTGCCTGGAGAGTTCAGAAACAATGAAATACATGTCAATATGTTCAAATCATCATGAGCTAACAGACTTGGAAAACAGCAAGTCTGTTTTCATGGGTTTTGTCATCTAAGAATAATTCATACTAGGCATTTGATGCTTAAACAAGTACTCAGAGATTTGAAGTGAAGCATTGTGTTTTATTAAATGAACAAGCAGACAGATCAATCCAAAACCTGTGCTCAGTTCTGCTAACTCTGAAGAAACCACAAAGGAGCCCTTTCCAAAAACATAAGCTTTGCTGTCAGACTACTAGTACCCTATAGCACAAAGCAGAGGTTTTAAAAAGAAACTGAAATATTCTAGGATCAAGCTGAGACTGGGATGTGGTTATGAGCAGTCCCAATCGCCAGCCTGATGTGGATATATTTGAATATCTATCCTGTATGTGAAATCTTTACTTCTGAACTGCCACAATGGCTCTTCCGTTTTAGCAAGTCATCTAACAGTTGTCCACTCTTTGGAACACTTTTCATTACATCAAGAAAGAGCAGCAAAACCAAATTTGTGCAAATTAAAATAACAGGTACATAGAATCATAGAATCATAGAATCATTATGGATTGGAAGGGACCTCGAAAGATCATCTACTCCAATCCGCCTGCAACAACAGGATCACCTAAACCAAGTCACACAGGAACCCGTCCAGTCGGGTCTTGAATATCTCCAGTGAGGGAGACTCCACAACCACCCTGGGCAGCCTGTTCCAGTGCTCCGTCACCCTCACCGTGAAGAAGTTCATGAACACAGGGAAAATCACAGAATATTAGAACAATAGAACAATGCAGGTTGGAAAAGACCTTTAAGATCAGTGAGTTCAATCATTAACTTAGCTCTACTAAGCTCACCACTAAACCATGTCCCTAAGCTCCTGAAGCAGGTTAAAACTAAGAAACTTCTTTTTCCCAGGTTTTTGACACCATTTTTGTGGTGGGTTCAAGACCACAATTAAAAAAAAAGAAAGGAAAAGAAAAACCATCTAGGTCTCAGTGAGATCTTGGGTAGAATTTGCCAGACAATGGGTAGCTTAGGGAAAATGAAAAAGGGTTTATTAACTCTATAACTATCTAAAGAAAGAAAAACTTAAGCAAGTTAGCGCACACAAACCAGAAACTCTGTTGCAAATGCCATCACGTAGAGACCTGGGGAAAGCACGTCAATCAAGCAGAGAGGGGTGCAACCACCCTCTCCTCTATTCATTCTCAGAGACTATCCAGGTCTTCATGAGTTGCACATCCTGCTCTGTAGACACCAAACCCTCGGCCATCCAGACCGGAGAACTCCTCAATTCCTCAGCGTAGATTCTCCAGCAAAGTGCTGATTGGACGGGCCTGATTCCTCAGAACTTGAAACTGCATCCCTCAAAGCAGGAGACGTGCCTTCAAAAAGAACCCAGTCTCCTTCCTTGCCCAATGCCTAAGGATTCTCGAGTCCTTCTGCTTCCTTCTGAACAGACAGTTCAGCTAAGCAGAAAGGAATTCTCAGATGCGTCTCCCAAAGCTCCTTCTCTCCCCAATACTCAAGCATCCCCAGCTATACTCAGTGGCAAAAATGACAGCCTCTCTTCCTGCTGAAAAAATGGCTCAGAGATGGCAACGACTGGCCTTATGGCCCCGACTACGTGAGGAGCTCAACATGGTGACCAACTGCATGGCCAGCGTCAACAGGGGCCTCCTCTACCCCACTAACGTGGCCGAGAGTTTTATTCCCCTCCTGTCTCTCTCCCTGTCCTCTCACCTCAGCTACAGGGGAAAGAGGAGTATTCTTCAGCTCACCATGGGTCGCTGGATGGTTGCCCCATGGGGAGGAAATCGGCACTAAGTATTTGCTTCTCTGGTTCTCAGTGCCAGCTCGGAGCTGGGCTGGGACTGGGCTGGGTCGGGACCGGGCTGCCTCCCCCAGGGCAGAACAGGGGCCCAGGGTAGAGGGCAGATGCTGTCTACCCCCTGCCTCCAGAAGGGCAGTAAGGCCATGGCAAGTCACTGCATCCCCTCCAATCCTGTCCCTACCCCAACCCAGAAGGGGATGGGAGTGGGAGGAGGAAGACAGAGCCCCGTGCTGATGCGCTGGGGCAAAGCCTCTGGAAGACTAAAAGGGCAGGGCTGGGTCAGCAGCCCTCTCTTATAGTGTCATCTAGTGCCCACCTCTTCCAGGACAGGTCACTGGGAGGATTATCTTAAAGCAAAATGCACTTTTTCTTCATGAAAGCACAAATCTTTACTTCTGAAAATGTTGGTAATTTTCAAACTGTAACAGCTCCATATCTGCATGACTTTTACACATGTCCAGGGATGGCAATTCAACAACCTCCCTGGGTAGCCTCTTGCAAGTCCTTGCAATGAAGAAGTTTTACCTTAAAACTCCCCTGGCACAACTTGAGGCCATTTCCTCTTGTCCTATTTCTGCCTCTCAGCAATCTCCTTTCAGGTAGGTGTAGACAGCGATCAGGTCTCCCTTCAGCCTCCTTTTCTTCAGATTGAGCAGCCCCAACTCTCTCAAACACTCTTCATAAGGCTTGTTCTGCAGACCCTTCACCAAATTTGTTGTCCTTCTCTGGACTCACTCCAACACCTAAATGTCTTTATTGTATTAATGTCAGAGTTGAGAACGAATCAAAAGGACAGAATGAGAAAAATTATTTACATGGCATTTTTTCCATTTTTATGTGACATTGAATTCAGGTAGGTTCAAGTCCCTTGCTGTGAGTATATAAGGGAAAACTGCTGTTCTAAAGCTGAGGGTTACCACTCGAAGAAAAAAAGGCCCCAAGCCCCCAAAGTGAAAGTTTAACAGCTCAGAGATGCAGTTTTTAATGACAGTATAGATGGGTTGTGCTTTTTACAGCATTCTTCTCTGTAAGAAAAGTTCTTAGCAGATCTATAAATCTGAAAATAAAATGTCTATTAATTATGTATTGGCAAATACATAGTATGTTGCAATTTTAAATACACATCCTTATATATAGAATTAAAAAAAAAACTTCATACTTTACCACCCTTTTTTTTTAACCTCATTACATTAATTTCTGATTTTTTTTTCTGGAATGAGGAAAATTCAGAAAAATAAACCAATTTAAAATCTGGAAGACCAAATTTATTTATCACTATAGAAAATAGCAGTGAGCTCAACTGAACAAAAATAACTCAGGCAGTTAGCTCTCACCAGCTTGCACACTCTACTGATATATCCTATTTACCACTTTATATCCATCTGCCAAACCCACCTGGGTTTCAGATGGGGCTCTGTAACTGATAGTCTTCGCTCTATTCCCCATGCCTTCCTGACAACAGTCTCTACAATAAAAGTTACACAGTGTGTGTTTTGTCGTAGTGTAATCTAAATGCTCTATTAAGTGGAGAACTTATTAAGAAGTGTGTTAGAGAGTGTTTCCTACTCATGATCCCCACAATGAGTCAGGTAGAAGTCATACCATCTACAGTCAAAAGCTAAAAATAGATGGGTTCTGGGTAAGGAAGAGCCGTATTTGTTTTCACGGGGTGTCTTTCACAACGAGATTATCTCTAAGCAGTTACAGACGGACTGAAAAGACAACCATTTTTGTGGCTTAGTTGTAGAAATATTTATGGCCTTCATCTCTAGTAGAACAGAGATGACCAGCTGCATGCTTCAGGACCCCGATAAGGTGTCAAGGACCTAAACAGCTCCTTGGTCATTACTGCAGAAAGACAAAAAAAGCATTGTTTTGTTTAAGAGAAACTCTGCCAAAGCTGAGAAAAGGCCCTTCTTGCATTTTGAACATTGCAAGGGCTTGAAACAGGAAAACTGCATCTCCTGAAAAGTCTGTCTCCATTCTGCTGAGACATTCCACTGAGTCAGAATAATTACAGCAGGATAATAAGTAATGGTTTCACTGGGTCAACCTCAGTGTGTGTTTGTGTTTTCATATATTAATGAACATTGTGGATGATCTCATTTCAAGCTGCCCAGAGAAGTTGTTGAATTGCCATCCCTGGACGTGTTTTAAAACAGTATAGACACGGAGCTTAAGGACATGGTTTAGTGGTGGGCTTAAAGGTCTTTTCCAACCTAGATGATTTTATGATTCTTGGTGCAACCTCAACAAGGTTGTCCTCTTCTTAAGTCAAAGGTGGCTTTTTGCCAGGCTTCAGTGACAGAAGGAGATTTTAATGTCGCCAGTCTAAATTGAGCAGCTTTCTACAGTTAACAGTCAGGCCTCACACTCCAGAATGGAAGACATTACCAAGTGACTTTCAGCCTTTTCACTTTGCATTTGGACATAGAGCTGAGCAATAACTAGTGCTAGAAACCATTTCTGCATTAGATAAAGGGTGAAAGAAAGCAAAGATTTTTTCCTGGATCTCAGAATCAGTCTCAGTGCATTAGAGATGACTCTATCAGTTGAAGATGAGCAGTTATCTTATACTCAAGACTTTTCTGTCAGAGCTAATTTTCCAGTCTCACTGAAGAAGATGGGTTGTATAAGCATCCCACTCCAGGCATCTGCACAGGATGTGGGCACACTAAAGGACAGGAAGGCTTTCTGTTTCCTGAATATGCAGGTGTGTGCAATGTCAAGCGTCAGCTCTACATTATCAGGATCGTTTCATAACGCACACACAGTGCAGTTTTTCTGGATGTTAGCAGTCTGAAAACTGTTTCCTCACTGACAGAGTTGTGGAGAATAGAGAAGTATGTGGACAGCTTTGATAGACAGTTACGCTGCAGCTCAAGAAAGGGGATTATCTGTGATCCTGCTGCAGTCTCCAAAATACATCCAAGAAGTCTTCTGCAAAGAAGGGAGAGTTAGGTGAGAAAACTGTATATTGCACTTAAACGTGTCAGAAGAAGGAGCTGTTTTTATTTCATTTGCAGAAACCTGAGCCGATAAGTCAGGCAACTGTTGACAGCTCACCATTTTCCAGGCCATGGCTTATTTTCATATTTATTTCATAGGATAATTGTGGACTTCCCTCCACAAGAAAAATGAGTGAGCAGCAATGAAAGGTAAGATCAGGTTAAAACTCAAATAAAGAGATGCAAGCAAAACAGTGAAAAATATGAAGTAGAGAAGCTAAGAATATTTAAAGTCATAAATGATTAGTAATTGTAAGATACAATAAAGCAGAAAGTAAGGACTTTGACATGTAATATTTATGTGGTTCTATGTAATTGCTTCTAAGCTTGCTAGTGTGTGGGGTCTACTTCTTTTCTTAATCCTGCAAAAATGAAGTTTCATCCTCCCCAATAGCTCATTTACAATCTTTTACATATGAGGACCCTTAAGTAAATATAGCTGGGTATCATAAAAATAATGTATTTAAAAGTAAATTAGAATGTTATTTAGAGAGTCCTTCATTGCTGCATGTATGCTTCTATATTTGTTTACTTATATCTTAATTACGTAAGTCGGGTGGTCTAATCCTAGCAACAATGAGGACCAGATGGAGATTTTTTGCCCTCTAACTGAGCATGTGACATTCCTTCCCCCTGTCACAGCTGCAGCCTGACACAGACATTCAGCTGGTGCTGCTGCTGCCAGAAAAAGGAGGTGTTTTCGAGGAGATGAAGGAAAGTGTCCATATCTCTTCCACAGGTGACATCAACTGCTTTCCTCTATGTTTTGAGTGCATTTGGAGCAGGAGGTGGTTTCAGCTGTTTGTACCGAAAAGATTCATGGATCTCCATTTCTGCCCTGAACGGAGATGTTCAGTGGGTTAAAATCTAACTGAGGCAGCAAGACCAGAAGTATTTCCTACAAAAATTGTATTAGAAATCTGTGAGATGAGTGTGTGGTGTTGAGTTACACCAAAATTGAAGGACCTATCTTAAAACAGAGTAAAGCAAACCAAATCACAGGTATAAATAACACCACCACTGTTCTTCAAGAAATCAGCTTTTGCCCATAAAGGTGTAACACAGCACCACTGTGGCATGATGTTAATGTTTTAATATGGTGATTTTCAACTCAAAACACAGTTAATTCCGTATTAAATACTATATTAGAACTCACCTCTTTTATCTTTCCAGCTGGTTAGAAAAGGAAAGAAAATATTCTGAACTTTCTGTCTGTCTTGGTGGTTCCAAAAAAGACCTTCAGCCGCTTCTCATAAGATCTACCCTCCAGCCCCTTCACTAGCTTTGTCGACTTTTGGACACACTGCAGCACCTCAATGACCTTCTTGTATTCAGATGCCCCAAACTGAACACAATATTTGAGGTGAGGCCTTAGAAGTGCCTAATACAGGGCAATTATTGCTTCTGTACTCCTGCTGACCACACTGTTTCTGCTACAAGCCAGAATGCTATTGGCATTCTTAACCACTTGGGCATGCTGCTGGCTCATGTTCAGCCAGCTGTCCATCAGCACCCCCAGGTCCTTTTCTGCTGAGCAGTCATAATGCATGACTCCTTTACCCTTCACAGCTCCTTGAGTGGATCTTCACCTTTGTCCTCATTTGGCTGACCCTCAGATTCCAGACCCCTGTATCTGTTGTGCAGAAATAACTCAAATGTGTGGGAGGCTGTGGAGGGAGTGACCCACTGCCCTGAGCAGGAATTGGTTACCATTCATCCTGAGCTCTGTCTGACCATTGAGTCTGTTTCAGAGAAGGCAGGGTGTGTCTCCAATGGGCTATTTCTGTCTCACACTCTCTGATGCTCCTCAGCCTGCTCATCTCCTCTCAAGAGCTCTGTCACCAAGAGGAGGAGTCTCTCTACCTCGGTGCATGTGCCACAGGTGAGCTCTGAGCTGTCCCTCCTGCACAAGTGCCACAGCAGGACACCCTGTGCAACCTGTTGCCTGGGTGGCTTTGTGCCTGCCCTAAAGATCTACATCAGCTTTGGTGGGGGCAACACACGAAGAGGTCATGGCCTTCTGCTAGGTGGAAACAATTGCTCCTGGGTAGAGCAGGTAGGGTGAGCAGGGTTTGCAGCATCTTTACTCTGGGCCCTTCACTGCAGACTGCTGTGCAGTCAGGCAGGTGCAAGACCTGACCTCGTGTGACTACGTGCACCCATGTGCACTCCTGGAATGCACTCAGAAAGTGTCTCCTGTGTCTGTGTGGACAGGACGCTTCTGGTATAGCTGCATTTAAATGCCCTGTGGTGGTTCTGGCGATGCCTCCAACCACTCACCTCTCAGCCTTGCACGCGGCTGTGCTAAGGCCTCCTGTATCTGTGTGGATTGATGATAATAAATCCAGATGAAGGCTTGCAAATCTCTGTCTATCCAAAACACTTTGGAAATATGAATGCAGACTCATCCGTTCTGAAGTTCCAAGAAGGTTCTTCAGCATCTCTTTGTATCCCTGACCAGGTGACTCATCCCTGGCAAAGATTATTCAGACAAAGGTAGAATTTTATCAAAGGAAGGGGAATCATCCCAAATTTACCTTCGGTTTGGCAGTGAATTTATAACAATCGCAAATCACTCTCAGCTGTCCCTGAAATCTCTCCTTCAGCACATGGCTGTAGGGAAGGCAACAAGTTCTGCAGCAATCAATCCCTTTTATATCTCTCCACAGACACAGGCATTATACTGAAGCTCAAACTGTGCTGCTGGCTGAAAAAAAGAATTGGTAAATCAAATGAAATCACCCAGATACTATCCACTGCCCACATTTAAGCAAAAAGCTATTGCTGAAATACTTTCTTCACCTTTTAACCCATTCATATGTATAAACCAGTAGCTTCTTAATCTTCCTAACCTCTTCCCACCTGAGATATTCGCTGTTGTGGTTACCATCTCTCACACTACATGCCTCCCTGTACTTCCTTTTTACTATGGTCCTCTAGCCGTCTTGTTTCCACTGCCCATTGTTCAGAGGGTGCTTACCTCAGGCACTGCACATCATCGTTTGCACAGTGATTATTCCTTCCTTTGTGAATGCCTTTTCTGATTCCTAAGCTATGGTACTTTCTGGGCTGAATGGATCTCTGGCTGTCAGTGATCAAAGCTGTCAGTTGCTGTTTATTTCCTCACCTCTTCAATTTGGCTCCTGGGAGGATGTTTCAACAGACGTTTTAGAGAGACAGAAAAAACCAATATCCTCTTAAACTAATGACCCTTGGCCCTGCTGTCTGCAAATGAATGTAGGCACTATTGCCCAGTTTTCTACTGAGGGTCTGTGAGCAAAACTCATGTGTATTCTCTAGCTCTAAAACAAGTGTGTGTAACTTCAAGGAAAAAAAGTATTATTTGCATTTAACAGTAATTATTCTGATGTAACTATGACACTCCAGTAATTGCTTTCTGGTTATTAACAATATTAATAAAGTTCATGTTCAGATTTTCTGGTAGAGAGCATTGCTGGCTCTTCTGTTTATTCTTTTCAGAGGGTTTCTGTGAGGAACATCTGAAGCCTTTTTATTACAGTTGCTTTTTTTCAAAATCAAAAGTCTGGAATAAATTTGTTGTGACTAGCTATTAGCAAAAAAAATTCTATTCAGAGCAGCAGTGGCTTCTTTCTTTAGGGAAACATAGCTGCAGTGTGTCACAGATTCAATTACATGTCCTATGATCTCTGTATTAATCACAAACATTCCTGGTGTTTCTACCAGAAAATGGTTCATCCGCTACCAGCTTGCTGTTGAATAGGTTATTCTTAACACACTTGCTTTAAACACACTTTCTGGGAGGAAGTCTTTAAAGGATTTATTTACTTTATTGGTTGAGGGATAGTGGAGGCTGGGAGGGAAAGTGAAATGGAGAGATCAGGAGATGGAAACAGATGAAGAACTTTGTTTCATCTACATTGACTGCAATAGGTGAGTATGCAAAGGGCTGCTCACATGAGCTTCTCATGTGAACAGGAGAGTCACCTGAAGAAGAGAGGTAGATCTTTGCATAGAAACAGCTGTTGGATGTTTTTGAGTTAGGTGAGCTGATCTGAGGTGAAGGAAGGAACCTATAATGATTGATTGGGCTCTATAGGATTAAGTTGACTGCACTGGGATTCTCTAAAGGGATAAAAGTAACATAGGAAGTATAAAATTTTAAGAGGAGAAAAATAAGGAATACAGTCATGGAAGCCAATCAGTGGTAAAATTTCAAGAGACAGTTATCAGGTAAAGGAAAGGTAAGGACTGATGTTGGATTAGGGTGAGGACTCCAGTAAAGTTTTGGCTAAAGTATCAGAAGCACTTAAAATTCTCTTAGGAGCAGATCCCACAGTGTTGAAGAAGTGAGGAAAAAATAGGGAAGTGAGTTGATATGAAAGAAAAGAGAGTGAGAAAAAAAATCTTCACAATTAATATTAAGAATATAATCTATGATTTTAAAAATAAAAGAAGACAGTGAAAATAATGGTTGAAGAAGCAGGAAAGTTTACTTCTATTTTTAAAATTTCTTTTTGTATTTTTTAGAATTTGTTAAGCAAGGACAAACTAAAGAATGTTTTTAGTGTGAAGGGAGCAAATTATAACTTGGATGGTAATAGACTATGATAAAGTAGCAAAGGGTAAGAGTGCCCACGCTTGAGTTCAGAAAATGCGATTTGGCAGGATCACAGAAACGGAAATGTGAGGTGGCAAGGTAACAAAAGTTGAGGAGAGCAGACAACAAAGATTTCTACCTGTGACTGAAAACACATTGGTGCTGTGATTGAAGGGAAAGGAAAAAAAAAGGAAGGGCTCAAATCATTCGGTGCTATTAGTGGGAAAGGCAAGGAACCTTGCTTGTGAGAGCTTATTCTTCATAACCCTATGTATGCATTGCAGAGATCACGGAAGCTTAGCAAAGCACTGTGGATGAAAAATAATCTCTTAAGAACACAGAGGAATAAGAGAGTGTATAAAATTCATCAAGAACTTGTGCAGATGATCTGACCAAAATTGCCATTGTTTGGATAGATGTGCTACTAAAACATATTACAGCACAAAACAGGTTGTAAATCACTGTTTCCAAGGTACTGTTCATATGGAAAAGCAAATGAGACATCATTGGGATTAGCATTATTGTTGATTCATGCCAAATTAGGTGTCTAATCTATGCATAGGGCTGTTATTATTAAACCACATAATTTATCCTCTTGAGTATACTACTGCTTTGTTTAACTTCAAATTATACCTTTCTAGCTACCATTGTTGTTGACCCTTCTTTTAATAGGGTTTCTTTTGGAGCTGTTCCTTGTTTGTTGAGCAACAGATTGATAAACTTGCAGGGAATGGAAGAAAGATCTGCTACTGTACAGTACGAGCATCCACCCTGTGGTATTTTGAACACACTGGAAACACCAGATAACGATAACAAGATGTGATTAAGTCTTTCAGGGCTGTAAAGCTGAATGGCATAACTCAGGAGAAAATAACTCTCCCACTAAATCACAGCAGAAAACAGCAAGAGAGCTATATGGTAAAAGGTTCTGTACCTTGATGTGTCTGTAGGAGTTCAGCCTGTATATGGGGTAATGTTTAAAATGATAGTAGCATGCAGTCTAACCATTTGTTGACCAAAGATGCTTGTGAGACATTTCTACAGCTGGCTATCATTTTATATCTTTTAACAGTGGACTATTTTGTATTATAACCTTGTGTTCTTCACACAAAGGACACTAATTATGCAAGGGAGATGAATGAAGCAGCTCAGATAAGGAACACACCAAGTTCATATCCTGTGCTACCCCGGAAATCTGATACAAGGTTGAATTTATTTTCATGGTGCAGACCACATTTACAAAAAGATTTTTGCTCATTTTTGGATGATTTAGGCACTGTCACATGAGGCTGCAGAATTTTTTTAAAACCAGTTGACTTGCATGGTTGCCTCAGTGCTAAATATTACTACAGAGCAAAGGTAAAACAGATTAGGTATTTACTTACTGGAGGGTGAGCTCTCTTGCACACAGGTAATCCCCACTGATTATATAGATTGTTGTGGGCTACTTCTCATTAACCTTGTAATTTGTCCACATCACCAGGATCCTGGATTAATATTCTATCTTCATTTTCTCTTCATATTGATAATAAAGATGCCTCACTAAGGAAGAAAATAACAACAAACTTTAGAGGAATATAGCCAAGAATAATCACCTAAACCATAAATCTGTCTGTAGAAGTTGGGCTCCTTAGGATCACAGAATCATAGAATGGTTAAGGTTGGAAGACACCTCCAAGTTCATGAAGTCCTAGCACCAAACCATTGCCAACATGCCCACTAAAATATGTGCCAGATACACATGGTTTGACCACCTCCGGTGTCCACCTCTTGTCTGTTACAATATTTGACCACTCTTTCAGTGAAGACATTTTTCCTAATGTCCAAACAAAACCAGACTACATGGCTTATCTGCTACCAAAGAC
The DNA here is from genome assembly GCA_013400115.1 of Rhinopomastus cyanomelas. Taxonomy (NCBI): domain Eukaryota; kingdom Metazoa; phylum Chordata; class Aves; order Bucerotiformes; family Rhinopomastidae; genus Rhinopomastus; species Rhinopomastus cyanomelas. The sequence goes on along the minus strand of VXBP01001155.1, from coordinate 598,630 downwards.
TATTTTGTTTATTTTTCTAATTAGCAAAACATTAATTTTGAAGTGGCTTATTATACTCTGAAGGCAGAAAAATCCACAGAGTATTTCCAAGCTCATTCTGGGCTAGTATAGGTCTTGATGACAGAAAGATCCTGTGAAGCACCTGCTTTACCTGGCACTCACCACCCTAATCTGGCGCTCACCACCCTAATCTGGCACTCACCACCCTAATCTGGCACTCACCACCCTAATCCTCCTCCTAGAAAATATACAGCATGGCCTTGCTCCATGAGTAAGGAATATTAAAAGTTTTTCTACAACCTTTTTGCAAATCCAGTTTGTCTAGGAACTCTTACAATGTAGATTTAATATCCAAAGCAGTGAAGATTGGTGGCAGTGTTCACTGTGCACGCTCTCCGTGGCCGTACATTCAGAGGACAACACAGCTTCTCTCATAGTGGTCACCACATATGAACTTCTCTTGTTTTCATTTGTAATGGTTGGAAGTTGTCTTAAAGCTCCGAATGTGGGGTTTGTGTTCCTCCTCATAATCTATTTTTAGCGTTCGTTATTCTAAACATATTCCAACTGTTCATGTAGCTGTCCATGTCTTGACTAACTTCTACTGAACTCTGGCATTAGTGGTGATTTATGAAGTTTAATTGCACATTGTCTGTTTTCTATCCTTTTATATATTTTTGGTCTTCTGTCTTCAAATTTAATCACATGTGTTAACGTGCCGCCTTATTAATTTAACGGGGCTTATCCTTTCTAAAATTCTTGACCATCCTTCTGGATTTGAATAAAACCTAAATAAAGTCATGTTATCTGCAAATTTTACCCTCTTGCTTCTTGATCTCCTTTCTGGATGATTAATAAATACATCAAATCATTCCTGTGTCTCTGATGCAACCTTAAAACCCTCTGTTGCTAATGTATTATCTTGCCTATTCTGCCTTTTCTCTCTTGGCTAGTTTGGGGAGCACATCAATACTTCAATCCTTTTCCTGGTTTTTCATGCCTCAATTGAATCAAGCCAATTCTCAGTAGCTGAGGTGAACATAGAAATGTAGATTCATTTCAGACATGTTACTCATCCACCACAATGTGGTAAATTAACTGGTTGTTTAGCCTTGTTTTGGACTTCAACTATTAAATGACAGATGTGTGTCTCACAAACACACACACACACATAAGGACTTGTGCATTCACCTGGCTGCTTATCTCTGAAATTTCCATAGAACTTCTGAGATTTGGTTTCCCCAGTCCTTGAGGGAAAAGATGTTTTCTTTTTAATTAGTTTGCAAAGGTGCCCTGTATTTCCAGTTTTAGAAAAAGCATCTCAGATCTCCATCAGCAAATCCCTATTAAAAAAGCAAATTGTAAGTATCTGTCTTCTAAAGTGTTTTGTTTAATTCCTCTGGGTTTTACTTTGGCATTTCTACTCTAAGCAAATATTCCATGAATTCATCTCTGATGTGCAGTTCCATGGCCCACCTGTGCCCCATTACCACAGTGGAGAGTTGGTGTGTGGGTTTTATGTGCTACGCTTATGTGAAACCATAAAGGTATTATTAATAATGGCTTAATCAAATACTACATTTTGTGTGGAACTTGGAAAAGAATCAAACCTCAGTTTCATTATCATCCTTTTACAAAGGTTTGATGTTTTATATTATTTTCAAGAAAAACATTCTTCTCAATATGTGTTCCCAACAATTTCTAACTCATTGCCTTTACAGAGAACTCTCAAATAGCCCTGGAAAAGAAAACATATTTTTGCTCTTTAGCTATTCCACTCATTTAGGATGTTACTAAATTATAAAATCTTATAAAGTACAACATGAAAACCAACAAAGAACTGAAAAGTCTGTTATCTAAAAAGGCATTTTTTTTCTCTTTAGCTTAAAACGCTCACACGAAGCCTGTATTAATTTTAAATTACTAACTTGAGAGAGAAATATAACAAAATGCTTTGCTAATGCTGTATTATCCTTATGGCTTCAACTCCAGCTCAAAAATGCAATTAATTCTGTAACTTACACTCTGCAGCGGATGTCATTCAAGCTGCGACAGCTTATTGGATAGTTAAAAGGATAAAATCAAGTAGTCATTCTACTAATCCCTTTACAAGGAAACAGCTTTATGCATAAAAAGTGGAACTTATGTGGTCATTAGCAGATGCTACATCAAGCAACCAAAAATACACACATTTAAATTCTTAAGCACAATCTATGAACACTACACAGATGGTTTCCAAGAAACTGTACCTAAATTGATTACGATAAAAATGATCTGCTGCAATTGTTTCTGTCAAAAGGGAGAACAGAATTTGTCCCAATGTGTCGCTCTGCCCACTCATGCAGAGAACCCAGCTGCTGAGACAGATGTTGCTCTAAGCACTTTATTTTAGGGTCATTAAAATGGTTATAGGGGTTAGTCATTCATTGTTTTATAAATTGTTCTTACTAGCTGAGCTCCATAAATGCTGGAGAACTTATTTGTGGTTGATCAAAAAAAGTTGCATGTCATATCACATTTACCTTATGCTGGTGGTAAAAAATAAGTGAAGCCACAGGACAGGATGAGCAAAATATTTTTTTTTGTGTTTTACACAGAAAGAATCTTTACTTCAACCTGGAGTAATAGTAGTGTCCGTTCTGTAAACATCTGAAATGCAAAACCTGCCTCCAAGACCATCTATCTGTCAAAGTAGTTCCCATATTGATTAAAGAAGTTGAGTTTCAATACAACTCATTCCAGTACAATATTCCTTCCATGGTATCATGAGCTAAAAGTGTCAGACAAGCAAAAGTTCAAGATCAGTTGATTAGATGAGTGCAGAGAGGGTCCGTCTACCTCCCCGCTGTCTTTGCAAATGCTGCTCCTTGGCAGTTTTAGCATACTCAGGCTTTACTTCGTAATATTTGGCTAAATCTCTTCCCTCTTGGCAGGTTCTATGGTTTTCCATGGCTCATCTAATTCAAGACTTAGCTGTGTGCATGTGATGTATTGGTGCAGCAGTTAATGTGTCAACGAGAAACAGAACAGTAAAAGATGAAGCTCAGTGAAAAAAAGCAAGGTTGGCAGATACAACTCCTTTTCAGATCATACTGTAGACTTTTATAGCCTCCACTACAAAATGTAGCCAACTCTTACTCTTTTATTTCATCTTTGTCCCTGTGTACTTGTTATCATGTTGGTGGTTCTATTTATTTTTCCTAATTGGAGGCTGAACTCTGGCAACCAGGTTCCTAATTCTGGGTAATGATCATAGATGCTGCCTATACAACATTTTCCCACCTTTCCTTTGCATATTTAGGACAACCTTAGTCATCTATAAGAAGCTAGAACAAAATGTTAGTATCATTTGACCTGCATCCTTAAAACATGGCTGCTTTAGCAGTGGATTCTGAGAGATTAATTTCTCTTCCCTGGCTTCTTGTCCCTAGTGACTAGTGATAGAAGAGGAAATGAGGCCAAGTTGTAACAGGGCAGGTTCAGACTGGGTATTAGGAAACACTTCCTCACAGAAAGAATGGTGAGGCATTGGAGTAGACTGTCCAGGGAGGTGGTAGACCTGGTATTTTGGGAGATGGCTTAGTGGTTTGAGGGTTGTAGGGCAGGTGGTTGCACTTGATGATCCTGAAGGTCTTTTCCAGCCTTGATGATTCTATGTCTTTATTTAGATAATGGTGGATAGTTCACATGTAAATCCTCATAAGTAAACAGCATAGCATGTCTCTTGCTTTGAGAATGGCATGAAGTTACAATATTAAAATGAAAATTATGATATCCTCACAACATTCAAAAACTGGGAGAATGAGCTTACCCTCCATCCCCAAATATGGATATTTTTGAGGGCAAATATCTATTAAGAAAATTAGATTAGGAACCAGACACTAGAGATTCTCAGAAAACCTAGTCTCTACAAAGGCAGTGAGACTTTGACTAGTCTCAAAAGCAGTCACATTTCATCGAATTAAGTGTTCAGTTCAAACAATCTGATCGATAGAAAATAAATTTAGCAAACATATAAATCTACAAATTATCCTAGTTTCATGTAAATTCAAGTTGATCTTGCAACAAAACCCTCATATGGGTCATATTTTTTTTCCACTTTAAAATAGGTTCACCCAAAAACTTAACCTATATCTGAAACACAGGGGGAGCCTTTCAAACATTATATCCGTTTATTATAGTTTTATGACAGGTAATTTATTGTTGCCTAAGATATCAGGACTTGTTGTAACTAGTGGTATTTTTTATTTCCCTGCAAAATAAGCTTAATAAGCATTAAAGACCTGGGAACTCACAAAGTGCACTGCTTTACTTGGTCAGTATCTTTCGCCCTCTGCTTTTATCTTCCTTTAATGTAAAGTCTTCAGGATAATCACTGTCATCTACTGTATTTAAAAGAAATATTAATTAACATGGTTCTTCCCATTTCAGGACGAGATCCTGGGAGGTAACAGAGCATTAAATAATAAAGACCTCTTTCATCATTCCAAACGTATTTGTAGGTGAAATTTAGGAGACCAGTGGAAGTCCAGAAGAGTTGCAGAGCCACGCTTACAGCACAAATGTCCTTTTTAGCTTTAGTGGTTTATGCATTGCTCACAGAAGAAAGAGAAACATCCTGATGAAAACAAGCCCGAGTTCTTAAAAGAGTTTTTGATATTCTGCACACCAGGCATGACAACATAAGGCTGTGCACAGCCTGGGTGTCACTCCAAATTCCATTATACTTACATTAGATGCTGTTTGTTCCTCCTGCAAATGCACTGACAGATTTTTGCAGCCCCGTACATGTTTTTTTTTAGTGTATGAAAGGTTTGTAGTAATTTTAGCCATGGAGTTGCTAAAAAATTATTAAAAAAATCAAAGTTCACTCTTATCTTTGCTGAACAAAGCCAGACAACAGTTTTTTTCTTTTAGATGCAAACAGGAATTGGCTAGTGAGCTACTTGCACTGAGATGGCTGGGGCTGCAAAAAGTGTGCGATGATTTGATGCACGTTACAGAAATGAAAGCATTTCTTCTTGAAAAGCCATCTCAATACCTAGCTCTAATCTACTTTCTTTCCTTGCATTCTCTTTTTGTTATGTAACATCAGAGTCATGGCCAAGTTGGTGGAGAATTTGTGTTACTGTGGAAGAAACTCTTGTCCTGAAAAGCGTAGATTTTATATAGATCGAAAAGAAAAACAACACATGCATTTGTGAGGAAAAAAGACACAAAACCTGATAACAGAAACTCAGCCTGCTGTCCCGCTACAATTGTTCTCAAGGTGACTTTGTCTAGTGTTGAGATCAACAGTTTCTGCTGGTTTAGAGCCTCACTGCAAGCGTATCTATACATTGTCACACTGTGTCCTACCAGCCCAGCCTAGTCTACAGACTACAGTCTATAGAGGGTAGATATAGATTGTCTCATAGGAAAAAATCCTCACCATGAGAATGCTGAGGCACTAGAACAGATTGCTCAGGTAGGTCGTGGATGCCCCCTCCCTGGTAGTGTTTAAGGCCATGTTAGATGGGGTTCTGGGCAACCTGCTCTAGTGAATAGTGTTCCTGACTACGACAGGAGGGGTTGGAACTAGATGATCTCTGACATCCCTTCCAACTTCTATGATTCTGTGATTCCAAAGTCGATGCTTAGGATGAAGTGTGATAAAAAGAGGACAGTTTTTACTTTCTTCTTAACACACACTGACTTCACACCTCCTTGTGGCTCGAGGGTTTCCTCTGGTCCACATGTCCCATTCTGCTTGGTATCCATAGGTTAGAAATACTCTTTCCAAGGTATCAAGGAGGAAATGTTGTGTTCATTAGCATTCCTGATATAACTGTCTTAGACTGAACAGAACAGGCTGTTATCTAGATGAATGCACTTTTCTATGCTATCGTCCTTCCTTCACTACTGAAACCCCTTATAGTGGAATAACCCAAATTACAGAGTGGAGTTTTGAAGCTTGGAATGACACTTTGGGAACTAACCACTATATTTGTCCTCTGAGGTTTCTCCGTGGGCTTCTATTCACCCATATTGCATGTTCTACTACCATCTTGGACTGTTCTGTGTCTGCATGGCTGATCTAAGATTTTCCCCTCTGAAGCTTACTAATGACCCAGACTCTCCTTTTTTTTCTCCTCCATCGTTCTCCCCAGATTTACCCTTCCTTTACTGCTATGATCTTAAGAAAATAGTATTGTGTGAAGATATAGTGAGCACCACTTTGATGTTATAGTATACACGACTCTTCCTTCACTTGGTTCAGGTCCTGGACCAGTGTTCATCATTCCACTTGACTGATGCCGAGCAGAACTGCTGTTGACTAACTGTATGGGTACATCCACTTTATCAGGTCTTTGAGCTCTTAGGAAGTGTAAAACAGCTCAGATGCACTAATGCATTCATTTGACTCTTTAAAGAAGCTGTGTTTCAGACAGAAGCCTTTTTCAGAAGCATAGTTAAGGAAAAAGAGTCATTTAGGTGATGTCCTGGACATCCCATACACGTATATATATATCTTCGGTTTGGAATCAAATCAGCGTGTGGCTACACAAAGCATCAATCTGTTACTAAACTGTGTACTACTGCATTTTTATTTAAAAGTATTAATTTAAGTAGTCAGAAAGGTTAGAAGTAAATACCCTCTGTCCACCTGAAACTCTGGGCTTTTCCATCTGTAAATATCTTCACCATTGTGCAAACTCTCACTTAAAAAACACCTTCAAAACAAGCAGCGCAAACATCAGGTTAAACTTAGTTAACAGAGTAATACAAAACAGAGACCCTTAATACATTTGGACTACTCAGGCACCACTGGCTGGAGGATCTGAAAGCACCTGTGACTGCGTAGGTGTGTTTTTCTACTCTTGTTGATTCTCTTCTAAAGGTTTCTGATAGAAACCACATCCTCCCACCCACAATAGGAAGGTGTATATTAAAGACGCTGAGAAAACATAAAAAGCAGTTATCCCCCCCAAAATATCTGATACAGATATGATTGTCTATAATTTTCTTTGTAACTCAACTGTAAACATGACCTTTGTAAACCCACAGTACTTTTGCAAGTGAAAAGCTGTTTCAGCCGCATGACAGTGGGGTATGTGACTTTGCAGAGCTTTGCACTTTCACCTGTGGGTAAAGTGAATTTAGAATATGATTGTCTTGATTTAGTAATAGATGGCCCCTTTTTTTTTGCCAGTGCAAGCAACACTACACAGATTCTATTACTTTTAAATAATAACTTTAATATTCCTACATTAAAGAGTGATTATGTTTGACCTCACGTGGAAAGGTCAAGAAAATTATTGGTTAAAATTCCTATTCATTCTGTCATCCTTTCATTATCTCTCTTAGAGTGGTTATTAATGTTGAAGATTATAAGATCTGGGGTGAGAGAGAGGGGAATTCCTTTTCTCTTAGCGTTATGAGTGGAACGGATACTAAAACTGCATAACTGAAGCAGAGAATGAAGACGCTTGTTTTCCTCACTTTGCTATAAACATTATTTATATAGTTAAATGGGAAAGCAGGAAAACAAGACCATCTTCAGCTGATTGTAAACCACCAGGACTTGCATCATAAGTGCAGATCATCTCTGTTTAATCATCAAACCTACAAGAATGTTTCTTTGTTCTATTAAACGTGTAAAATTATTACACAAGGAGCACTGGAAGTGTGTTTTCTCCAGGCTTAATCACTCTCATAAATATTGGGTTTTTTCAGGTTGATCTATATATACATATATAAATATAGTGATTTTTCTCACTAGAGAAGTTGCTTTCAGCTGCCTCAAGCTGTCTTCTGACCCCATGTGAAGAGTGAGTCACACCACAAGATGAGAGACACGTAAGACACAAGAAAGCCATCCACCATTATGCCTACAAGCTTTCCAGTTTGGTGGCTGGGGTCACGTACACTCAGCCCACAATCCTGAGGTTGCTGCTGGAATATTCACATGTTAGTAATTTTTTAAACAAATACGTCTAGAAAACAAGCACCCCCCCACACACACTCCTTTAGTCTGAATTCTCTGTCCTTTTTGCTGACTGTGCTCACACCTGAATCTCAGGGACAAGGCCTAACTTCAAAAAAACCCCATGAAGGACTTCAAGTTTACACCAGGTGTAAGTACTCTTCCTACTGCTGAAGGCCTCTGTAACTTTTGTAGAATAGATCTGCAATTTCATACATTCTGTTCAGAGGGACATTACCACAGGGCAAGCTGGGGTTAGCTGTTCCTTTCCACCCTCCATCTGGGTGCTCTTCATGTACCCTAAATGCAAATAAAGTTGTTATGCTTTGCAAGTGTCAAGATGTAGTTCAAATTTACGGGGATGTAGTAATGCAGAGTAATAGCACGGAGTAGTAAGTGTGCTGTCACATCTCACCTTAATTTATTTTCCAGTCTGGTGAGCCCGAGGAGCTCTTGGCACACTGACAGATGGTGAAGGGATGCTTTCAGAGGAAAACTGACCATAGGTAGCCTAAAGTATGAGCTAGTTTGTAGAATCAGAGAATGGCTTTGGTTGGAAGGGACCTTAAAGTTCATCTAGTTCCAACCCCCCTGCATAGGCAATAGGAAATTTGGGAATTGAAATACTCTTCAAAAGGATGTGTTTGGTATCCATAACAATTTCTCTTTGCACTTAGCAGTATCATGCTTGTAGCAAGGTGAGCTTTCTTGCCTAGCAGGAAAAGGCATGCTAGTCCCACCATAAAAATAGCTTTAAACACTTTACAGCAAGTAAAAATTTAAACACTTTACAGCAGAGAAAAATTTAATGAAGTATAACAAGGGTAAGTGTAGAGTCTTGCATGTGGGCAAGAACAACCCCAGGTACCAGTACAGGCTGGGGACTGACCTGTTGGAGAGTAGTGAGGAGAGAGGGACCAGGGGTCCTGGTGGACAGCAGGATGACTATGAGCCAGCAGTGTGCTCTTGTGGCCAAGAGGGCCAACAGCATCCTGGGGTGGATCAGAAGGGAGATGGTTAGCAGATCGAGAGAGGTTCTTCTCCCCCTCTGCTCTGCCCTGGTGAGACCACACCTGGAGTACTGTGTCCAGTTCTGGGCTCCTCAGTTCAAGAGGATGTGGGGCTGCTGGAGAGAGTCCAGCGTAGGGCAACAAAGATGATTAAGGAACTGAAGCACCTCCCTTATGAGGAGAGGTTGAGGGAGATGGGTCTCTTTAGCTTGGAGAAGAGGAGACTGAGGGGTGACCTCATTAATGTCTATAAATATGTGAGTGGTGGGTGTCAGGAGGATGGGGCAAGCTCTTCTCAATGTCTTCTCCAGTGATAGGGCAAGGGGCAATGGTTGTAAGCTGGAACATAGAAGGTTCCACATCAATCTGAGAATGAACTTCTTCCCAGTGAGGGTGATGGAGCACTGGAACAGGCTGCCCAGGGTGGTTGTGGAGTCTCCTTCTTCTGGAGACGTTTAAGACCCGCTTGGATGTGTTCCTGTGTGACTTGGTCTAGGTGATCCTGCTGTGTCAGGGGGATTGTACTAGATGGTCTTTTGAGGTCCCTTCCAATCCCTAATTATTCTGTGATTCTGTGTTTAAGTGCTTCTAATCAGTTAAAGATTAATCAAATAAAGCTTCAAATATATTTGCTGGAAGACAAGAAGTCCAGTGTTGGTTCAATAGGGGGAATTTGTGCTAATAAGAATTAGAAAGAAAAATTTCAGATGATGCAAAGATAATAAGGTTCTTTGATCAAGTGCAGAAACAAGATGGTGAAAAGAAGCCTAGTCAATGGGAGCCAGTGCATTATGAGAGACAACAAAGAAGTGGAAAAGGAATATATACTAAGGCATTTAAATTAAACAATCTGAGTGGAACAAAGAACTAGAGAAGCAGGTAATTTTTGTAATAAGGTGAATACTCAGCTTTGGTCCTATAGGGCTTCAAATAGTTTCTCTCAGTTCTTTGTGGTCACATTTGTCAGGGCTAAACTGATCTGTAGTTTGATCTGATGAGAGAATCTACCTGACAGATACCATTAATCCCAAACTCACTAAAGCGGAGTGTCCACTACTGCACATTACTGGAGGAACCTTAAAGGAAGAAGAGGGGTTTTTTCCACAGCTTTTCTTTATGTTCTGAATAACATCCAGTGTACAGCACGAGCATTTCACAGAGCCTCGTATTCCCACAGAGCATTTTTAAAGTGAAGCTAACCAAAATGTTTCAGCACTAGAGAGAATGGTTTACAACCATCCATGCACCATAGCTCTTCGCCTGTCCTGTGCAATGTTTCTCTAGATGCACTGGGCACAAGTTTACGGATCAGGTTACTTCCTTCAGGATCTAGCTAACAAGGTCTAATGAAAGCTGGTTCATAATATCTGTTTATGTTATCAGGATCAAGTTTATTACTAAGAGGAGAGTGAACAGGCTGATAAAGATGCTTTTGAATAGAGGCTTATATGTAGCTTGGCAGAAGAGATATGGTAATGCCACCTAAACCTTGCACAGAACTTTTCATCCACAGGTTTGAAAGCACTTGGAAAAGACATGTCAAGGTCATGTGGAGATTGTGAAATTGGCAAAGACTGAAAAACAACTGAGCTGTATCACTGGTGTAATGAGACTGCAGTGCTGAGATCATAGATTAGCTTTGCTACACTGATATATCTGATAGCACCAGGAATTAGTGGGAATGAACAGTGCACTGCACTGTATCCCAAAGCTCCCCTATGCACTTATAGAAGCCTAAGCATAGAAAAATGCCTTTTCGTTATCAATAGTAAATCCACCTTTTCTAACCCTTCATGCTGTGACCTAACAGTAGGAGTAGCAGCACTCTCTTTTTCAGATATATCCAAGGCTGTGTGGTGGTTACAAAGACTTTCTACTAAACCATAGTTATACTCGCTTATTCTAGATACTAAGAGATATTTCAGTCTGGTGTAAGTGCATGTAGTTGTTTGAATATTCAGTTCTTAAAAGTGGGTCAAACATGAAGCTACTGAAGAACTTGTCAATTTATTAATGCGCTCTATCTGACCTATGCTATAAAATAGCATTTGCCAAAGGAGAAAAAGTTGTTGTAACCATATAAATGGCATTCAAAATCATTTTATTATAATTAAAAATCTCCTATAGGATATGATGTGAACATTGAGTAGGAATATGTGTATCCTGTTTCTTTGTGCCATGGAAATGATGGCATGCTGACTTTGTTGTTTGAATTCTGAGTGCTTGGCCCTGTGGGATGCAATTTCATAGCATGTTCTGTAGCACTCTTACTGTCCTTACACAGGAATTCAACCCAATCCTCACAAAAATCAGTTTTAAATCATCATTATGGGAATCTGATTGAGTTCCTGTGTGACATTAACGTAGCCAGTTCTGCAACACTTTTCAGGGATGCAGAGTTCACTAGCAGAGCACAACCTGTAATATCTTTGGTATCCACTATTGACATGTCTTTACTGTGATGATACTGAAAGAGTGAAAGGCAGCTTAGGTGAAATGGCTACTGGCTTTTGTTCAGGATATTGCAGAAGGTTAAACATTGATGATTTAGTTTTGCTGTTTTAAATCACAGTAGCACTTGGAGATTATCCCTCTATCATTCATGTCGATGGTGAAAATTACACAGAATCTGTCTGTGGCGCATCAGTTATCAAACAACCTGAGCTGAATCTGAACCAGCAAAACTTTACACAGTTGCTTTCTGATACCACAAGCTCTCTTTTGTCTTGTTGTATTGTGACTTTTAGTGTACAACTTCACAAAACTTTCTTTTCTGACTTCATTTTACTAGATTAATTCAGGCAACATCAATACAGGAAGCAAAATGAATAAGTGAGTCAATATTGTTTTCATTTTGGTGGAACAAATATGGCAAATATTGGAAAATCAACCTGGCAATCCTTGCTGTATGGATTGGACTGGTGCATCATTTGGAAATGAGTTTCAGTGATGTCTAATGCATGCAGGCAACTCAAGGTAGGTTGTAAAAGTAACCCAGCTTTGGATCACTTGAGACCCTTTCTATGCAAGAGAAGACTCATGGGCAGCTGTGTAGGCAGCCCAGCCCAGAGTTTTCCATTAGCCGTATACCAAACAGGGCAGTGCTGCTTCAGTCAAAGAACCAAAAGCTCAGTTGAGCTTAAAATCTCTGAAACAACATGCCCTGAGTCTCGATTAAAACTACTATTCAATTTCCCTAAAAAGCACATTAAAGAGAAACTGGAAAAGTTTCGGTATCAGCTCCATATGACAAGCTTGTGTGTCCAAATGGTCCCAAGTTGAGCAAAAGAGAGGTAAAAAGAGGGGCATACAGAAACAAGTTCTTCCCCACAGAAAGATAAGGAGGAACTTCATTACACTGCCAAATATGAACATCCCAGACAGTACAATCCAATCAGGCATAGTCTTTCTCACAGAGGTGTAAATCAGAGATTAAAAACCCCAAGATTCAGGGTAGGAAGAGAGGAGTCATGGAATAACAGATTCACAGAAAAATCATGGCTGGAAAGGACCTCCTAGATCACCAAGTCCAACCATACAACCACTGGCTCAAAAACTTGCCTTTACGGAGAAATTTTCCCTGCTTGTCCAGGACACCAGCTAAACTAAATTATCTGGAACAGACAGACCTTACCTGGAGGGGTAACTGAATATTTAGCATGCTGTAAATTTGTATCTGAGAACTAGCACCAAATAATATTTAGTGTCCTTTTAAAGTTATTACAGCATATTCTTTTAAATTTGTAATAGTGCATTCTTTCATCATACCTGTGAAAACCTATAGCAGTGGAATATTAATAAACCTCTAAGTGTAATTAAAATTAGTAGTTAAGCTGTTGTTTGTGTAAGCCTTGCAGTTAACTCTGTAAGTGAAACTTGAGTAAGTTTGCATGAACCTTGCAGGTAAACCTTTAAGTCAAGCTCGAATAACTCCTACGCTTGGACCTTGCAGTGCAGTCCCTTTTCATTATACTGGCCTTTCAGGATTTTTTTAAAGCAATATGCTGAAGGACTGTATTGTCTTCATAGATGTCTGCTATGTTTTTTAAAATAAAGCATGCAATTTGCTGTGTCATTTTTATTGTCTTTTTTCTTTTTAAATTTGCATATTTTCAGTGATCTCCTGACATGTTTTAGCTAAAATTATAGCCATGTTGTTGTCAAATTGAAAGAAATTCGACATGTTAGAAATTAGAAATGTTTCCTGCCACAGTTCTCTTTCTTCCTAATGGATTCAGATGAAGCTCTTACTGTACACAAAAATGGTGTGTGAGACAGCAGACACGGGCAGAACTTACTGTGCTTCTACCTTCTGCAAGAGGACAATGAGCCTCATTTTAGGCTGAGAATCTGAGGAAGGCTCTTCCATTTGGCATTTTGCAGTTTGTCTGGTGGGGCACTGGGGAATTAAATGTACCTCCCCTCTAGGCAAGATGGATTTTAGAGGATGACTGACATCTGCTGTTGAGGGAATGAGCACTTGGTTTTCCATGGTGGCACTAAGCTGTTCCAGCTGGAAAGGGTGTTGGGTCGGATGGCAAGGAGCAGCAGAGAGGAATTCCAAGGCAAGCTGATAAATTTACAGCTGAGTGAGCAATGTCTATTGTGCTGGACAATTTGGGGTCTTTTCTAAGAACACTAGGAAGAATGTAAATGCTGTGAATGGCAAATGCCTTAACGTATTTATCAAGTATAGACTTGACAGTATATTAAGTGGTTATTAATTATTGATCCTATATATCACTGCCTAAGGCTTTAAAGTGAGGATGGCATTGTGAAGAGTGTTTGTTAATTAGCTATACTTACCATTAATTTACATCAAGAAAAAGAACTGAAGAGCTAAATTTTCCTTTACCACAGCATACATCACAGCATCAGTGTGAATTATCAGAAGTCAGTCAACAGTTATTAGGTATAGGTTATAATCATATTGTATCTCATGTCAAACAGCAGTTTTGCTTTGGAGGATTACAGCATAGGACAGCAGATGGTGTAGACATAAATATGTCCTAACTGCCCTGAGAGCAACTGATACATACTAAACCACCCTGTTAATGGGCTTGCAAGCAGAGTATTCTATTTTGTTTTCATTACTTTTGTGCATTTGTTGAAGTCAGCTTTGTCTAAAACTGGGCATGTTGTTACCAGCTTAGCTGTGTTCACTGTTTACCCTCAATGATGAGCACATCTCTGACAACTTCTCTAGTCTGAAGTGTCGATGTAGGAAAGTGTTAATTTAATACAATAGCACAGGTCACACTCACCCTTGAACTACCAACTCAAGCTTCAGGAATCTTCTGAAACTTCAGAAAATTGATTTACTTATCACCCTCATACACAGTTACAGAAAGTGATGCTAAAGAAATCAAGCAGCCCATTTCATTGTATATACGTATTGAATATGTATGAAGAATTGTATACAGACATTTGAAAATGTACCATACAATTAGGAAATAGCTTAAATACCAGATAGGGAAAAACATAACAGCAATTCAGAAACAAAGACCAAAAGTAATTGCTAAAAGCAAGACCAATGTATTGTGTAACAGGGAAGAATCTATCTGGAGATACACATTTTTTAAATAGAGATGAAAGTGTAATTTAACCGTAATTATGACACCAAAATTGGAAGAAGAGCAATACAAGAGAAAACACTGAAATGCTTTAAGTGTCCAAGAAATGTTTGAAAAGTAGGTTACTTTCAACACATTGTAGAATCAGTATTCGGAAGTGAAGAAGGAGAGAATTCATATAAGAGTTGAGCATCTGTTTTAAGACAGTCTCCTGGACTTTCTTCTTAAGGCAGTGGAGACAAAGAAAGGAGAGTTCAGAACACTATGTCTTCCTAAAATAGATATACAGACAAGTGAAATTAATTGTTCTCTGAGGTGGTCCATCTCTTTCTGTTCATTGATGTTAGAAGGAGATCAGATCAGTAGTCAGACTGAAAACTACAATTTCTGTGGAATTAGGCTCAAGTCATAGAATCATAGAATCATTAGGGACTGGAAGGGACCTCAAAAGATCATCTAGCCCAATCCCCCTGCCACAGCAGGATCACCTAGTGAAAGAGTGGAAACAGAAAACAATGAAGTAAAAATGTCTAAATGAAATTGTGTATTTTGGTCATGCTAAATCTTCTAGCCTAACTTTTGACTCAATATTTTAGTGCTATGTTGGCCACCTTTCATGTGCTTTTTGAGTCTTCCTCCTCAACCTTATATTACTTTAATTTCCAGTTATTCTAATTATTGTAAATAAGCACACTGGTGCAATTCTAAAAGTGTGTTTGATGTGCGTTTATGCCATAGCACTTCTAATATTTTATACTTTGAAGCACACTGTTTCAGAAATAGCATCAATTTGCATTACTATGGACAATTCAATTAGAACCAAGCTCACTGTCAAATTCTTTACCTTGTGTCTGAGAAATGACTATTGTTCTCGCTGTGTCTGGCACCTAATACCTGTAGCCTGAGGGTAAGCAGATAAGTCAGCGGGCTTGATTACCCTTATTAGCTTGCAGTATGCTAAAGCAAAAACTAACGCAGAAATTGAGGAGGAAGTCTGCTGTGACTTTCATCTTCTAACGCAAACTTAGTGAGAGCTCTTTGGCAAGGAGTTATTTAGGAGAGTGTATGGAAAGGATGAAGAGCCATAACCTGATGAACCTCAGTTTTACATTGCTCGTCTGAAGAGTGAGATCTCTGACAAAACTTCCACTTGCAAACATAATTCTGCATATCTGGAATTGACTTCACCCTTTGGGAAACATTTGGGCCTGTTACAAGAAGTAGTCAGCTTGAAGTTGTTCTAGGGACGTGAACAGCCCTTGGTGTCTGCATAATGAGTACCTGTTGCTCATGATTTTCATAGGATCGTATGATGATCCACTTTTGAATGATTTCAAGAAGTAATCTATTGCTCGAAGCAGAACAGGCTCTGAGATCAGGCCTGATGGCACTGGGCTTCATCTGTTCAGGTCTTGAAAACGTCCAAAACGCAGGCTGCACAAACTTTCCAGACAAGTTGTTTGACTGCTTTGCTGTCTTTGTGGTTAAAAGACTTCCTTCATATCCAGACCTTTGCTTGCAATTTGTACTGGTTTTTACCATCCACCTCGATCACTTTGATAATCTTGACTTGGTCTGGGAGATCCTGTTGTGGCAGGGGGATTGGACTAGATGATCTTTCGAAGTCCATTCCAATCCATAAAGATTCTATGGATTCTATAATCTATCAGTAGATGCTGGGGGGCTGCTGTTAAGGCCCTTTAAAGATGTCTCTTTCCCAGTATTCACAATGCACAAGACAAGTACTCTGACTCTTTCAAACAGCATGTGCTTCAACCCTGTCCATCTTGGAGGTCTCCACTGAGCCACCCACTCCACCTTGGACCTAGTTTATAATATGCTGTTTCTAGCCCTGTGGAACTATGTTCTGTGCCCTGCGTGTGAAGGAACAAGCAGCATTGGGTCGTCACCTTCACCTCCAGTTCCTTGGCCTTGAGGGCTTCAGCTGTGTCACACTACTCACTCAAAAGACACATCACTGACAGGCAGCTTTAGCCTGTGTTGCTGCCAGGGTTTCTTCCATCCCAGATGCGGGACTTTGCATTTGTCCTCGCTGAATTTCATAAAGCTCATGTTATCCCACTTCTCCAACCTGGCTGGGCGTCTCTGAATGGCAGCCTTGCCATTTTCCTTCATAATATATGTATGCAAAATGTACACATATATACATAAATGCATCACTGTCCCACATTTTAGAGTACCAAAATGGTTTGTGTATCTGTCACCCTTCATGACTATATATACTTCTACAAGAACTGCAGTGTTAATGAAATTCTGTGGAATGTACTGCTCTGTTTGACATGTAGAACATATCTGTCCTAATTCTTAACAGAATAATCACTCCTCCCTGCCCCAGTTCCTATTTCTCCAAATGAGAACTAAAATTAAACCATTTCATTGGCTCAGGTTTTTCAAGATCAGAATAAATAATGAAGCAGTTGCAATGTTTACTTACCTTGTAAATCTCTTGTAGCTATGACAAATTCTTGAGGCTAAATTTAATTTCAGCCTTTGCTTAAGAATCTGGGATATTTGTACTTCATAACAATGACTTTGCTGCACCATCTTTACAGTAAGCTCCTTCCTTGGAGAATGGTGTATTCTCCTTAATGCTAGCATCTAAATCTTATTTTAGTGTTTTGGAGGCACTCTTAGTTTTAAGATCATGTGCTGGGAAGAAAGTGATACTTAACTTTATATATTCTTTCTCAGTGTCATCTAGTGACAGGATGAGCGTTAATGGGTGTAAGCTGGAACATAGGAGGTTCCACAAAAATATGAGAAGGAACTTCCTCACAATGAGGATGACGGAGCACTGGAACAGGCTGGCCAGAGAGGTTGCGGAATCTCCTTCACTGGAGATGTTTAAGACCTGCCTGGATGTGTTCCTGTGTGACTTGGTCTAGGTGATCCTGCTGTTGTGGGGGGATTGGACTAGATGATCTATTGAGGCCCCTTCCAATCCCTAACGATTCTAAGATTCTATGATTCTATGATTCTTCCTACCTATTCCTAAAGATAAGATCAAAGATGTATAAATAGAGCTGACTTCACTTTCCTAAAGAGGTACTTATATTTCTCTTTGCAATTTGAAAGTAATTTTTTTAATATTCTTTGTAAATATCTGAAATCTCAACATGTTTCATTTTTTTTCTGGAATGGAAATGAAACTTTTCTGATTGTTCATAAAAACTGGTGAATTTCTCATAGAAGAAGCCTGAGTATGCTGTACCTGGATGACGCAGAAGAATGAAAATGTTCCAGAGGCTTGTGTCTTTCTATTGGGTATAAAGGACACCTAAGCTATTAATTTACAAACTTCAGTTAGGTTCCTGAAATCAGGTAATTGTGAGTTGGGTGTTTCTTATCCACAGAATATTTAATTACATAAGATCAGACAGTTACGTAATATGAGATGAAAGACTGACTCTTAAAAAACTCACATTCCTGCTGTGATACATAAGTTCAGGTCCTTATTTTGAATGAAGTGGAGGTAAACTCCGTGTTCCAGGTAAGTGCCCCATATAGTTACTATTTGTCTGTCTCTCCAAAAACTGTGTTCTGGACAGGAGATTTGTTAGTGCTAAAAGAAATCATGTTACCACAACAAGTTTTGGATTGAGTGAAAATTCACTGTTCAGTTAGTAAATATATATTTTAAATGTTCTTGCAATTGGCTTACTCTGAGCCACATGAAAAATAAAGTATTCTGTTCACTCAGCAAACTGCAAATTGAGTGTAGGTGTATCTTTATAGACCTCAAGTCATGCAAGATGTGAAAATAGTCCGAGTTTTATTTTTAAAACTCCTTCTACGCTCTCCAGTTTTATTTTTACAAATTGCTCTCCTCATAAAGTTGGGTTACAGGCATGATTTTGCCCTGGCATCTGACCCCACTCTGGTGTAAGTATCTTTAGAAGTAAAGGGAGAAGAAAAATGTGACTATACAAGCAGAACAAAACCTGACAAAGTACTTTCAAGTCTTGTACAAGAAATGTAGCATTTTGAAAGGCTTCTCATTCCTCTTCGGCGGGTATGTGAAAATTATCTAAGGTTTATGCATGCTGCTTCTGTATCTTCTGTAACAGTTTGAGACACTATATGATGTGGCAATTTAAAAGAAAGTATCTGTCTTCTTACATTTTCCCCATTTCCCAACTGTCTTGTTATTTCTAAGGAACACTCAGCTGTTCAGGCAACTGCATGTAAATTCCTGGTTTTGCACTGTATAACTCTTGTTATACTGAAAACATTCAAGTCTGAGGGGTACACTGAAACCAAAAATGCCTTTTGCTGTTATTTTTCCTTACAAGCAGCTCTTACCAGATTCAGGGATTCTGCAGTAGTTAAAGCCCTTCAGTAATCATAAGCCTTGTATTGCACAGAGTAGGGCAGGTACTTTGCAGTAAAGTAGGTTTTCATGTACAATAGACATGAACTCTTGCCCACAGGCTTCCAACTGGCTTCTCTCAGAAAACCTATTTTCCAGTTTACTTTTGGCTGTAGATGTCCAGTATATTCTATGGTGACTGCCCTGGTGACTTTGTCATGTCCCAGCTTTCCTGAGCTGAGATGACACTGAGATAGCTCAAGGCTTGCCAATCCTGAAGCTTCTCATTTGGTCCCATAGCAACATAGGCTGTATTTGAGGCTGCATCATATCTATTAACGTGACTTTAAGCACCTACATGAGGTATCTAAATTAGAAGTTCTAAGAGTGGGTGACCTACAGATTGCAACTGAAATCATAGCAGATCAGGTCTCCAGAGTTCAACCTTATTTTAAAAAAAGAAAGATATATGTATGTATATATATGTGTGTATATATATATGTGTGTGTATATATAAACACATCTACACTAAGATTTCTTAGCCCTCTCCTCAAAATTTTGTTTTTTCCTTTCTGAATAAACTCCATAAACTTCCCCCCCCGCCCTCCAATTTCCAAATTTCTGACAAGAAATCCTTTCTAAACATTAACTCCTTTGTTTCCAGTTCTGAGACATAAGCAGATACATTTTGAGCTTCTACATCAAATAATATAGTCTTATGTTTAAAAAGTGGAACATAACTATCCCACCCTGTATGGATGTAGAAGGGACAGATAATACTTGTCACTACTTAAAGACAACACTGTCCTAAAACTTAAGTGTGTAAGAGGATAGTGAGAACAGCTTCCATTGTTATTTCCATACTGTTCCTTCTACTCGTGGCTTTTTGGGATGAATTGGAAGTCCAAAGGGGTTTGTGGAAGGAACCGTTCCTCTATTCCCCAAAGCAGCTGGAAGAAAAGCTTTAAAATGACATGTGTTTCAGATTGATTTTTCCCTATTGTTGATGCCTTGGATGCTTGGTTCAGATAATTCATCCAAACTACAAAAACACAGAACTGGATACTGATTTTGATCTGTGGTTTGTGGATGTCCAGAACTGAAGATTAATATGGGTTTGCCTATAACATAGTTAGCTAGCCTGGGAAGTCTAGAAATTCAACTGAATCTTAAGAGTGCAAACTGTTTCTGCTGTGTCCAGAATTTTGAGGTATGGCAAGACCACAAATACCACACAAATTGCCACATTTCCGAATTTTGATCTTTCTGCTTCTCTACGTAATTGAAAGAAATTAAAAACAAAGACACTGTAATAAAGCCTCAGGCTCTTAAATGGCATTTCCCAGTCTTTGAGAATTGTTCTTCTCATCCATCAGTGATGAAAAAAAAAGTGTGTGTTTTCAGCTGATGGTTAACACAAATATTGTAATAGCATGTTTCCTTCAAGTTTAACCAGTGTATATATGTTATAGTCAATGCCCTTTGAAATTCCACTCTCAGGGCCAGTTTGGCTTCTCTGTGCCATTCGGCAATGCAAAGCAGCTGCAAACCTGGTTAAATTTGGAAGTCAGTTCAGATTTACAATTCTTTTGCACAAAGACTATGGCTTGAAATATCTGGAAGGTAACAGTGTACATGACTTTTCTGCTCGATGCTGCTCTCATGCTTTGATGATACAGCCCATGCTTAGGCTTTGGACAGAGAAGTATGAACTTCAAGCAAATGATGATTCCAAATCAAAAAAGCTTAAACCCCTTCTCTTGAGAGCTTGGCCAAAGCACATCTAAGGAGCCAACATATAATTTAAAAAATAAGGAAAACCCTGGAGTGAGTGAGCAGGGCCCCTTTACAGTTTAAATGTTATGCTGTTCTGGATTTTGGCAAACTTCTGGATATCATATATCACACAGTGCCAACTGATAGCCTGTGAGTTGAATCAGGGTTTAGCTGACTCGTGGTCCCACACTATTTCCACTAGATTGTTGTGGGAGTTATGGTTCTCATTTGACCTTGTTTTTATACTTTTGCCAGTTGTTGAATATTCCCCCATGCCCCTTTGTCTATGACATTTAATGTATTTTATGTTTGTATTTTTTTAACGAGAATCTCTTTTGTTCAGCAAGTTTCCAACACTGTAGACAGATTTCCAACTCTCTAATACTTCTTAAATGCGTACTACTTTGAAGAAAGACCTTTTAAAATTCATTACTGCATCTTTTGTATAAATATCATACTGGTGTTAGTCTTCATAGGTTTTCCTAGTTTCTTAGACAAATATATCATACCCTTTACACAAACTTTCAATGACAGATCTTTTCTCCGTGGTTTTCCTGTTTTTTACCCTACTGATCTCAACCGTGTAAAACAGAAAACCAGAGATCAGTACTACTCAGCATTATTATAGAATCATAGAATAATTTCTTTTGGAAGAGAACTCTGAAATTATTAAGTCCAATTGTTAATACTACACCCCCAATCCACATCTCTAAACACCACATCTATATGTCTTCTAAATACCCTCAAGGAATGGTGTCTCCACCCCTTCCCTGAGCAGCTCTTTCAAGAAATTCTCCTTACATTCAACCTAAACTTCCCTTTGCAGAACTTGAAGTCGTTTCCTCTTGTCCTATAGCTTGTACTCTTTGAACATCTGCATTTTAACATGTGTTATGGTTTCACCTTTGTAGGCAGCTCAGCTCCAAACAGTCATACACTTTCCTACAATGGAATGGAGGAAAGAATCAAAAAGGCAAAAGTCAGACAACTTGCAAACCAAGATAAAACCAGTTTAATAAGTAAAGCAAAAGTCACAAACAAAAGCAAAGCAAAGCAAGGAGTTCACGCACTATTCACTTCAGCAGGCATGTGTTCAACCATGTCCAGGAAAGCAGGGCTTCATCACATGCAATAAAACCTGGAAAGACAAATGCCATCTCAACATCACTGCCCCTTGCACTGCTATCTTTTCCCACTTTTTGTTGCTGAGCTCCTCGTCATAAAGCCTCAGATATCCACTTGGCCAGTTAAGGTGAGGTGGGGTGAGGAACAGAAGGCCTTGGCACCGTGTAAGCACTGCTCATCAGTAACTGAAATATCAGTATGTTAGCAACCTTGACTCCAATCCAAATTATAGTCCTGTAAAATCTGCTATGAAGAAAATTAAATCTATCCAAGTCAAAACCAGTCTGTCACCTATTTTTATAAACAGTGATGTGATCCTGTTCTGAGAATCATAAGGTTTATGTAGGAAGTAAACTTGTATCACAGAATCACAAAATGGTTTCATTTGATATGAATCTCAACGATCACAGAGTTTCAACCCCCCTGCCATGGGCAGCAACACCTTTCACTAAATCAGGTTGCTCAAAAATCCATCCAGCCTGGCACTGAACACTTTTAGCTAGGGAGCTTCCACTGCCTCTCTGGGCAACCTGATCCAGCATCTCACTACCCTCACCTTATAACTGTTCTAAATCTACTCTCAGTTTGAAACCTTTGTCTCTTGTCCTGTCACTACAGTTTCTGAGAAAGTCCCTCTCTGTCTTTCTTGTACATCACCTTTAAGTATTAGAAGGCCACTAGAAGACCTTCCTAGACTGCTGTCTTCTCCAGGCTGCACAACCAAAATTGTCACAGCCTGTTCTCATAGCCAATATGCTCCAGTACCCTGATGATATTTATGGTCATTTTCTAGATCTGAGTGAGAATGTCTTTCTTATGTTGGAAATCGCGGAGGTGAACTCCAGAAAGGGTCTCACATGAACAGCATAGAGTGAGACAATCACCTCTCTTGACCTGCTAGCCACATTTATCTTGGTGCATCCCAGGATGTGATCAGCCTTCTGCAGTGTGAGCACCCATTGCTTGCTCATTGTCAGCTTTTCATCCACCAGTACTCCTAAGTCTTTATCCACAACACGGCTCTTAATTTGCTCATCAGTCAGCCTGTTTCTGTGCTTGGGATTGCCTTGATCCATGTTCAGGACCATAATAAACAGAAAATATGGAAAAAAAAGATTTACCTCAGACATCACATTTCAAGTTTTTCTCCTCATTTAGAGATCATCATTTATTTGCAAATGCTTTTTTATGTTTGAAGTGGTGTTCTACAGGAACTAGTCCAGAGACATTGTGACAAGATGATAATTATTATTATTATTATTTTAATAATAAGATGTATAAGTATCAGAAGGAACTTCTTCACTGTGAGGGTGGTGGAGCATCGGAACAGGCTGCCCAGGGGCATTGCGGAGTCTCCTTCTGTAGAACCATTTAAAATCCACCTGGATATGCTCCTGTGTGACTTGACCTAGGTGATCTTGCTGTGCTGGGGGGATTGGACTAGATGATCTCTCATGGTCCCCTCCAATCCCTA
Organism: Rhinopomastus cyanomelas; assembly: GCA_013400115.1. Lineage (NCBI taxonomy): Eukaryota > Metazoa > Chordata > Aves > Bucerotiformes > Rhinopomastidae > Rhinopomastus > Rhinopomastus cyanomelas. Next base: position 575,376 of record VXBP01001155.1, on the reverse strand, counting down.
ATGATTCTATGATTCTATGATATTAATTATATATCCTCAAATTGTTGTATTTCTCCTTAATCTCCAAGGAACAAACTGGCATCAGATAAAAGCAGTACTTGCACTTTGATGACATTTCCAGCCTCAAGGTTTTTTACTAAGAAATTTTTCTTCACTTAGACTTAGAATTGGGGAACCGGGGTGTCACTTTTTACAGACTATCACTTTAAAAATTATTATCATTGATTACAGTGTATTTTTTTTCATATTTTTAATTTTTCAATGAGCATTTCTCTTGAACATATACCAAGCCTTAACTCTTAACGGGACCAAAAATTTTTAATATATGGATGAGGATAACTAGGTCCTAAAACAGTTGGCTTTTCCTTCTTGTTTTCATGTATATTCTTATTAATTAATTTGTTTAGGATTAGGTTGGTAACGGTCAATAATTTTCATTTTGAGGTAGTGACTTGATTGCTCACTTGTATCTGTTTTTCCCACCAAACTGTTCCAAAATCCTGTTTCTGGTTAAAATATGTAAGTGTATGATAGCTAGATATTTATTCAGCATGTCACTGTTTCTTCATGTCATATTTTAAGTGGAAGTTTGTATGTTTTATACTTCAGAAGTTAGCATATTGGAAAAGTCATATTGATTTTGGATCTTGTGCTGAGTTTGGCTGAAGATTTTGGTGTGTTTTGTTGAATTTGGAAAGTTCATTTGAATACATCTTTGAAAAAGCTCTTAGCATATTTGGGGATAAATTCTGGCCCAAATGAAACTGGTGGCAAGGTTCCAATTGCACATTAACAGAGCGAGCTTTTTGTCTTTTTATAAAAGTTTTGACTTCCGTACTAAAAGGAAGTAAATAATAGAAACACAGAATGGTTATGTTGGAAGAGACACCAGAGATCACCTAGTTCCAGTCCCCGTTCTGTATGCAGGGACACCTCTCACCAGATCAGATTGTCCAGAACATTCTAGTAGCCCCTATTTTTCCTACTGAGTATAAAAGAAATCTACCACTGACGTAGATAAAGTTAGATGAGGTGGGCTTATTCTCAGTGAGACATCTATGTTTTCATTGCACTGCAGACGTATGAAATATGTATAAAACAAAGCTCTCAAAAACATAGATTTACATGTATTCACATATATTTACATATAATCACAGCTTTATTAGCCGTTAACTTGGTTATGTTCCATGTTTTTTAACTGAAGTTGGACAAATACAATGCAAGATTTTTTTCTAATGGAGAGAGCTTAAGAAGGCTTAAGCACAAACTTTGGGCTAGCTATGCACATGCATGTATTTAGCAGCACGTAGGGAAATAACAATAAAAAATTGTCAGTATGTAGGGAGCGCTCTCCTGTCACCTGTCATCATTCTGTTGTTACACATATTCATATATGAAAGTTTTAAGATTGGATTTGAGAGACTATCATTAAGTGGTGAGGGAGTATTTATAACATAATCATTGTGCAAATTAAGCCTCAAATACAATGTGAGATGTAGGTATTGAAAACAAGCCTGATCTCTCAAGACTAGGAAGGAGTGGAATCACTTAGGCTACTTGCTTCTTAGGCTGCTTCATGGAAAAGCAAATGGAAGGATGCAAGCTGATAGAAATAATCTGAGCATCCAGAGCAGCACTACTTTGAATACAGCAAGCTGTACCGAAACTGCATTTTTTAGTTTCAGAATAAAAGATGTTTTCGTATTTGAGACACGAGTCTTACTTTCATATACAGGATGTAAAAACTGTGTTTTTGCTGCATTGTTTGAGTGTTGTTGTGTTGCAAGAAGCTAGAGGATAAGAAATGGAGTGAAGGAGGACATTGGAACAAACTCAGAGTGAGATTTTGGTTCAGCTAAAATGGAGAAGTACAGAGTGCAAGTGCTGATCTGTGAAACAACACAATAGTGATGCTGCTGGGACTTGTTTCCTCAGTTATATGAGAAAGGGCAAGAGAAAGCAAAGACAGAAAATATCTCTTGGTAATATGAAGAAAATTAGGGAGAAACAGGGACATGTCAAATCAAATAAAAGAAACCAAACAATTTTTTTAAAACCTGGAAAAGAGAAAAGAGAACAAGCAGGAGAGAGTTATTTTTTTAAAAAAAAATCAACAAAATCAGAATTCATGATAAGTGTTCTATCTGCAAAAATGAAAGTGAAAATCTTGCACTGAAATTTAGCTAAACCTGATCACTTGCTACCTGTAATGCTCAATGGACTGTACTAGATGAATTTGCATTGACGAAAGATGATACCTGGTGTTGATTCTAAATATCATATGTAATGCATTAGAGAGGAAAGAAAATGAGTGATAGGAGTAGGAAATAGGAATTTTTCTCAAAAATAAGCTTAACTAGAATATTTAGTCTTGTAAGAGGAAAGGGCATTTTTCTGCCTAAACCTGAAACACAGAAAAGTTTGAAAAGAAAATATATTATTTTGCAATTTATTTTTTTGTTTTTACAATCTTATAGTCTGCATTAGAAAATAGGTGGTTTGCTAAACTGACTGTTTATGGAAGTCGGGTGCTTTCGTTGCAGGAGAGCTACTCTGTCATGGCATGTACAGACTTAGTAGGACTGACTTACAAACAGAAATGGCTTTGTGCATTATTTATGGAAAGTGTATCTAAACATAAATACATGTACACATGTAAATACACCTATTTTCCTTTTGGAAAAGTTATTCTGGAAATCCAGCTTCCTTTGTCTTGTTTTATACTTATCCACAAAATGAAGCAAAATAATTCTGTAGGAGAGTAGTTTATATTTATTTTGGTAGTTATTTTAGCAAAGTCTGCAGTCATGTCTTAACCATTACCCACTTTTACTGCAGCTTGGATCGTTTACCTCTGCTACAAGCTCAGCAACCTGGAACTGGTGCAAATGGAATGAAAGCACCAGAGAGCATAATGATAAATTAATAGTTTAAGGTATAATTAATAGTTTAACACACACGAAGAAAATAATATCCCTCAACAACTCAAGGCCTCCTCCAGACAGAAAAAAATTGCTCATTTTTACTTTCTACTTCTTAAGAAAATAAAGTTGAAATATAACATTTTACTAATCTCGTGAATGTAAAAACATGGCAAGAAAGTGAAGAACACTCAAAAATACAGAAAAGTAAAGGAAGAATTTGAAAAAAGAAGAATTACATAAAATCTATACAGAATAACAAACAGTGACAAAGTTATTACAAGCATGTTCATCAAAGTGAAACAGAGGACAACGAGAAGGAACCAAGGGGCTTAGGCTTCAAAAGCAGCAATAATTGGATTAAAAGTATGCAAAGTGATATGTAGTTTGAATGACCATGTGTGATTATAAAGAGTAAATTCCGGTGGAACATGCAATAATCTCCTCTGAGGGAATGCCTGTAATATCCAGGTGATTTACAAAGATTCTTTCCAAAATTATTGAGATGGTAGTGAAGGAATAAAATATATCAAAAAACCTGGAAAAAACTGTTTTCCAGCAATTGTTTCTATTTGACAGTATTAGCAAAGGTTTAGTGTTTAAAGTACAACAAGATGTATGAATGAAAAAAATCTTTAACTGGAAGGAATTTTATATTTTATCTGCTGCCTAAATATGTGCTGCCTTTTCACATTTTGTTTTCAGTGGTAAAGCCGAAAGGTGGACTTCAAAACACTTGCAAGTAACTAAATCTTAAACATAGTATATGTGATTTAACTCAGGGGGTTCCTAGTGCAAAAATGGTGTTAAGCAACTTGTCCCTGTATAAATATCCCATAACTCATTCTTTGCCTCGCCACTGCTCATGGCTTTACCGTGTCAAGGTGCCCTCTTTGTCCAGGTGTTACAGGGAGGCTCTACAGCGGTAAGCCATGAAGAGTAGCCTGCTCAGCAGGCAGTACAAGTACTGTCATGCTATTGGTGGAAGCTTTCTACTGACATGAAGTTGATGCTGCTTCTTCTGAAATGACTTCTTGTAATAGGTCTTAGATGAGACTGCAAAGAGAAGAGAGCCCTTTGCCAGACCATTTTGAAGTTTCACAAGCCAATATCTCCAGGAAATTTAGATTATAGACTCAGGGACAACCTTGAGTTCTTCATTAACATTTTGGAGCTTAGTTGGTGTAAAAATCATCTCTGGATTGAGGATCCAAAGCCCGGTCCTTGTACAATGTCCCAAAGTGCCTGATGCTGAACAGATGCAATCAAGAAACTCCTGATATTTCTCTAGAAGTTTAATTCTATGGTCTTGGAGAAGTCCAAATCATTACAGAATAATAGTTTTCTGTTTCACCAAGGTCATGAGTATTCAGATAACTAGTGTGTGATGTGATTGTGATACTGAACAAAATGTTCTTATGAAAAACATTGTAATGAACACTTGCATTTTCAAAAACCTGTGGTGGATCTTGGCACACATAATCCAGAGCAACATATTCTTCATAATGTTTCAGTTACTCTTTCTGAGATATTGTGCTATCTGTTCATCACAAATTGAAAACCCATAAATCAGATATATTCTATTTAGTATAACCAGTCTCTTCAGCTGCCAGATCAGGAAAAAAAAATAAATTCTCTTCTTGTTTTTCTCAGCAATTGTAATTTGCAGCACCAGGTACTTGGCTGTCTGCTCATGATTCTAGATAGGGCTATTTACTGCAACTGGTGGCACATATTCTACATATAAATCCCATTTACATTGGATCATTGATGTAAGAAACCCTGAGACAAAAGGCATCCTTTTGTCTAATTAGTAACAAAAGAACCAGTTAACAGGATGTTTCCCAGGATTATGTCATTAAATGGCAATGATACAGGTACCTACCAACATGTTCATGAAATCAAATGTGCAAGTGAGTAAAAAAGATCACATATAAAAAAGATTTTGTCAGACTAATGAGTCTTTCAGTCTCAGAATTAGCTTGCCTCTTGCATAATTAAAATGTTTGACTAAGAAATACACAACTTCATAAAACCTTTTACAAGTGTAATTTTACAAGGTGGAAATGATACTGTTGAGAGTAGTACTCAAATGGCTGTAACATACTTTCATCACCCAGGTCTTAAAAGTGATTGCATGTTGTCTTTTCCTAAGTGTAGCACGATTTTCTGATTAATTTATAAAGCAATAAATTAACACTTACAGTTTAGCTTTGTGCTTTGAGACTTAGCCACTGAATGTCCTACACAGTAAATTAGCACCCGTTGCACATTCTTAGGATGAAAACCTGTAATTCTTTGTAGAAGTATCTTTCCTCTGTCAAAGAGAGAATCCTCTCTGTGATGATGATTAAGTGGATAATTCATTGTCCAGGTGCTGAGTTCTGCTTGCTAAAGAAAATAAAGCAAATCACTAAGATGCTGCTGCTATTGTAGTCTAATCATTGGTTTTCTACAGTAAATGACAAGTCTGTTTTCCTGCAAGTGGCAGCAGCGTGGCTTGCTTTCTTCCTTTGTGCTTCCAAAAGGCTTAATCGTTCCCATGTCCTGATAATAGTAAAAGCTCCACATGACCCGGCTTGGATTCAACAGTTAAGGATGCTTTTATGGTGGCAAGGGCAGCAGTAAAATTAACAAAGTCTGTGCATGCAGCAGGCATCATCTGATCTCTGTGTTGTTTATTTCCAGTACAAAATAATACAATAAAATGCGTATTGCACAATTATTTTGCTATTCAGAAAATAGTGTGTGAGAGACAGATACTTTCAAGCTGGAAATTCTGATATGGAACGAGGCAAATTCAAATTACATTAGCAAATCATGTCCTCCAGAGAACTGCTGGTTGTCACTATGTCACACATCCATGGCCACTCCACAGCTCACCATGCCAAGAAGGAAAATTTCTAGATGTGTGAAATATCAAGCATAATTTGCAAGCAAATAGTTCTTGCACCATTACAAATGGCTCTTCATATCCTTTACAGCATACAAAATGCAAGACAACAGCAAAAACCCTGAGATTTTTCAGCGGGGGCATTTTACTAGGTGATCTTTTGAGGTCCCTTCCAATCTGTAGTGATTCTATGATCATATTCTATGCTCAGAAGGAAAACTTGGACAAGAAGCAGTTCTGCCAATAGCATGGTGTGAATATTGTCCTTTCTCGCTGGTGCTCTGCTCATGCTTAGGAAGAGGAAGAAGAGGAGAGCTTGGACCAATATATAATTTATCATTTGAAAAAGATTATTTGAGTAATATCTTGCAGCCTATGACCATGTAGGGTTGTATTTGCACATCTCTGGTGTTTGCCTGGATACAGCTGTATGTCTTTTGTGTATGCATGGTGTTTTTCCAAGTAATGCAGAGGAACACAAAACAGACTGATGTCAATAGGTATTTGCATCAAACTCTCAGCATATATGCCGTCTGCTGCCTCTATATATCTAGTCCTAAATTATGTCCTCTCTCTCTCTCTCTTAAATATGCAAACAAGGAACAATGACATTTATTGTGTATGTATATTGTATACTACTTGTATGTTCTATAAGGATTATGTAAGACTTGGTTAAAATATACCTAGACTTTGCCTTAAAACTATGAAGATGATTAAAATCTGCCTAAGAAAAAACATACAAGATGTTTAACAGGACTAATTCCAAAATCCAGAAATTTCAAAAAAACCCCATATAATTAAGGAATAACACTCCAGTTTCCAAAATTAAAGAGAATATTTTGTTTGTTGGAGAGAAGGCAGCATGAAAGGGAATCTGCCTCTCTGCTAGTCACTCCCTCCCTAATACCACAGAAAGCTTCAATCAGAGCTGTCATTGTTGGAACATTCAGCATCAAAAACTGTAAGAGAGTAGGATGCATTTGTTCAATTAACTAGTAACCTGCACACTTGTTGAAAAGTTTAACCCAATTTCATAGCAGAAATTATTTTGACATGACTTAAAATTCTGTAGAATGGTATTCTTGAGCATTTATGTTCAAGAATGAGGAATGAACTTGTGGCCCTGAGGCATGCGGCATCACAGTTCAGGTCTTACAGAGACCAGTCAGGGTTTCCTGAAGTAGGAAAAGCCGACAGGGAAACATCCATGAAACAACTCAAGGGAATTAAGAGGTGTTTCTCTAAGGAAGGTGATATCATTAATGGCCTGAAGTAAGTGCCTCTACATGAACACACACAGCATGGGCAATAAACAGGAGGAGTTGTTAGAAGCTACTGTGCTGCTGGAAAGCTGCAACCTAGTTGCCACTGCTGGAACTTGGTGAGATGAATCCCACTGGAGTGTGGAAGCACTTTTTTGCCTAGCTGTTGCAGTGCACTGCTTACTAACTTTTGCCACCAAAGAGCAGTGAGCACAGAATAACAAAAAGTCACAAACAATGATTGTCTTGTTTTTTCTTCTCCCACTGCTAAAATGCAATTTCTATTAGAATTGAAACTTTTAATGGAAATTTGGTAGCTTTGATCAAACTTCATCAGGAAGATTGATCAAGGTAGAGGCATCATAGTAATACAACTGTTAGTCTAGGTGGCAACGCTGTGGCAAATGTAAATTCAGCACTTGCTCTTGTCAGCTGACAGTCCTTAGGCTGATCTGTTAAACCCATTGAAAACACTCAGTTCCATCTCTTGCAGAAAAATTATAACTTCACATATTTTTGCATTATTTGTGAGATAGTTACTAGTATTTTTCCCAGCACTAGTAATGATTGTGGCTTTAGAAAAGCCTATTTGCTCTGAATCTGCTATGTGATGCCACAGATGACTGAGAATATTGTATGTAAGTAGTCCTAAAAAAATACAGCTTAAAGTACTTTCCTTTGAGTACTGCAGAGCATGTGAGCACCTCAGCTAAGATGAAATTTTAATTGAGGCATTGCAAACAGCCTACACCCACCTTTCCTATGAGATCATGGTTCAAAGGACACTTTCATGTTTTTAAATTAATCATGCACAATTCTTTGAACGCAAAAACGTATATAAAATTTTTCAGCTTTTTAAAAAAGCTCTTCCCAAGAGTTCTGGGAGACTGCATAAGCAACATATCCAGTCCTCAGATCAATCCCATAAAATGCATAAACTTTGACATTCAAGTGCCTAACACATCTTGAAAGTGTTTCGCTTTTGCAAACATTTTGTAGATATTTTTCTTACATGGAGCTTTCAGCTATTTTCTCATTCAAATAAAAGGGCCAAGTTTTATCATTAGGCAAACCTGTTCAACTTTCACAAAATAAAAATGAAGATGTTTTAAAAGGTGAAAGTTTAAATCTTTACGTTTGCATTAGCATGAGAACTGGGTTCATAAGCAAGATTTTCAAAAAGTTACAGTCAGGAGGGAAGGAAGACCTATGGAGCTCACAAAGCTTCCATTTTCCCAATGAGTATTCATAAATCAAATGACAATTCATTTACTTTCAATTTGTCTAAATCAAGATAAAACATATTTGACAAAAAGAAAACTTTATTTACATGCAATAGAAAATGTGAAAGAAAAATGTCCAGTACAGGAAAGGGAGTGTTACCCTACCAAAAGTCAATAAGCCCCTGTCTTACAAAGATACGTATGTTGCAAAGGACTCTTTAGAGAATTTAAACTTTATCTGAAACCATGCCTTGTCAAGACAGGATCATGTTGTTATCCCGGAGTCCCTGAGCCAATTCCTTACATTACAATGGACATGATAGTCCATTTGGAATTTGTAATAGGCTACAAGCCAGATTGTCTTCACAGGGTCAATTCTATACTTATTAAAAATCATTTCTAGAGTGTCTATTTACTAAAGATCAGGGACTGAATAGGTCAGCGCATACTGAGGACAAGGGAAGTATACCTGGGATGTAGCTGAGTCAATATGCTGAGTAATATTTTTGTATAAAGTGGTTATACTTTCATACTTCTTTATACTGCAAGATTCCTAGATTATTAAACAAATAAAAATAGTTTGATATATCTTTTATTTTCTTTCTATTGCTTTCAGTAATGTGGGCTCACAGATTAGAAATCTATTGCACACGAAGACATATAAAACGTTTTGCTCTCATGGGCATGGCTGACATTTTCACATCTTGGTTATTTCAGATTTCAGCTTCCATTGTACTGCTTGTAAGCCAGTCTTTAAGACAAGTAATTCATCTAGCTCTTCAAAAACATGACTGCTTATCAGAGTGACCATCATAAATATTACTTGCCTGACAGAGAATGTGGTTAGAAAACATCATACAGTATCTTGTCCCAAAGTACATTATACTGCTAGTCATTAGGAGTTTTTCTAAACAATATCAGCATTTAATAATAGGGAGACTGCCAAAAAGACTATGCATAATCTATATCTTATTAAACATCTAGGGAATCCACCGTAGAGCAACGAGCATGATAAAGGAAGTAGAGCACCTCCCCCATGAGGAGAGGCTGAGGGAGCTGGATCTCTTTAGCTTGGAGGAGACCGAGGGGTGACCTCATTAATGTCTATAAATATGTGAGGGGTGGGTGTCAGGAGGATGGCACTGGGCTGTTCTCGGTGTCATGTAGTGATAGGACAAGGGGCAATGGTTGTAAGCTGGAACATAGAAGTTTCCACATCAACCTGAGAAGGAACTTCTTCACGGTGAGGGTGACGGAGCACTGGAACAGGCTGCCCAGTGGACTTGTGGAGTCTCCTTCACTGGAGATGTTCAAGACCTAACTGGATAAGTTCCTGTGTTACTTGGTCTAGGTGATCCTTCTGTGTCAGTGGGATTGGACTAGATGATCTTTCGAGGTCCCTTCCAATCCCTAATGATTCTATGATTCTATGATCTAAGAGCAGACTTATTAAACATCTGAAGCCTGACAGAGCAACTTTATTAATTACATAGGGAACCAAAGTTTTAAAGCAGTCCTGAACATTTAGAAGCAGATTTTAGGAACTTCAGTGGTTTTCATTATGGCAGAGAGCAGTTGTGCGTTGGAATATAGTGTTACTAGGCCTATGGCATTCCTGTAAACACCTCTTTCCCCACACAGATGTTTTATCCAGGAAAAAAATAAATGCAGTTTTGTTATTTGTCTAGGAAATTCCTGGCATAACCGAACAGCCCGGTCAGAGCAGTGGCTATAAATCTTTGGTCAGGGTATCATATCCTGTGTATGAGTCAGTTCTGCAGGACTTGTAGGGATTTGAAGATGCCCAGTTTAAGTAGGTGACTGCCTGTGTAACAAAATTGCATACTCTGGATGTGTTGGAAACCTTGCACACCACTGTGTAGCTGGTCTTTCCAATACATATGGAATGTGTTTGGGATGAACACAACAAATGCTCTCTCCCTATAAAGTAACACCTAGTGTGTTGGAAAAACCCCATACAAATCAGACACAATGCTTCGTGTGTATGCATTTTCTCTAAGAAATAATGAATTAAATATGGTACCCTCATATGTTTACCAAGTAAATGTGAATTACAGTCACCCTAAATTTTTCATTCATTGATGAATAGAGTGGACCTCTGCTAAAGTTAATATTCTTTTCCTTTTTTTATTCTTTTTTTTTTCCTACTACACTTAGGGCAGTATATCTTATCATGGTTCTTGTCACTCTGTTTTTGTTTTAAATGTCAGTAATAAATGTCATTAATAAATGCCAATTCACAAAAAGATGTTTCAGAACTCTGAGGTGTTGTCTGATAACATTAAAAGGTAATGGAGAGTTAAATATATAACCAAACACTTTATTAAATCAAATAATAAGAACGCAGAAAAGGAACTGTCACTCTATAAAATGATGATTTAATTACAATTAAAGTAACCCACATAGCAGGGTTTGCTATAAATGGAAGACAATTGTTCACATCCCTGGACCTATTGTTACAAGTTTAGAAGAACAAACTGGTTGCTTGTCAATGGTCAATGATAATAAGGATACAAATATTGAGGAGATAGGCAAAAGTTTGAGAGTGGAAAATCAAGGCATCATGATGGATTTAAAGCAATTATTTTTAAAGTCCATTTGTCTGTGACAGGAGCACTGTTTACCAAGTTATATTCGATTCTAGTATGATGTGATGGGTTTTGAAAAAATAAAACGTCAGTGAAGTAGATAGTGTATCACATTTGACTCTAATGTAGTTAAGATTCTTTCCAGCAGAAAATCCATCAGAGGTTTGTTGTGGGTTAATCCCTGACCCTTTGACATGACATGACAGTTTAGGGAACCAACCAGATTTGATAAAATGACCAGTGTGAGAACCAATGCATATCCCTTCTCCAAGGCAGTATAAATGGCACGTAGGAGGGCTGAACTGTGGCTTTCCTGCCCAAGTCACACAGTGGACATCTTGGCTGGAGATTTCTATTTCCTTTCTTCCTTTCTCCTATTTCCCTTCTTACTTTCCCCAATAAAACTACTGCTGTTTGAAAAGTAAGTGTGTGTGTGTGTGTGTGTGTGTAAAAGCTTTCTCTTTCTTCTTTCATTTCCATGGGTGGTTTTCCTAGCCACTTGCTAGAAGATACAGACAATTCCTTTTGTTATGTTTTCCTGTGATGTGGCTGCCAAGGCTGATCTGTTTGACCTGCAGTTTACAGGTTCCTTTTCTTCTCCTTTTTCTAACCATTTTTCATTCTTTGTTAATAAAACTTATTTTTCTTTATTATTATATTATCTTCAGTTTTATTGTGGGACTGAGCCAACTGGGACAAGGTTTAAATAAAGGTCTCTCTAAGTCCTTTCTGCAAGACTATGGCTATCTCCTGAGAGTATGAGAGGACAGTTTTCTCTACTGGCTAAAGTAGCTTCAGAACTTAGACTGTAAGATTTTATCTGCTTTAATTTTACCTTTCTGCTAGAAAAAAAATCTTCAAAATAAAAAAAATAAAAACCAGAGACAGTGTTTAAACCACAGCTCACTGTAGGCTAGAAATAAGTAATAGACATAAAAGAAACTGGCCTCAACTGTGCATAAAGGCAGTTTGGCAAAGACTTTGATCTCCTTAGCTGTGCAACAGCCATTAAGAAACTGCACACTCTTTGCTACGGTACATTTCTGAAACAACTACCTTAAAAGACAAGTGTTTTCTTAAGATTTTTCTGGTTTTACCTTCTAGTAATGCATTACTATTTTCTGAACAACTTACTTAATAAAATCAGCAACGTTTTTCATCAAATATTTTAGTATCTGAATAGCCTGCTGAAGGCTTGCTTCTTGTGATCTATGATACGGAAGCTCAGGACCTAAGTATGGCAACCAAAGTGGACAGAAAGGAAGGATACAAGATGATGTGTTCTTAACTCCGAACTTTGGCAACTGCATTTACTGCCAGCTAGAACCACAGTGGTGCACCCAGGGTTAGAAGCAGCCCATTTGGGGAATCCTTTCAGTGACAACCATATGTGGAATCACCACGGTTCTAGCTTCTACTGTGAACAAGAGGTAGAGTTTGTGAGTAACTCGCACTAGGAAAGGTCTTTTTCCATCTGATAGCCTGCTAACTTACCTAGGACTCAGGGTAAGTCGACTGGACTCCAAGGATCCAAACTACTTTGACGATTATGGGAGAGGAGGGAGGAGAAAGAGAAGGTTGTAAGCCAAAGAAAGCCAAAACATAAAAGAGAGTGCAAAGCACAGCCACTAGCTACTTGTATTCTGGCTAGGATTATATTGTTTTTTCCCCAGCGTCAGTTTTCATACAGTGGACAGTCTTTTACTCTCATTATGATGGCACTGACTGGTTTGGAAAATGGGAGATATATCAGGTGTTCCTGCCTTTCTCAGGGCAGCTAAAGCTGCATCACTTGAGCCATCTGTCTATCCTGTGTCAGCTCTGAAAAAGGAAGAAGCACCATGGATAAGCATGCTATCCAATAGATTGGAGTTTGTGGAAAAAGACATTTTGAAATACCTGGCTCAATCACAGTACTTCTAAGAATCCCATATGTATAAAGAAGCTTACTCACTTCTGAGCCCAACAAGGCATTGCTACAGCAGAGAGGGAGACCCAACATTACAAATGGGAACAAAATGCTCCAGAATAAGACTATTAGATAGAATTTCTGCTGAAACATTTTGTCATTCATGGTCTAAATTAACCAATTAAACATTTCAGAAATAAAATTATTTGGCCTGTCACCTGTGTAGAATAAAATTTTTCAATAGATGTGTTTTATAAACCAACCTAAGTAATATAAGACACCATTCCTGCTTTTACCTACCCTTTTAAAGATTAGCTTAGAACTGGCAAGAAGAATCATAATGTTGATATGAGCTTCCAGCTGGGACTGATTACAGGTTACAGTCTAATGCAGTAATGTTTTGTGCTAGCACAATAGTTTGACTAGAGATTGCTCACAATGCATATTCCTAGCCTTCTGCCTCCTAAGAGGTGATATAAAGAAACCAGATAATTTTGTTGTTATTCTGACCTTTGATCTGTTAAATCCCCAAATTAATTATCTAGCAGGGACATGATCTTGTACTGCTTGAATTAGGGTACATTTGTAAAATACCTCTCCTGTTAATAGCTTGTCTCTAGGCGAGACATTTGCCCAGTCCCCAGTCCTTATTTGAGCCTGTAGGACAGTGAGAACTGGACACAGTGAACAAAGGGTGAGATTGCAGGTATTATTTCCTTATCAGAAGGATAAGGACTTAAATTGTATTGTAGAGTTTAAAATCCAGAGTTGCAGGGAGTCATCAGATTACCAAATGTAATGAAGAAAATTAAATAAAAGCTAATGTCAGAAATACAGTGACCTAAAACATTTGGAAGTTGTTTTTATCGTGAGAGAAATTCCTGATATAGAATTACAAGTCAGGAATTGTGTTGTAGGATGTGTTACAGATACTGCAATCTAGGAAAGAGGATCAACTGTTCTTGCCTAGTTATTAGTTGTAGTTGGATGAATGACCTTAATTGGTCCTTTTGGTTGGTGATTGCATTGTTAAGCATTCCAACCAGCTCTCAGGTAGAATTTACCTGGCAATGAAGTAGCTTTGGGGAAAAAGGAATATTTTATTTGACCTAGTCTAAGACAAAGAAAAGAAAAAAAACCCATCCAGGTGAATAAACAAACAGAAACTGCATTACAGCAGCTTTACACACATTCTGAGAAGATGGGAGAGAACTATGTTGCAGCCTTTGCTTCAGACAGAAGCTTCTGGGCATGTACTGCAGACGAAGAGATGACCAAAACTGCCCCTGGAGTAGAGGCTCCCTGCCAGGCTCTGCCAAGTGTGACGGCTGCTCCTGACCATCCACAGTCTCCCTGTCTCTCTCTTGTCTTGCTTTCAGTGAGGCCTTCAGGGCATCATGTGTCATGGCCTGCAGACAAACTGGCAGTCACGCTGGGATGAATGAGCACATCATCAGGTGGCAGTGGGCACTCGGGTGCAACAGCGTACACTTCACCCCCAGTCTCTCAGCAATTTTGCCAAAGGTTTAAGAATCTTAAGTCCCTTGACTTTCTTAGCTGAAAAATCACAAGTCCTTTCAGCTTCTTTGGCACACAAGGTTCAGCCGAACAATAAATGTCATCATCAAATGTCCCTTGGGCCTCTTTCTCTTGCTTAGTCAAGTATTTCTCAGTTTCTCGGTTGCAGCTGTGGCATAGCTTCTCTGCTCTGCAGCTGGAAGAAAGTCAAGATGGCTCCAGCTGTATGGTCAAGATGGAGCCAGTGGCCAGGACTGTGGCAACATCAGCAGCAGAAGCCCTTTCTCGCGGGGTTGGAGCTCTCTTCCCCACAACTACAGGCAGCATGGGGGGCCAGAAGGCTGTTGCTCACCAGTTCTGATGTCTCCAGGCAAAATGATCGGTTCACGGCTGCCCTAGTCTGGCTCAGCATGGCTCTGCGCTCCAGCTGCGCAGACTGATGGTGGCATGGGTTGGGCCATGCCAGCATCCTGCACCCAGCAGTGCAGGCAGGTGGCAGAGAGCAGCCCTGCTGTTGCACTCAGCACAGCCCAGGAAGATGGGGGGCCGCACTCATGCTGCGCCGCCAGCACTGCTACTTCAGAGAAAAGCTTTCACCAGAAGTCTCTCTTGGCTAAATAGGAGAGCCCACCACAGCTGTAACTCCACCCTCACAACTGGAGAGGGTGCTGCAGGCAGGGCTCCAAGAGGGAAGTCATCTCAATTTGTTTCCATTTGCAGAAAAGCAAAAACTCATGACTTCAAACCACGACATTCATATTTCTGGATATATTTTTTACAGGTATTTTAGATTCAGCCTGAACTGATTTGCTCCTGAGCATTTCTGATTCGGAGGAATTGCGTGCTATCCAGAAAGTTACAGAAAATGCAGAATCCACATGAAAATGCCAAAGTAAAACTCAGCACATAAGAAACAAAGTATTCTTCATCATCATCACAGTATCCACTGTGGAAACGAAAGGTGACTTCATGGTCATATCTGCAAGAAGCCTGTAACAAAGCAGACTTCATTACTTGTTTTGCTCACAGACCAGCTTTATGAAATTATTTTTTCTTGAATTGGTCTGTGGCTCCTTCTATCCTCGAGCCATATCTTTATACTTATCTGACAATAAATGCTTTCTGTTTACTACTGCATCAGAGCCAAGATAGTTAAGGACAAGAAAATTGGATCCTATTCTTCCTTATGAGTTACTAGTAAAAATGCCAACTATGCAACTGTACAATCTTTATTATAAAAGATAATATGAGAGAAAGAAAACAACCAGATTTTCACATTCCAAGCTATGAATGCACTTCTGGAAGCTGGAATGTTTCTCTCCAAGGCCATAAACTGAATGCATTTGTGCATATGGGATACAAATGGAATCAAATCCTCAGTGCTTTTTCTCTCCCTGACACTTGAAAATGCATGAAGTAGAATATTTAACTCTGCATATTAATGACTGGACTGAACAGATCTTTGATGCTGTATAATAGTGGAATAATAGTCTACCTTAATAGCAACATGAAATGAGGAATATTGAAATAAGGGGGCTAGATGCCAGGTTAATATCAAGAGACTACACAGTACTAGTGCCACATGGCTTGGTCGACCACTACAGACATTGAGTTTTGCTGGCAGGAACATAGCAAGACTGGGCAGTAAGATGGGACATTCTAAAGCTGAATCTGTTACTCTCTGAATGAATCATTACTTACAACTGGAAAGCTGTTAGAGACTAACTTAGCATCCACAGCTCATTAAAAGCATCTTCAAAGTGAATATTAATAACATCTTGGAAAATGTCAGGTTTTGAACAGTTGGAGTGGCAAAGTAGGCTAGTTCGGTGGGGAGACTTATCTTGCCCATCAGCAACCAGCCTTCCGCTTATGTTCCTTTGGACATGTCTTGCTTTAATTTCTTGTTGTTGCCAAGAAAACACTTCCATACTGCTGTACATACTGTACTGGACACTGCATGGCCATGTGCTGTTTACAGAATAAGAAAAGCAGCCAATATCAAAGCAATTATCCATACCTCATGTTTTTTTCCTCAAAAAATTAGATTTTTAGAAGTTAGTTATTTGTTCAGTTGTTGAATTTGGGTTGACAGTACAGGAATTAGAGGTCTGCTGTGGCAAATGAGGGATTATGTGTATGCTTCACAGAAGGGTTCAGATTAAATTATAAAATATATACTTCTGGCCTTAAAATATGTTATTATTTTTAAATAATATTTATTTATTAGTGTCTACTATATTATACAATGATATTATGTCCATGGAAAATCACTTTTGTATCCCTTTTTCTACAGTCACATAATTTCACTGTGGCAATGCATAACAAAGAGACTAACTCCTAGAAAAAAATTATCCTGTGAAATAATGTTTACTAATTTGGTAAAAACTGTCTTAGAGGACAGTATCACAAGTTAATCAGAGTTCTTGTGGTTTGTAACTTAGATGGGATCATTTCAAGGCTGGCAGCAAAATGCAGGCAGAGACTTGAAAGTAAATTGCATCCTGCAAGAACCCAGAGCACAGACTTAGAAATTTTTTTAAGTTTTTACTGTATTTTATTATTAATAAAATATAGGGGTTTGTAACCACTGAACTGCATATTCCTTTCAGAGGTTCTGCTGCTCTCTTCTGCTCTTCATGACAGAACCTGTTTGAACAAT
Source organism: Rhinopomastus cyanomelas (assembly GCA_013400115.1). NCBI lineage: Eukaryota > Metazoa > Chordata > Aves > Bucerotiformes > Rhinopomastidae > Rhinopomastus > Rhinopomastus cyanomelas. The sequence continues at coordinate 558,379 of VXBP01001155.1, read as the reverse complement.
AATTTTTTTTTCATTTTCTCATAAAAGCTACTGAAGTCCAGTAGGTGAAAATTGCAGGTCCATCATGGATTTATAGCAAGTGTATATTTGGTTTTTTATTATTTGTTTCATCTCACAGATCAACAAAGTAAAAAATCCTTAAAACAACAAAAAACCCATGATTCTTCCTTGTCATATCCTCCTGAAATTTCAGAATCTTCCTTAAAAAAGCCATTTTACAGTAAGATCTAATTTTCTTTTGGGCCACCAGATCAAGGCAAGAAGCTGATGAGGCCTTCTACAGGAAGCTGACAGCAAGCTCACAGCTACAGGCTCTGGTTGTCATGGGGGTTTTAACTACCCTGATATTTGCTAGAAGTCCTACTTATCCAGCCAGCCACAGCCCAGGAGGTTCCTCCAGTGCACTGAGACGATTTCCTGATGCAAATGGTGGAGGAGCCCACGATGAGAGGAGTGCTGCTGGATCTTGTACTCACCAACAAGGAGTGTCTGGTTGAAGCAGTGAAGGCTGCTCTAATGAGACCCCCATCTAGCATATTGTGTCCAGTTCTGGGCCCCTCAGTTCAAGGACGCAGAACTGCTGGAGAGAGTCCAGTGCAGAGCCATAAAGATGATGAAAGGAATAGAACACCTCCCTTATGAGGAAAGGCTGAGGTAGCTGGGCCTCTTTAGCTTGGAGAAGAGGAGACTGAGGGGTGACCTCATTAATGTTGATAAAGATGTGAAGTGTGGGTGTCAGGAGGATGGAGCCAGGTTCTTCTCAATGTCATCTAGTGATAGAACGAGGGGCAATGGTTTTAAGCTTGAACGTAGGACGTTACGTATAAATATCAGATGGAACTTCTTTACAGTGAGGGTGACAGAGCACTGGAACAGGCTTCCCAGGGTTGTTGTGGAGTCTCCTTCACTGGAGACGTTTAAAATCTGCCTGCATATGTTCCTGCGTGACTTGGTGTAGGTGATCCTGCTGTGACAGGAGGATTGGACTGCATGATCTTAGAGGTCACTTCCAATCCCTAATGTTCTGTGATACCGTGATTCTATCTTATCAAGACATGGTGTGAAATACATTCGGATGAGCTCCCACCCCCTTTTTTCTAAACAGCAGGCATTTGGTCATTTCAACTAGAATGGAAAGGAGTGTACCTTTTCTCATGCTAGGAATGGCATACTCCTTATATTCAAGATTTCTTCTTCTTTCAGCCTCCAAGGACTCCAAGTACTTTTAAGAAACAAGACCATTAAAGAATCTCAAGCTTTCAATAGATTTTCTTTAAACAATCTGAGATAATAGAGAGCTATATCATTGCTCAAAACTGCTGTAGAAAATCCTTGTCAATGTTTCATCTGTATTCATGGTTTTATAATTTTCCTTTACAAGATTGTTCAAAAGGTTTTATTATTTCTCATAATCTAGATTTTAGCTCAGCAGCACCAGCATACATGAAAATCCCACTTGTAATTCTGACAGTACATAAAATAGCTATCTGGTACAGCCTGATTCTTAACAGCCTGTGTCTGCCACCAAGGCACTTCTGTCACAGCTTCCTGCCCTGGGCTGAATGCTTTTACCTCTACTCAGATAAAGCAAAATGTGTCAGAGGCCAGCAGTACTTTTACACCAAAGTATTCACACAGTCAGGGCTTGATCCAGGAGTCCAGCCAGGAGCAGAACATCTGCAACAGTCAAGGGCAGCTCCTGCCCTGGGTATAAGCATGTACCTGGGGATGGGGACATAAGCCCATGGATACACTCAGCTCAGTGTGTCCCATGGCTGAGGTAGGGCTTGTCTGTATAGAACTGGAGACCAGCCCTCTGAGGCAGGGGCTGATGGCCCTTGAGGGACTGACATACAGTTCTGAGCCATGGGCAAGTTGGGGGAGGCTTGAAGGGACTGGTCAGGGACAGTCAGTGTTGGTAGTGCCTTCAGGGCCCTGGCATCCAGTCAAAGACAGCTAGCTTTACTACCCTACCGCACAGATAAACAGAAATGTTCAGTCACTATTTCCAATAGACTTTGATCGGTGAATGAGGTAATTTGTACCCAAATAGACAGACAAAACCATAATAATTAAAAGACTGTTATTAAAGAAAATTACATTCCCAAAGTGGATTGCACTTGCATTATAATAATGTGAAGTGTGCAAGTGACGTGTACAAAAGCAAACAAAATCAACTTTCTTGCTGACAAGCCATTTTAAATAATATGGTTGGGGTTGATAATCTATCAGTAAAAGAAATGCTTCTACTCATGAACGTTACTGCTTTTACATGGTGGTTTCTTAACATGCACAACGAAGCCTTTCATTAAAAAGCAAATCAACAATGACAGGGAAAAAAACTCATCAGCCCAGAACAGAAGAAATCATTTCAAACTCATGGTGCTACGTTTCAATGAGTTCTTTTGAGATATGTGACGCTGCTGTTTCTCTGAAACTGCACTAGTTCAAAATTAGTTTCCCTCGATTTAAGTTCCTATTGAATTCCTTTGGAATTACAGATACTAAACACTTGGTTTCACAAAAAATGTAATGAACAGTTATGAGTCTCCTGAAGTACAGCTACTGGAAATGAATGGACCAGTCAAAACCAGCAATTACAGAAAAGTCCCATTGGCCTACAGTATTCTGGCAGCTGAGAGTCATTCTCTTGATATACATCATGGCTCATGCTGCAAGTTGTTCTCCTGAGACCTGAATCTAAACTGGAAAATCCTAGCTTCAGAGGATAAAGTTATCGAAAGAAATAATTGTATTTCTACGGGATGTGAAAAGCTGTAAAGAGGGGTTCAGTCCAGAACACAGGAATTTATGTTAAGATCTTTAAGAAGATTTGCCCTCCAAAGAAGAAAAAGATGGTAAAATGAACAGCTTAAAGAGGTGAGATGGAACTTGTGCACAGTGTGAAAGAAAAAGAGGGAAAACTGAAGTCAGAAGAGATTCCAGCTTCCTGGAATAGCATGTTCCTGCTCTAAACTATGAGAACTTCCATTAAGCTAGAAATGTCTGTGATATCTTCATTGAGTCCAAGCCTATGACCAAGCTCACAACACACCCAAACTGTGGAATCCTAAAGTCAAATTGCAGTGGTAACCGCTCTGATCAGAGGACTGTGAGAGTCAGAAATAGGATGGTCTGTCACATGTATCTGATATGGAGTGTGGTTGAAGTGGTGAACAGAAACAGAGGAGTGGTTATAGAAGGTTCATCCACTCTTCCTCCAGTAAATAGGTTGTTACTTTCTGACTGACACCAAATCTCAACTTCAAGAGAGTTCTTCCTTCCCTCTAACAGGCATTACAGTCCACTGAGAAATTTATTACTACTAGCTGTCTTTTAGATGAAAACATTGCTAGTTGCTATAGAAATTCTTTTCTGCACCACCTATTTCCCCCCAGATTAGGCCCTTTCAGAGAGAAGCATTTCACACACAAGCAGACTCTGGTCAGGCAGACTCCACTCTTCAGAGGAACCAAAATGCAGAAGATAATGACGTAGTTGAACAGATTGCCTCAGAAAGCCACCCAAGTCCCATCTCTGGAGGTTTTGCAAGACAAGTCAGAAAAACAGCTGTCAGGAACAATTCGGGTAGATCTGCTCTTGTCTTCAAATATATGAAAATCTAGATAATATCTCACAGGCTTTTCTACAGCTGTATTCTCTGATGCCAGTTACTGGCTGCTATCAGTATCACATGTCTGTGCTTCCTGCTATTGCTTTCAGTGTAATAAAAATGTCTGCAATGGGGAAAAACAGATTACTCCAAGTTTACAGCATCATAGGATAGCCTAGGTTGCAGGGACCTCAGAGATCATCTAGTTTCACCTGCACTGCCATAGAGAGAGACACCTCTTACTAGACCAGGTTGTACAGAGCCCTGTCTAACCTGGCCTTGAACACTTCCATGGAGGGAGCATCCACAACCTCCTTGGGCAACCTATTCCAATGCCTTACCACCTTAATAGTGAGGAATATCTTTCTAAGATCTAATCTAAATCTACCTCCATTTAGCTTGAAGTCATTCCCCATTGTCCCGACACTAAAGTCCATAGTAAAGTTCCCTCTCCAGCTTTCCTAAAGAAACCCTTCAAACACTGAAATGTTGCTATAAGGTCCCTCCCTGGAGCCTTCTCTTCTCCAAGCTGAACAGCCTCAATTCCCTCAGCCTGTTTTCACTGGACAGCTGTGCCAGCCCCCTGATCATTCCTATGGCCCTCCTCTGGACTCCAACAGTTCCATGTCCTTTTTGTACTGGGAGCTCCAGAACTGAACACAGTACGCCAGGTGAGATCTCAGATTTCCTTGATCTGCTGGTGACTCTTCTTTTGATATAGCCCAGGATACAATTGTCTGTTCTGTGATGTGCTCACACATTGCCAGCTCATGTTGGACTTCTCATGTAACATCTCCAAGTACTTCTCGGCAGAACTGCTCTCAATCCTTCACCACCCAGCAAATATTTGTGCTTGGGGTTAACCCAACTCATGAACAGAACCTTGTACTTGGACTTGTTGAACTTCACACAACTTGCACAGGCCCAGTTCTCAAGCTTGCCAAGGTCCTTGTGGATGGCCTTCCATTCCTGCAGCTTGTCAACCACACTACACAACTTGGTGTCTTCATCAAGCTCGGTGAGGGTACACTCAGTGTTGCTGTCCATTCTATTGACAAAATTTTGATGTCGAACAGCACTGGACCCAAACCAGACCCCTGAGAAACAGAACTTGTAACCAGTCTCCACTTGGCTCTTTGTTGTAGAGACCAGGATGTCATGTGGGACAGTGTTGAAAGTCTTGCATAAAGTTATTTGGCTGAAAAAAGCTTTATCTTGACATGTTTCCTTCAGTTTTCTTGTGTAATTGTTGCTATTAAGTCACTTGTGTGTACTGTAAGTTATTTGTGCTATGAAAGAAATGTCACTGTCTGAAGTCCAGATTCTACAATGAACTTTCTGCATTGAATGTGTAGTTTAATAGCCCCAAAATGGAATCTGTGTTTTCCTTCCTTCATTGAGAAGGAATGGCAGCAGGGCACTGCTCTTTCAGTACTCACAGGAAAATAAGTCACTAACCCTAACTGATCTGAAGGAGGTTTCATCCTCATTTAACTTAGTGTAGCTACACCTGTAATCTTATGGGAAGCATACACATAAATGCTAAAAACCAGCACTGTCATTTCTAGAATGATGTCGTGATATATATATATCCTTAATTTATACTTCTGGAAAGCTTAAATCAAAGCAGGACTACAAAAGCGTTTGCATTTGTATTCTGATGCTCTCAGAGAGATTCTGGTACTCTCACCTGAAGTTTAATGTAGCTTTTTTTCTACTTATTGTGACAATTGTAGTGTACATTTAGTTCCACTTTAACTACTGCCAAAAAAAAAAAAAAAAAAAGATGAAGTTCTGAGTCAGAACAGGGTCAAGGAGATGTTCATGAGGACTGACTTTAGTTTTTTAGAAAATAACTAATGATCAGAGAATAGAGTGCGTTAACAGCAATGCTTTCTACCTGCTCAAGGTGCAACAGGGCTCAGGTCCATTTATTATTCTGAAATAGCAGGTGCACCAAAACCAACAGGAGAATACCCATGCTATGTACTACTTTTCATGTACCTTTTGTATAAAGAACAGATTGTCTTTATTGCTTCTGACCTTACATTTCTTTGTCAAACATATCAATCACTCCCCCTAACCTTTAATAGGAAAGGCTAAAGTTGTTTACTGCAGCAGTTCCTATTAACCACAAGGGCACCACCTCCATTCTGAGCCAGTCAGATTTGCATACCTTCCACTGATTATCCAAAAAGATCACTCTGTCCCCTAAAATATTTGTCCTTTTTTTTTTTTTTTTTTTTTTTTTTTTTTTTCCCAAGGAGGTCATTCATTGCCAGGGAGGTTAAACCTAAAAGTCAGCAGTATTTTTCAGAGATTTATGTGGGAATAGATATGAGTCTGTACAGCTCTCAGACTGATTAAATATAGAATGTCATGGGAGTGTATGATAGTATATGCATACTCCAGTAAATGAAACTAATGCATTAAAATGCAGCTTTAGGGTCTAATTTAAAAACATAATTCAAACACAAGCAGAAGCCTTTAAAATATTGGCAGATGTCTTCATACTGTATTTCATATAGAGGACAAAGTGGATTAAAGATAAATGTAATCCAAATAATGGTGTTGTTTCATTTATTTTTTCACTTACATTGTATTTCTTTTAAAGAAATTCAATTTTTAGAGGATCGTTTTCTGGGTTTTCATATTTTTATGCAGATCCGCTTAAAAATGTGAGCAGGGGCAAAAAAAAGCATTCATTACAAATTGATGCTTTTCCTAAAGCAGCCTATGGTGAGACACAGCCTTTAGTCGACCTAGGTGAAATAAACACCGGTGTTAAAGGGAACATTCCAATAAGCAGGAACTTTTATTCCTCTTTTTTTTTTTTGTCTCCCATCCCCTTTCAATCTCATTATAAGTCAAGGTGATTAGGCTTCAATGGTTATTCTCACTTAGGATTCTCAACTTTTATTGTAGCCCATTGGTGAAGGACAGACAGGCTATTATTGTCTATGCTTCACATTATATTTTTCCCTAGTGACATACTATCAGGTTGGTGCTTTTACAACATACTTTTTCTTCCACCTTCCTGCATTGCTTTAGAAGCCAGAAGGAAATGAACAAAAATTCAAATGTAGCTCAAGTACATTGTTAAATGAAGTGAAAGATAGTTTCTCAATTCTAGGAAAGTTATCTGAAGGTTGTGAAACACATTTGTAATGTTTATAAATGTGTGAAGGGTAGATGTCAGGAGGACGAAGCCAGGATCTTGTCAGTGTTATCTAGTGATAGGACAAGGGGCAATGCCTGTAAGCTGGAACACAGAGGTTCCACATAAATCTGAGAAGGAACTTCTTCATGGTGAGGATGACAGAGCTCTGGAAGCAGCTGCCTAGGGAGGTTATGGAGTCTTCTTCTCTGGAGAAAGTTTAAAACCCACCTGGATATGTTCCTGTGTGACTTGATCTAGTCGATCCTGCTGTGGCAGGGGGATTGGACTAGATGATCTTCCCTTCCAATCCCTAATGATTCTGTGATTCTGTGAGATGTCTGAATAGGGAAATGATGGTTCTCAGCCGGAGATCTTGTAATTGCCTTATTCATTTATATGCTCTTTTCTTCCAGTACTGTATAAACCATTCCTCTATTAACTTAAACATGGTAATGTATCATGGGATCTACACTGAATTAGTCTTGCAAATCTTGGGCGCACATCTGTGTGGTAGGGATTACTATGGCATCTATATTCAAAAGCAAGGTAAGCAACAAGTATGTGCAGATAGCAGATCAAAAAAAGTAGTTCTGCCCCTACCCAACTCCGGGTAGGTTCCAACTGAAGCATTTTTTCCAACCAGAGTATCCTTAATACAGGAAAGGCATGAGTCTGTTGGAGTCTGTCCAGAGAAGACCGCAAATATGGTCACAAGCATGGAACAGCTCTCATGCTAGAACAGTTTGAGACTATTAGGGCTGATCACCTTGGAGAAATAAAGGCAAGAAGGAGTCATGTTATTGCCATCTCTCAGTACTTAAAGGGTGCCAACAGGAAAGGCAGAGACAAACATTTTAGTAACAGGACAAGGGGTGATGGTTTTAAAATAACGAATCAAAGAATCACAGAACCACAGAACATTACAGATTGAAAGGGTCATTCTGCTGTCCACCAGGACCCCGATGCCCCTTTCTGCTACACTTTGGTGAAGCTATGCTGAGCCACAGAATAATGACAGGTCTGGAATAAATGCTCCATATTGGGAGACTTAAGGAGCCTGATCTGTTTGGTTTATCACTGAGTGTTGATTTGACTGTAGTCTAATTGCTTTCATGTGGAGAAAACATGGCATATTTCATTCTTCCTTCATACAGCTGAGAAGACATAAGAGAAACCAAAGTCTGTATATGAAGGCACGTGAACTAAAATTGAGAAGAAAGCACACGTTTATAACAGTGAAACTGATTACGCCCTCAAAACAGCAAACCGAGGAAATTGTATATCCTTACTCTTTTGTTATGCTTCACCTGAGGTTATGGATGGAGCTGGTTTGAATCCCAGGGACGAATGACTAATCCATTAATATAGATGTTTTAACTCTGAAAGAGAAATGTCAGAAAAGGTGCATCTGAGACATACATTTTTGTTATAGACAAGGCTTTGTCCATTACATGAGCTAACCACCTTCACTTCTGCACAGAAAGCTAGCACAAATTCTACAATAGTCCTCTGTGCCTTCAATATCTAATTTATACCTTTATATAACCGCATTACATTTTTATCGCAGGATTAAAAAAATATTTAAGGAAACTCCCAAGTTGGATGAATGTGCTATATGCCAGCACTGCAATTTAACTATCCTGACAGATTCTTGGATGTATGTGACTATGTGTATGATACTGTTTTAAAACTCTCAGAGCTGTATACCTCCATGAATACAGACAAAATACTACTGCTGGACATGAGCAAATCCCTTATGTGAGGTCACAGTGAAGCTGGAGTTTTGCGTATTCAAAAGCATCAATGGATCTTCTCTCACTGAGTTCAAGGGAGGATGGTCCTCCTGGCCTTTATTTGTTCCTCATTAGCAGTCTACTATGACCATAGGTGCAAAAGGTCCCTCATCATACATTTGTTTAGGTTCTTATAAATTACTTCATTACTTCAATTGATGCATCTCAGAAAATTCTCGAAGAAAATCACCAGCAGAAGGAAAGGAATTCTTCAAATAAGAACCATTGTGTTCTCAACCCAAACAAAAAGCTACAGTCCTACAGGCTGCAGTCCTGCAGTCTTCGCCTTCATTTTCTTCCATTTTAAATTCCATTGTTCAAATCTCTTATTACAGCAGTTCCTGATTCCTGGATACATTCAGTGCTGAACTCAACGAAAAACACACTATTTTGTTCAGCCCTTAAAACCGAAAAGGAATCAGGCAGGTCCACTCTGTCTGTTCTCACTAGTAATGATCATTTTACTGTGAATATTATTCCAGTACAAATGTGAGTGACAGTAGCCTTTTTCCAGATTTGGACATGAGCAAAACCAACAGAGCACAAAAAATGTAATCACTCAAATAAAGAAATGGGGAAAATATTAAAAAAAATCATTTTTCAGTCTACCACAGAGGTTAAATTTCTGAAGCTGATCTAATTTGCAACAGAATCCTCTCCCTTAACATCCAAATGGTTTGGAAACTTTTTTTCTGTTTGTTTTATTTGGCTGACACAAAAATGTTTCAGTGTGGAAGTCATGGAAATTAAAGCCATATGCTACATCAAAACTGTGGTAAACAAAAGCAATTAAAGGTAGATTCTCCTGAAACATATACATGTGTATGGAGAAGAGGAGAGAACACACACCTACATATGTACATATGCTGATGGAGAGAGTAATCTGAGTACCTCGCTAATAACACCATAAAAGAAAATTCTGCAGTGCACTTGTATGTCAGAAGCAAAACTAATGGAAAAAGACAGACTAGAAGGAACTACCTAAAGTAAACATAACTTTCTTCCTATAAAACTGGAATTTTATATAAAATTAGAAATGTACCTGCTGGAATGAAAAATTAAAAAGACTCAGCAAACATCAAATGAAAAGAAGAACAATTACCTGAAACAGCAGATTTTTACAGACATAACTAGACATTGTTACCCATTGCAAGAAAATAAGAACAGAATTGCATGAACTCTGGTGCCTGCTATAGGTTTTATATTCCTAAGATGTACTCGATAGCTCTGAGACATCACTGAGGAATTATCCTCTCTTATAGAATCATAGAATCATTAGGGGTTGGAAGGGACCTCGAAAGATCAGCTAGTACAATCCCCCTGACACAGGAGGATCACCTGGACCAAGTCATAGAACCAGTCAGGGTTGGAAGGAACGACCTCACCATCTAGTTCCAACCCCCCCACCAGGCTGGGACACCCCACCCTAGACCAACTGGCCAGACCCTCATCCAGCCTGGCCTTAAACACCTCCAGGGATGGGGCCTCCACCTGGGCAACCCATTCCAGGCTCTCACCACTCTCACAGTGAAGAACTTCCTCCTCACATCCACTCTAAATCTACCCATCTCCAGCTCTGCTCCATTCCTCCATGTCCTGTCATTACTTGACATCTTAAACAGTCCCTTCCCAGCCTTTCTGTAGGCCCCCTTCAGACACTGGAAGGGCACAATAGGGTCACCTGGGAGCCTCCTCTTCTCCAGACTCAACAGCCTCAACTCTCTCAGTCTGGCCTCATAAGAGAGCTGCTCCAGCCCTCTGATCATCCTCGTGGCCCTCCTCTGCACTCGCTCCAGCATGTCCACATCCTTCTTGTAATAAGAGCTCCAGAACTGGATGCAGTTCTCCAGGTGTGGTCTCACCAGGGTGGAACAGACGGGGAGAATCACCTCCCTCAACCTGCTGACCACACTTCTGATGCAGCCCAGGATCCAGTTTGCCTTCTGGGCTGCAAGTGCACACTGCTGGCTCATGTTGATCTTTTCGTCCACAAGCACCCCCAAGTCCCTCTCCTCAGGGCAACTCTCCAGCCAGTCACTGCCCAGCCTGTACTTGTGCTTGGTATTGCCTCGACTCAGATGCAGGACCTTACACTTGATCTTGTTGAACCCCATTAGGTTTCAGAATATGGATTTTTAGGTAACATATTATTGAAAGCATGGAATAATTATTTAATGGAAAAACTAGAGAGACAATATATCAGAGGAATAACTGGTAGTTACACCTATTTCTTACTGTTCAGCACAGTACATCTACTAAGTCCCAAATTAAAACAGCAGCTTCTGGAAATAGCTAGAACAAAAGTTTCTGTCAGGGCAAAATTTCTGCATTGGTTTTGCATGCATGCTTCCATTTTATAAAATGCCTCCTCAGATGCATGTTGTACTTCAGATGCAAGAATTTGGAACTCTCACACAGCATGATGTAGGGAATTTCAAGCATGGTGGTGGTGGCAGTGTGACTATACTAGAGCCATTTACAAGCTGCATAGTCCCTTGCTGCACCACTGCAAAGGGCCCATGTTTGGAAATACACACACCTTCTCTCTGAAGACTATTACAGTCTTCATCAACATGGTTTTTTTAACTTTCAAATTTACAGTATTGCAAAATGTTAATGCTTGACATGAGGCTCCTGTGAACTACAAAACACTCCCTTCAGGGTGTGTTTCAGCAACATGTTGACAGAGTAGACACGCCAGTCTGGATTGACAGCGAGTTTGGCTCTATTATCAGTAGTGAAAAAGTATAAAGGACTCAACCTGGCAACAAATTAGCTGAATGTAATGTAGTTTGGCATGAACCTGACACAAAAATTACTTCATAAATTAAAGAACTTGAGTTTTGCTCCATCTAGGACAGGAAAAGAAATACAATTAGGGAGTGCTTTCATTTGCAAGAACATCAATTATCATAATGTACATGTGAGATGCTGCTAACATTGTTAACAAGGAGTTAACCCACTTGTGTCTGGTATGTGCCATCCTCACACAAGTGAATTAAATAATTACATGTTTAACCAATATATACTGTGAAATTTATCTTTACAAAGCTTTGGAGCTTCTGTGAGAAGAGTGAATTTATAATTCTTGCTTTTGTAACATACTTTTCAAGTAATTTAATATTTGTAAATAAATGTAAGAAAGATCAAGCAAATCTATATATTTAAAAAAGGAGGTCAATATTTACAGTATGACCTTTGTGGATAAAGAAAGGATATCAGCTAATATTGTGAACATATTCTTGTTTGAAATATAGACTTTGGTATAAACATAGAATGAACAGAATGCACACAATTTTAGGAAAAGATATAGATAAAGAGACTAGATATAGGATGATGATTTCATTTTTAGTCTATAGTTCTTATGGAAAAATTTTAATAAAATTGTTTTCATATTTATTTCCAGTTTACTGGTAAAAACGTGTTGGAAAGCCTTGTGGATGCCCACTCAAACATTTCACATCCATTGAAGTTTCCACCAACAGAATCTTCTTGAGCTTGCTAGGAAAGTGTTAAGTATTTTCTTTTAAAGGAAATTAAAAAAAACACGTGAAGATTATTTTTCTTTAAATTTAAGAATGCAATATTCAAGTTTTGAAAGTTCTTAAAGTTTGTTTTTATAGATCGTTGCTCCTGTAACCAGAATAAGTTATTATTGTAAATTCTACAGAACACATTTAATGTGTGGGTGTTCGTCAAACCACACTGAAAGCATGGCATGGTTTCGATATTTTTTCTCCTATAGTTAGGTCACATTAAATGCTGCGTGCCAAGTAGCTTCAGAAATAAAATGAGAAAATAAAGAAAACAACTATGTCCCCTCGCTCCTAATAAGTGATTAAACCTCCAGTATATACTACATTCTCAAAGGCAATCAGCTGCCACAAAATAAACGAACAGAACAACCCAAAAGTCACAGCTGCCCACTCTGAGTGTCAGACATTTGGGAGACGAAGGGCCAAATGCGGGACATTTTGTTATCTTGCAGCTGGGTTTCCTATGATGAAATATCCATTGATCCATTCCATTTTATTGGCTTTAGATGAGTTTTTCCTGATACGCCAGTAGGAAGTCTCTTGTGGTAAACAATTCCATTTTTGTGTGGGGGAAAAAAAAGTGAGTACTGTGCAGTTTTTGTCCTTGATATTCTCCACATGTTTGGAACATTGAACAGCTGGGGCCATAGAAAACATTTAGGAATCACATTCTTTTATGCAGATCAATCACTTCTGTATACATTGCACCAGGCAAATGAAAGTTGTTCATTTACATGTCAGTGGGAGTTTCATGTCTTAAAACAATCTTCCAGACATTAGTGTGGGCCACTGTTTGTTTTCCTTTGGAAAAAAGAGGAATTATACATTCAGGAGTAAGCTCTAAAATCAATTCAAGACAGAGAAATGGAATACATAAAACTGTACTCTCTTCCCCCTTCAATAGTATCTGTGACTTTAGCTTAAAAAACATAAATTCCTTCACCTAATATTTTTTGTGAGAACTTAAACAAGGTCAGAAAAAGTGTAATGCACAATTTGGGCTATGACTAAAGAGACACTGTTAGTTAACACACAAAGTAATTGTAACAGAGGTTTATGGAAGCTATTAAATGCCTAATTATCGTGGCTTTTTTTCCATATAATCATAATTCTGCCCGTGTCTCAACTCTGGCCCCCTTTTCTGGAATAAAGACTTCAATCTGCTTTCAGTGGAGAAAAATATTCCTCTAAGTTATTTTATACTGCAACAATATGTGATAAGAAGTCATTTTGAGATTTTTTTTGTGGAAATGCAGTTAGATTCAAGGTACTGTGCAAAGTGTGGCCCTAAAACATCTCACAAGGACTGATATAATATTATGTAGAGGCCAACAGTTTTGCTACTCCGCGGACTTCTATACCTTGAAGATGACCAGTGGCACCTTTCCTGATGGCTCTTGAAAGCTAACTTCAGTAGTCATATCTGAAGAGAATTTTATCTGATTATGTGACTATGGAATGGAACCATTTGATGTAGGAGACTCTGATTTTCTACAGTGCCTTGTTTTAAATCAGAAAGGATATTTTGTCCAGATGCTGCCTGTTAGAAACCTGGGATGCTGAAATGCCCTGCTTGTCCCAAGTAGTTTGCATATGCCAACAGGTTGGGACTTTCTGCACGTAATATAAGCCTGTGGTGCTAAGCGAAACTCAAGCCCCACGGTGTATCAGTATGTTCATATTTACATGGAAAGCTGTGTCTTGTTTGAAGAGGGGAGATGATTAAAATGTCTATTTGGCCAAAAGTCTGGCAGAGACTTCAGTTCATGTGTTCTTTTAAAGAGAAAATAGATCTGTTGTTAACATTTATGTTGTTTTACATGAAAATGTCAATGGAATAGGGTTCAACTGCTCAAATAGAAAAGAAATTTAATCACTGAACTCTTCTGAATGTTTTCTTCACGTCCAGCTGTTTTGTGCATCCAGTTGTTCAACATGTTAAATTTCTTGTTCTGACTTTTTGATGACAGTGCTCGTTCCTGGAAACTGAGGATACTTCTGATGACTACAGGGAAGTGGCGATGACGGTATGATGAGGAAAGGATGAAAACCAAAGAATACAAATAAAGCAAAGGCTGTCAGTTGCATTCTTATTCATTAGCAGCTAGAAAACATCCCTCTCTTCCTTGAAATGGGGATCACTAAGCTCTTTACATATTTGGTGCCTCCTAGGAAACAGAACCTGAGAACACAAGATATGAAAAAGGATATGAAAATGTGTGGTGAAAAAACCAAAACTGAAACACAAACAGGTTTAAGACCAACTATACTTAGAGCAATCAACAGGGTGGATACATAGTGGAGTTAGGGTCAGCAGTACGTATGGTGTATTCACAGATGTTAGTGGTGTAGGAAAAGAGTGTTGGTTTCAGAGCTAGTTTTCATCGATCACATGGAAAGTTTGATCAAAAGAAAAACACAGTAAAAATCCACAACCAAATATACATTCCCCTCAAAATCTGCCTAGTAAGTGAAAGACTTCTGAGGCAGTAAAATATTTCAATACAACTGAAAACTATTTTATATTTTTCGCTAACAGCAGTACTAAACACTGCACAGAGAACTGCCAACAGCAGAAACAAATAAGTTTAGTTGTCAGAATAATGGAGAGTGAAAGCTGGAAGCACAAGTAATTAGGGTTATTTACTCAGGATAAAACTCTCTTTCAACATATTTATTTCCCCTGAGTTTACCCTGCTTTTCTCTGTGAACTCGAAACAAATCAATTTTGCTGAATTTTGGCCTAAACCATGCAATATGCGAGCAGAGATTCCAAAGCTTACTCTCCTTTTACTAAAAAAAATTCCTTGTTGCCTTAAATTTCAGGTGAGAAGCAACCGTTGTCTCACTAACATATAGAAGCAGGAGCCTGCAGAGATTTTTAGCTCCAGGAAGCATATAGATGGGTTTATCAGATTCTTGGGAGGGGCTTAAGGATGCTAAGACCCAGTTTAGGTAGAAGGGATTTAGGTGGAGGAAGTTTCTACATCATTTTTAACTACCAGAACCTATGTGGACAGGTACAGAGATGTTCACCCTGCAGTGCTTGTGTCTCAACATGGGCCAGGCAAGACATAGCTCTGGTGTAGAAGACATTTACCAGTGTTAAAACAGTACTGTGTACAAGCTGGTGTGTCCTCTTACATGACTCAAAGAGCTAGAAAACCTTGAGAAATTATTCAGCAGAGTAATGCAAGGGAGTGAGCATTAGCTAGGTGGACAGCACACTATGTGGATTCCAAACAACAACAGGCATCTCTCCAGACAGCCTGCAGGAGAGATGTAAAGACCACAGAAAGTTTGCATTCCATGCTGCACCCGTGTCCTCAAACTGAGTTGTAAGCACTTCTGTTTTCCTTTGTTGTGTTTAAGTCATGTGAGTTGGAGCTATCTTTAATCACATTTATCTACGATCCCAATTAAAGAGGGAAAAGCTGGAATGTGGGTTGAGGTTCGCAGAGTACAGCAAATGAACAATGTTTTATAATAATGAGATACTGCTCCTTGGGCTAGTTGAAAACAGCATTTAAGCAATTGTACCTTAAAAAAATCGTTTGTGGTAGAAATGTTTACATTTTCAAGAAGTAAAAGGATGTTCATTGACCTCAACTCTGAATCTGAAAACACATCTTGCCTAACATCAAATCAGAAAGCACCAGACTATTGATGAGAGTATTTATTTTCCTCAGGCCATAACAGCTAGCAAAATTCTGCAGGGAACATTTCTGAGCTGGTATGAAAGAAGGCTGAACTACATCAACATCTTTGAAATTCCTAATCACTATAATTCTGTGATTTGATTTAAGACCAGTTGCCACATAAATACAACCAGCTTAGCAGTTTTTCCATTTTGGGACATCATGACAAACGTTCCTGTTTTAATACCTATGTAAGCACTGACTTTTATGGATGTCTTAAGATGTATAGTCCATACAGTAGCTACAAATTAGCATATCACCCATACGTTGCTTTGTCTGCTTTCTGGAAGTGGTCCAAGGATGGCTGCCTAACACATGGGATATTTCCTCTTCTTAACATTAATGCAAAGTCAACACCTGCAGTGATGTAAGACCATGACTCACCTGCCTGAACGAGGTCTCTTTAGGATCAACTGTTGTGCACAGAATACATCTGCAACATCCAAATAAATGAGCCCTTCTAAAGTAAGTCAGCACTACCCCTGTTTAGAATGCAAGGCCCTTGTGAAGGCTGAGGTGAAGCAGCTGGCTAGCAGCTTTTGTGAGTCATTTTAAAAAGCCACTCTCACAGCTGGAGAGAAAATAGCCCTGGCAGCACTGGCAATCCATTATGAAATGTAAAAACTCTTTCTCTGGGCGGAAGGAAAACTTCACCCAGCTGTCAAGTGTTTGAAATGTTGGGGGAAAAGTGCACACACAGGCATGCACATGGCCCTGGCTGGCAATGCAAAGAATACAGAGGCCACATTAGATAAAATTTAATTTCATCTGAGACTGAAAAAA
The DNA here is from genome assembly GCA_013400115.1 of Rhinopomastus cyanomelas. Taxonomy (NCBI): domain Eukaryota; kingdom Metazoa; phylum Chordata; class Aves; order Bucerotiformes; family Rhinopomastidae; genus Rhinopomastus; species Rhinopomastus cyanomelas. The sequence continues at coordinate 541,796 of VXBP01001155.1, read as the reverse complement.
GCTTGGGCTGATTGGTTCACTTTTTAGAAATCAGTAAGGGGTTTGGGGAATGGGGATATCAAGCACTTCTTACCATCCAGGAAAGACTGGCCTGCAAGCACCTTTCCCCGTTTAAATTCTCCTTTTTAACACACCCACATCAAGAAGATACTTGACCTTGCTTACATCAGTGTTCAGCTGTATTGATCTGAAAGGCTCGTGTTGCACAGAAAGGAAAATCTAAATGGCAGAACAATCAATCCCTAATCTCATTTTTTTCCTTTTGGCAAATGTAAAATGTAGTTAGTGAGCAGCTTCTAAAAGCAAATCAATTTAAACCAAAAGATGCTGATGCTGCATATTTGCAGCATAATACAAGATGGCTAATTTAGAAGACAGTAGAATAAACCAGTGATGAATGCAAGTAGAAAGATGTGGAGGAAGCTGACTTGCAAAGCTGGGAAGTCTGAAGAGGTTCCACATAACTGCAGATTATTTAGAAAGGGAATCTGTAGAGGTGAACCTCAGCTTTTTCCAAACTTTTTCCGGTTGCCTTATTTACGGCCACACAAAATGCAGTCTGGCCAGTGTTTTCATGGAACAGTACTGACATCTAGTGGCAGTTTAAACAGACCTGCCTGGGTGTCCCCGTGGGAGACTTCCATAATCCCCGCGTCCGGCAGAAGTCCTGGCTATGACCCCATCCTATGGTTAGACGGCAACACCTCGCCGTTTCCTTTGTACGCGACAGTGATACAAAATGTAAGCCCAGCTGAAGTTTCAGAACTTGTAAAAACCCTGAGAAGCTTTACAAAAACAATTTTTAAATTTCTTGTGCCTTTCTTTTTGAAGAGGATTAATACACAGACAGGCTTGGACTCGTTAATTCAAAGGTGAAAGTTACCTATAACTGGATGCTAGCTCTTGGGTCGCATGTAACCATGGACGTTTGCCAAGCTACTGTCTTTGAACAGGAGCTATTGAGAAGAACAATACCACTTGGTCTAGGTGGTCCTGCTGTGGCAGGACTAGGTGATCTTTCAAGGTCCCTTCCAATCCCTAATGGTTCTATGATTATCTATACAGGTGGAAGCAGAATATGATTGTTTCCAGCCTTATTGTTTATTATAGATTACCAGATGAAATGTTTGTGTGTTGACGCTATGGGGGTTCTTTTCCCCTAAAAAGAGTCTCTTTTAACAGTAAAAGAGGATGCCATCCCATCTATAAGGAAGAGCTTACCATTTCAGGCTAGAAGATGCTGTTCAGAGCTACATAGCTCCTATACATTCCACTCGGACTGTTAAGGAACATAATACTCTGTCAGCCTTGGCCGGCAGTGGATAATGTTATGCCTTGTGGTAAAGAAGCTCCAGCGAATGACTGTTCATGATCATCCTTGTCCATGCATCTGTCAACCACCTGCTTTTATGCCTCTCAGACTTTTAACATGTAGTGAATTAATTCCTCATAGCTTTCTCAATGCCTCAAATGAGCGTAAGTAGTGCTTTGTAGCACATTGTCTGTACAAGCCAGCTAGCCACCCTACAACACATGATCAAAGAAGAGAACAAAGCATCCTGAAGGTTCAATTTAAGTGTAGCTGTCTTATTTTGTGACAGCATGTGCAAAAATAATGAAAAACAGATCCCCAAAATGAGGTCTTGAGCAAGCTGGAACATAGGAGGTTCCACATCAATATGAGATGGAACTTCACAGTGAGGGTGACAGAGCACTGGAACAGGCTGCCCAGGGTGGTTGTGGAGTCTCCTTCATTGGAGACGTTTAAGACCCGCTTGGATGTGTTCGTGTGTGAGTTGTTCTAGGTGATCCTGCTGTGGCAGGGGGATTGGAGTAGATGATCTTTCGAGGTCCCTTCCAATCCTTAATGATTCTATGATTCTATGAAATATTAAGCAGTATCTTCAGCCGTATCTGTCTGGCATCTCTGCCTGGTCTTCAACATTGGCACTAGAAGAATCCACTCTTGCCTCTGATTTTACTTTTGCTTGAAGTTCTGTACAGGTTTGACAGTGTTCAACAGCTGCAAAATCATCCTTGTAAATCACTGCTTTTCTTTCCCCTCCTTTCCATCACTCCATTTCCTTTCTACTTCATTTTCTTCTTAACCCATTTGATAAATAGAATTCTATTTTATTGACTTGAGTCAAGCTGTTAGCACATGCCTTAGAAGAGAGGAAAACTGATAGTTCTAGCAAATAATTCCTCTGGATGTATAAGACATAGGCTAGGCAATACCATGAAGATAAAAGGAAGATACTTCCAAATACAATTATGGTAAATATATGTGTACATTTAATGCCATCTGTTAGACAATTTCACAGACTGTAAAGATTTTGTGAGAAAATGCTATTTCTTACTCTGTCCCTTTGTGTTACCTTTGAAAGTCACACAATACTTCCCTTGCAGAATGAGACAAGGTGAACAGAAGATCCCAGTTACGCTGTTTCTACATCTTTTTAATTATTTTTTTGTTTTCCAATGAGACCTGCAATTCCTTTTCCTAAAGAGTGATGATACGGTCACTAAAAATAAAACAGATGGATAAAATTGTCTCCTTTCCCAATGCAAATTAATTTCCTTTCATCTCATGCCGCCAATACACTTTTACTGACATACAGTATATCCCAAAACAATGACAGATACTGTCAACAGGATTCCTTGGGTAAGAATTGGTTTTAGTCCCTCTAAAAACCTTCATGAAACTGATGAAAAATATTATTTTCCTTTATTCAAGTGCAGTTGAAGGCCCCAGGGAAGAATCATTTGTCAATAGGTGGGTTGATTTGGAAGATTTAGAAATTGAAATTGTTATGCTACTATACCTCTTAATGCAGAGATCCTTACACGTTAAAAACAAAAAGGTTGCACAAATACCACGTGTTTATTTTCTGCAGGGAGTAATTCCATGTTATGGTGACATGAAGACTGGGTGTCAAGAAGAAAGAGACAATGTCTTCACTTGCACCCCGTGATAGGACGAGGGCGATGGATGTAAATTGGAACATGAGAAGTTCTGACTTAATATAAGAAAAAAATGTATTTACTCTAAGGGTTACTGAGCACTGGAATGGACTGCCCAAGGAGGTTGTGTTGTCTCCTCCTCTGGAGACTTTTGAGACCCACCTTGATGCATTTCTGTGTAACCTGTCTTAGGTTTTTATGATCCTGCTCAAAGCAGGGGATTGGACTTGACCCCTGGAGGTCCTCTCCAAACTCTAAAGATCTGTGTGTCTGACATGCTATAAAAAACCAGCTTCATCTACCCTTAATGACAGCTGATACCACAATCTATAACAGTTTAGCTAGATAGCTAAAACCATACAATGTCTGTCTACAGAAACCTAGCACTGAATAAAGTCAACACAAGCAGGAGAAAATAAGCCTCAAGTCTAAAACAGTCAAAGGTATTGCCAGGATACCCAAAAAGGTTGCCCAAAGACATGGTACTACAACAACAATATCCTGTTGCTGTGTTCTGTGCATCTGACTTTAACAGAAACAGTTTGATTGTCTCCATTCTTCACTTAACAGTGGTTTTAGTGCCATCGACTATACCAACGGACTGGTGTTTGTAAAAAGGAGTAGTTAAGAAGGAAGTGGTAGTCATTTTATAGACGATGCATACGAGTGCGATAAACATGAGTAGCTTATTTAGTAAAAGATGCCATCCCTCAGAAGCGAGAGAAAGAACCTTTATATGTCCAGGTAAGTACCATCTGGGCAAGGTTGGATACTCCAGGGCAACAAATAACTTTTGAAATACCAAGCCCTAGCAGCCTCTGGTTCTTGTCAGTTTGGGTCTAGTTTATCGTTGGATTAGATTCAGATGTGTCCTTACACGGGCATATTAGCAGTAGAAAACATGTTCATGGACCCGCTGGGACTGGGAGTACAGCTGCAGCATGAGGAGATGTTGGGTTTTCTGAGCAGCACTAGCTCCTGTGAGAAAAGGGGAAAAGAAAGCACTCATATTGCTGCTCCTTCTTCAAGTAGCTTTTAGACCTAGCTGAACGCCGAAGGGAATGTTAGAGCATCACATGGTCCAAGGTGGTGTGGGCTCACTGAGGTGGCAGGGTAAGCAGCCAGGGACACCAAATCTGGGCATTGGGATAGGCTTAGGTTTGATGGGGCCACTCACACACATGGTGAGGATCAGGCAGAGCAGGGCATCAGTGTCCTAACACAAGAGTTGCTTAATGGAACCAGTGCATTGTCCTTTGCCTTTGGAAAGGCTCAGGGAGCAGACCTAGAGGGCATCACATGGCTGTACTGACTTGTACAGGGAACGTAGCTTCTGCAGAACTTGCAGAAAGTGCGCTGGCTGCCCAGGTTGCACAGCTGACCTCGCTCAGTTTCGCTGTTCAGCTTTATACTTTTTTAAATTATTTTTTAAAAATTATTCTCATTCCAAATTTAACAGGGCAAATTCCAGTGACTGAATATGGATGTTTTAATTGCCCTGAGTACCTTTGGGATTGCTAGGAATGGGCAACTTCCTGGGGTACTGGAAGGTTGAGCCTGGGGCAGGAAAAGGACGCAAAGGACACAGCAACACAGTATTAAAATCTAATTAAGCTTCTTCTTCTAAAGTTATAAGACCTCTTTAAATCAATATTTTCTTTTTTTGGCCTGTTTCCTCTGACTTGAGGTCTGGAGGGAGAAAACAGAGAAGAAAAAGAAGAGATTAAATGCAAGTCCACTTCCAAGATGAGAAGGAAAAAATTGCAACAGACATTTGGAAAGAGACTGGAAAAACTCACAAGTAAAACTCTCTTTGAAATATTAGAGCTGCTTTGTCTGAAAAGATTGGCATAGAAAAGGGAAATAAAATCAAAATGAAAGCCTTTGTACATATCCTATTATTTCATATATTTAGCTGTAAGACTTTAGAAATGAAATAGCCCAAAGAAAATATGTTGGTAATTTCATACAGTTTAACAGCAACAGAATGGATCTGAATGATTCAAAAAGCTTATATAACTGTTTTGTTTTATTCATTTACATAAATCACATTTACCGTAGGTGTTTTATTCAAAATAAAGTTTTGGGAAAATAAATTGAACAGATGAACCTAGGCAAACCTGGTGATTTTTTCATGAGTAGTGTTTGATGATAAAAGCATAAAAGCATAATGTGGTATCATTTCACCAAGGCACAATATGGATCATCCATATGGAGCAGAAGTTGATAATACTGCAAAGAAGCAAAAATAAACAGAACAGATGTACTTGTAAAATCAAGTCTGCATCCACCCTGAGTACCTGTTTGTATAGAAACTTCTACAAGTTTTGTTGGATGGTTCTGTCCCATAGTGTAGCTGCAACAGGAAATAGCTCATGCCTGCTTTGCTGAGCAGTCAGCTTTACCTGTCAGATGATCACTGTGGAATACAGACCTCTCACACCCCTGGTGTGGATAGCTGCTTGCTCCTCATGATGCTGAGCAAGATGGCAAAAGAATTAATTTTATTTCATGTCAGTTCTCTGCAGCCTTCATGTAAATGGACAACTCGTGTCAGATTCAAACAACCTCATGTCTCAATCACTCTTTGGCTGAGTAGTAGTGCATCTCCACACTGCACAGTGTGGAGTCTCCTGGAATACTGCTGCTTAAACTCACATGGTTTGACTCTTTGAAAATGCCATAAATTTCCAAACCTTTGCTTTCCATACCCCAGAAATAATGAAAAATTTTCCTTCTCTTGTGAAATGTTCACCCATTTGTTCTTCTCAGCAAAGAAAACATCAATTACTTATATAACAAAACTGTAGCCTTCATGCCATGGTGTGTCTCCCGTGCACATAGGCATATGGAGCAGTTCTGCTGAGGGCTTCATGTGCTGATTATGCATAACCAAAACAGCTGGGCAATACTCAGTTTTGGCCTGGCTGGCTCTTGTCATGGCTAAGTACTTGCCTTGTGGTTAAGGAGGTCTAACTGCTAATATCTCCTAGCTGACATTGTGATTTATTCCTCAACTGTTGATCAATTGTCCACCCAATGGCTGTTTAATCTTCTATACACCCTGCTTAATAAAGGCTTCTCTCCACTCTGTTTCTTCAAAGTGTCATGTTGCTGCTCCTTTTTAATGCTGATGTATTTATAAGCATGCTGTGCCATTAAAGCACACACCAAAGAACTTGAAACGAAGAGACTGCAAGCTCTGTTGTATGTTTATAAATGTAACAGAAAGTACTTAAAATTACATGAAAAGCACTCAGTTGTTGTTTTCTTCTCTTTTAAAGCACATCTTCCTTATTCCGTTGGTGGAACAAGGCAGATGTGAATCAGCAGCTCAGCAATTCAGTGGAACGAGCACTTAGGAACCAGAATTTAAAGAGTGGGCGCACAGGAATAGGTTTTTCATGCCATTGCAGGGCAGATCATGTGGTCAACATCTGGAAGATACAATACATGGGCTCTGATTTAATAAAGTAGTCACCCATCTGCTGCTTTTTCAGAGTAAGGAGCATAAATAGCGTGCCACATCCCACACACTCCAGCTGTCCCCAGCATCCAGTGCTCTGCAGTTTGGCTAAAAATAAAAAGGAAATTTTACTGTATTTGAACAAAGATTGCCAGATAAAAAAGGGACGGGAACAGTGCACAGTAGAAAGAGCTGTTTGAGATACCTGTAAGCATTTCCAAGTGAAGAAGAAAGTTGTTTTTCGTTTGAAGATTGCCTTCTTTCAAAGTATGTCATAGAGCTTGCCAACGTTTACATCATGTGCCAGCAAATGTTGTTTTTCAGAAGGTATTTTAGTCATCTCTCCTGTATTCTGGTGCTAGTGTGTTGATACACAGTGGTACCACTATAAGTGGATCCTTGAGTCCACAGTTCATTGATGGCAGATTAGTAATAAAGACTTTACAGCTTTACTCACTATAAAACTCCCTAAGTCTCTCCTACATAGACAGTACCCCTAAAAGCTGTAGTAGTGTGATCAAGTTATTGCAGAATAACTTGTTATTGCAGGGACTTCACTCACCTGGACAGAAGAAAGGTCTAAGGCATCTCTGTATGGTCCTGTTCTAGCAGGGGGGTTGGACTAGATGATTTTCAGAGGTCTCTTCTACACCTCCCCATTCTGTGATTCAGTAGGTTTTACTGGGTTTCCAAAGGTAAAGATGACAGGCAGACCATATACTACAACCAAGACTGGGAAGGTTAACAAAATGATTAGGCATAATAGACAAACAATGATTCTTCACTACATCTCAGCTGGGTAGAGGCCTAATTTGTTTAGTTTCTTAGAAAAAGTCCAGAGTACAGCAGAAAGAATTCTGTCTGGAGCAAGCCAGAAGAAAAAGAAAGGGATAATATTTTATGAGGGCTGGTTCTAAATTGTTTACTGTTTTAAGAATTCATTGCAAGTATCCAAAGAAATGATAACAAGCATGTTTTAAAAATGCACTTTGGATCTGCACTGCGTTCAGAGCAAATACCATAAAATTGACGTTACACTCTTCCTAGAGCAAATACAATGCATTAGGAAATCTAGCAGGACCTCCTACTTTCCAAAAGATATCCACTCAGCAGTTAAGCATGTTCCTGCAGTCCACAGAAATATGTATGTACTTCATTCTGTTTACTTAGCTCAGAGAGTAGAAGTTTAAAAATCAGCCCAGATCCAGCCCCTGAGAACACATTATTACATCTATATAGTCTTATGATGTCGGGGCTGAACACTGTTCTGTGCTTTCTGTGTTACTGGCATCAGTGCCAGTTTGAATAGTGGATTGTGAACTGGCTGTGGATAGAAGCCAGAGAGTAGTGGTCTACGGGACAGGGTCTAGCTGGAGGCCTGTATCTAGTGGAGACTTCCAAGGACCTCCTGGGACCAGTCCCATTCAATCTATTCATTAATGACTTGAATGAAGGATTTGGGTGCACTCTCACCATGTTTGCTGATGACATAAAGCTGGGAGGAGTGACCAACACCACAGCAAACTGTGCTGCCATTCAACAGGACCTGGACAGGCTGGAGAGCTGGGTGGGAAAAATGTAATGAAGTATAACAAGGGTAAGTGTAGAGTCTTGCATCTGGGCAAGAACAACCCCAGGCACCAGTATAGGTTGGGGACTGACCTGTTGTAGAGCAGTGCAGGAGAAAGGGACCTGGAGATCCTGGTGGACAGCAGGATGATCACAAGCCAGCAGTGTGCTCTTGCAGCCAACAGGGCCAACAGCATCCTGGGGTGGATCAGAAGAGGGATGGTTACCAGACTGACAGGTTCTTCTCCCCCTCTACTCTGCCCTGATGAGACCACACCTGGAGTATTTTGTCCAGTTCTGGGCCCCCCAGTTCAAGAGGGATATGGAGCTACTGGAGGGAGTCCAGCATAGAGTAACGAGGATGATGAAGGAAGTGAAACACCTCCCTGATGAGGAAAGCCTGAGGGAGCTAGTTTTCTTTAGCTTGGAGGAGACTGAGGGTTGACCTCATTAATGTCTATAAATATGTGATGGGTGGGTGTCAGGAGGATGGAGCCAGGCTCTTCGCAATGTCGTCTAGTGATAGGACGAGGGGCAATGGTTGGACATAGGAGGTTCCACATCAATATGAGAAGGAACGTCTTCCTAGTGAGGGTGACAGAACACTGGAATGGGCTGCCCAGGGAGGTTGTGGAGTCTCCTTCTTCTGGAGATGTTTAAGACCCGGCTGGATATGTTCTTGTGTGACTTGGTCTAAGTGATCCTGCTGTGTCAGGGGGATTGGACTGGACGATCTTTCGAGGCCCCTTCCAACCCCTAATGTTTCTGTGAATGAAATACACATCCTTTATATTTTCTACACATAGCATAGATGTAGCCATAATTCCTTATCTTCTCCTATATCGAGATGTGCTCAGAGATATGAATATGAAACCTTGTTTCTGTATAACTTCAGTCTTATATAAGGAGTGCTAACCAGTGCCAACCTAGAGTAACATACTATTGTACCAGTTTAGGCCTGTAAACAATCAAATTATGATAGGCTTGTGCTGTCTGAAACTAGTAAGCACCAATGGTGCCCCACTAAGTACAGCTTTACTGTCTCTGGACACACACATAGCATGGGAGTTTCTGAACTGCAAGTATTCAGCAACGTGAAAGCACATTCATGTTCAGTCATATCTCATATCTCTGTATATAACTTTGCTCTAGGATGGAACCTGGATAAAATGAGGGGCAGTTCATTGGCTGTGTCTCTGTAAAACCAAACTGAGAATTTAGGACACAATAGAAGTCAGGATTTTAATCAGGACACTAGAAATGCAGCAGGAACATCTCTATATCATTGGCCACTTTGGCCAACCCTTTATACATTTGCTTATTGACATGCCTGCTTTAAAACTATTCAAGGTCTTTGGAGCTACATGGAGAAGGACGTTTAAGAATGTCACATGATGAAGAAGGTATACAATATCTTCTTCAGTGATCTTGGGGATGCCTAAACCATACCACTGCTCCTGCGGCCTGGTATCCAGACTTCTTCAGCAAGTCCTGGACACACACATAACCTACATCTTGTTATATGTTTCCCATCACCATGTATATTTTACATTGGCAAAGTACAATTTCATCATCTTCTAACCACGCTTCTTCAGCTGCTCACATGCTGTAAGAACCTTCTGAGGGTTGGCAAGCATGGGGATATCTCGCTCATACACTGCACCACATAACTGCATTGCAGTCTTCATCACATCCAGTATGAGAAGAGCATATTTATGATGCCCTTTTATCTCCTAGATCAATAGGAAATAGCCACTAGCCTATCATACAAAAATAGGTAGCACCCTCCAAAGACGGGTTCCTTGGCTTGCTACATAGATCTCATCTGAGAATCTGAACATAATAGAGGTGGGATTCTAACAGTCTGGACCTTCACATACTCTAGAGTTATTTTCATAATGTAATGGAAAATACGATTGTATTTTCCAGGATGACATGTAATTCCAGGAAAGCTTTTTTCTCTAGCAGAAGAAAACCAGCTAAAATTCTGACAGATGTTTAGAGGATTCTAAGTCTTGTACATGTAACTTACTATTGGCATTATCTAAATGTACTCATATACCACCCTTGAAGTGTGAACACCCCTGCTACAATTTACAATGCATTACTCAGAAGCATAAACATGAGAACAATTAAGAGGCCCAACCTATGACTAAGTATTATCCACCTTTGAGTCTTTCTTACCAGGTAATTTATCTTTAGCTCCAGTTCTACTTAACATCAAACATATAAAAAGTACCATCTGAACTTTGCATGTTCCCTGTCTTCAAGGATTTCTTCTTGCAAGCAAAGATATTTGCAATCTGGTGAACCTCCATATGCACAAAATTATAATTAAATTGCCCCTGGTCCCTTGCATTCTGCTTCTCAGAATGTTCTCTGAAACAGTCATGGAGAGTCTTATAAATTCGAATTTTATGAAAACAATTGGTTTGTTCTGTACAGTTTTGCTAAAGAAGTAGTCCAATAACAGCATTATAGCCTGTTTTTCTGTTCACAAGAAGTAAAGGTTGCTCTGCTATAAAACTAATTTTTAGTTATTCCATTAATTCACGTTCTAAAAGTCTTATTGCTAATCTCACTTTTGAGCCTTAGCCCTGCACAAACTCCTTGCAGACATTGCTGGAAGAAGGTCATTGCTCCTCTAAAAGCATGAAGTAGCTGGAAGCAACTGCCTTGAAAAATCCTGGAACTTCTCCATGAATTGCTAATACGTAATTTTGGGAAACATAAAGTAGATTATATAATGATAACTGATGGAGAGACTTCAGTCTTGGTTATGAAGGCTGAATAAAGAATTCATAGTAAGTGATTTATTCAATTACACGGCCCTCTTTCTCTGCTCAGAGACTATAAATGAATAGAGATGTGTATTGATTTCCCATTGTCTTTTTTACTTTCGAAACTGATTGCGATCAGCATGAGATAAGTATTTTTTACTTAGTATTTGAAATCTGACTCATGCTGGCCTTATCAGAAAAATCACAAAGCTTTGTTTGTCTCCTTCTCCCTCAATGAATGCTGCTTTTACAGCCCAGAGGGCAGAGTAATGAAACCATTTTTCTCTCTTTCAGGAAAATACATGTAATGGCTAAGATATTTTAGATTAAGATATTCTAGGACTTTTTTCTTTTTCACATCACAGCCCTTTTGATGTGAGTATGAGATGCTTACTGTTGTGAACCTCACTGGACTCCTGTATCATTAGGTAGGTCTGGGAAAAGGAGACAAGGAAAAGAGTGTTAATCCCCACGACTTTTCTCACATTACCTCAAAGTAGTTGGACGTGTCTGTGTAGTCTTTGCTGTAACAAACATTGTGATCAGACCTTGCTTAATTGCTTCTGTATAACAGCATTGATAAGGGAGTTTGAGAATCTTATTCCTCTGTTTTGGTTAAGCATCGCCTCCTGTGAAGCTGTCTTTATAGTTCATTGTCACACCAAAGAGAAGTAGCTTCAGCAGCAGAAGATGGGGACATTCTACTGCCAAGCAGATTTCTGTGCCCCAGGTTATGCAAGGGACTGGCCCTAACATCAATATGAGCGTAGTTTCCTCATTACAACACAACAGATACTCTTAGACTAAAGCCAGCCCCGCACCAGAGTGTGTTCATCACACAAGAGGATGTGGTACATGTCATTCCTATGCCACTGAGTGCACAAACTGGAACAATCCTTACTGTGCACACAGTGTAGTCTTCGCTAGATCCTGTCCCTGCTCTTGCACTGAGAAAAGATTTTTCCTCTTACTTCTATTTCCAGAGTCAGATCCCATCCCCAGAACCAACTTCCTCTGCCTTGTTTACTGGCATAAGAAGGTGTCACTTCTTACCTGTGGGATGAGGTTCTGTTGTTAAATGCAATCAGCACTGTCATCCAGGTCTTCATATTCCACATCCTGAACTCAGCAGACCCTTGATTTTATCCTCTCACTCTGCATTATCCAAATAGCATCCTCTAATATCTATAATGAAAATGTTTTTAAGATGCATTGTTGATCACAGAATCATAGAACCATAGAATCAGGGATTGGAAGGGACCTCAAAAGATCATCTAGTCCAATCTGCCTGCAACAGCAGGATCACCTAAACCAAGTCACACAGGAACTCATCCAGTCGGGTCTTGAATATCTCCAGTGAGGGAGACTCCACAAACCCCTTGGCAGCCTGTTCCAGTGCTCCGTCACCCTCACTAGGAAGAAGTTCCTTCTCAGGTTGATGTGGAACCTCCTATGTTCCAGATATTGTGTGATCATTAACATTTATTAGTAAGAACACACAAGATATTCTAGGGTCTCTGCAACATAGACCTAACTGCGTAAATGTCCTCAAATTCTGTGAAGAAGTTTCTCTCACCCTTTCTGTGTTCTGCAGTACTGTTAAGAGCACACAGAACTGCACACCTTTAGCTGGAATAGTTTGTCCTATTACAAGGCAGACTGAAGAAATGCAGATTTTTGTATTCACAAGACTTTGCCTACTATTCTTAGAATCTAAAAAACAAAAGCTGGCCGTGCTCCTGTTTTTCTATCTTCATTTTGCAACATTGGGCCTGGAATGGGTTGCTCAGGGAGGTGGTTGGGGCCCCATCCCTGGAGGTGTTTCAGTCCAGGCTGGATGGGGCTTTGGCCAGCCTGGTCTAGGGTGGGGTGTCCCTGCCCATGGTGGGGGGTTGGAACTGGATGATCCTGTGGTCCCTTCCAACCCTGAGTGATACTGATTCCATAACTTCTCCAGTGAAGTGATCCTGCTGTGGCACGGGGATTGGACTGGATGATCTTTCGGGGTCCCTTCCAATCCCTAATGATTCTATGATTCTATGGTTCTATGGTTCTATGGTTCAGTTGTGAGTAATTAGCAAAACATTTCAGCTGCATTTTGAAAACTAGAAAAAAATAAAAAGGCCTTCACATGAACTGAATAAATATCTTTTGCATGAATATTGGTTGCCTGAATACAGTAGAGGTTTATTGACTTACTGCAAGCTACATCTAAATGATTGCTGCGTATATTACAATATGCAACGTTACATCCTGTTTCTTTCTTATTTCTATAGCCCAAAGACTTTTTGGAATCGGTGTGTCTCAAACTCATAAAAAATACATACTGTTTAAAAAAAGATAATTATACAAAAATCCACCAACCTTGAGAAACTGGGGGGGAGGGGGGATTTTGTGGTGGAATTGATTTTAGATTCCTAACATTATTCATGAAACATTATTATTGTATTTTCAGTCTGAAAGTTCAATCCGGCAATTTATAATAAAGAGCCATGAAACAGCTTTCCAGCAAGAAATTTTAAAAAGTTAAAAACTTCTAGATATGTAGGTGTCTGATTGCAAGTGAGAGCAATATAGTTCAGAGCTGCTGGGGGAAGAATTAAAATAATAATCTTTGATGTATAAGGACTCTGATACTTAGTTAACACAAGATGGGTAATCTTCTCCCCCGAGCTTTGCAGTATGAACAGAAAAAACAGAAAATAATAATAAGACTTGCAGTCTTAACTATTCCCTTCAGGGCTGCTATATAATGAAGTATGAACTCAATTGGGAATTGATTTTGCTGCTGGAATTCAAAATATTTTACATAAGGCTATTGTGTCTGATTACTGAGTGAGCCAGAGAGGCAGATGACAAGCAGTACTCCAAAAACAGAAATATTGTCACTAGGAGAGGACTGTCAGACTATCAAGATGTTGGTATCTTCCCAGCAGCTGAGCAGGAGTGCACTGAAGAATTGGAGGGCAGAAGCAGGGCTTAGATCAGACCAGTATCAGAATATGTAATAAGGCAAAATGCTGATGTTTACAAGCTCCATCCCCAAGCATTCCTGTTTGACATTTTAGTATGACAGCAAAACTAATTCTTACACAAATAAGTGTACCTGTTCAGTGTTAGTGTTGGATTTATGAAAGTTTAGCAACCTGACCTAGCATTCAAGAATCAGAATTCCAAAATACCGTTTCTATACTAAACCGACATTTTTCACTTTCATTTTTTTTCCCCTCAGTACAGAGAAGCTCAATGAAATACAGAATTCTCATTTCATGAGGGACTACAAAGCTCTAGAAGAAAGTCATATTTAAGGCTTTATCAAAGCCCTTGCAATGTTTCTGAACTAGTTCTAGAAAAATAGAGGCCATGTGATTAGAAAGAGGATGAAGCTGTCAAACTGTGACATGGACAATTGCCTCATTTCTTACATTTCTGGTTTTTCAAGCTATATTATGCCAGAATACTTTGAAGGAAGTATGGATTGTTCCTAATCTTGATTACTCTTAACCAATAGTCACGTCAAGGCAAAGTTGAGGTACAGTTATAATGTATCATGACAAATAACTTTTGCTCAGTATTTAGGTTATCAACACATTCTGCTGGATCGGTCAATAACCTAAATAGCTCTGCTGGATCAACATCTTATGAAATCATTCTCTAAACTCAGATTAGACCACATTAACACAGTTGACTTAAGCAGTGTACAAAATAGACCTTTCCTAAACTAACGTGCTTGAATGTAAGTTAGGAGTGCACACAGACATTGTAGAATCATAGAATGTCTTCGTTTGGAAGAGACCTTAGAGATAATCTACTTCAACCAACTTGTCAGGGATTGTCCAAGGGTCTAGTGAGTTTTGCAGTGACTACAGCTTGCAAATTTCCATTTTTTAACATTTTCCCTGTTTTCCAGATAGTAAATGCTGCTTACCATGTTGAAGTCACTTACCACTCTGGCTCAACGCTAACCAAGATGCTGTGGGAGCAGATCAAGCAGGTATGGGTATCTTTTTCTAGTATGTGTCACTGGTTTTGGAACAAAAAATAATGTGAATATTCACAGCTTCTCTCTAAACTGTGATTCTGGAAACATGTATTGAGAAACTATTGCTTCCTTGCTCAGCACTAAATCTGAGCGGACATGGCCTGAAGCTGGGCCAGGGGAGTTTTAGGATGGGCATTGGGAACCACTTCTTCATGGAAAGGGTGATCAGACATTGGAACGGACTACCATTCCAATGGTAATGGTGGAGGTGTTTAAGGAAAGACTGCAGGTGGCACTTAGAGCCATGGTCCAGCCAATGTGGTGATGTGGAGTAGTAGGCTGGACTTGATGATCATAAAGGTCCTTTCCAACCTCAATAATTCTGTGATTCTGTAATCTGGAAGAAGGATTTTTCCATAAAATTACTCACATGTATCAAGACACTTGTACAGATTAAATAAAGTAGAAGAGCAAGCAAAATATTCAACCAGTGTATCAGCACAAAATTAATGTCTGTGAAGAAGATATCATTCCCTTGCCAAATAAGCTGAACTTGCAGTCTTAACTATTCCCTTCAGGGCTGCTATATAATGAAGTATGAACTCAATTGGGAATTGATTTTGCTGCTGGAATTCAAACTAGGGCAAGCAGACGCTGCAGTGAGATAAGAAATACTCCTGCAATGCTCTGCTGCTGCACTGTATGGCTGCGCTGTGCACTGTGTGAACGTTTTGGCCGTCTAAGCACAGCCAGCCTGCCAAAAGAACTTTTGTGTGTATCTTTGTGTCTTTGCTGTCTAAACACTGTGATTGCACGCTTGACTAAAGAAAAGGATTCATAGGAGTAAGGAACTGATTATGGGGAGTCTTCAGGTACGGAGCTGACAGGAAGGGGAATGCAGCCATTCAAGCTACGTATTCCTTAAAATGGAGCGGGCACACAAATGGGGTAGAAATATCAACATAAAATGTGTCTTGGCAAACCTCTGAACCTGGGACTTACTCTTTCCCATATTTAGATGTTTTACTACGATTATTTATTTACTGTATATATAGTTATTTTACTGGGAAGGTCAATGTTCAGTTTTTGTTCACACAGCACTAACAACCATAAGGCAAGAAAGTTCATTTTTCCAGTTTAGTAAAGTAAGTGTTACAGGACCTGTCACAGCAAACATAAGCTCTAATGGCCGTGGCTTTAAACATAAAATAAAATAAAATGTTGTTGCTTTTCTTTGTTTCTATGAAGTTTTGCTAAAAATTCAAACACCCTAATTTTATATTTATTTGTGATATGTGGTTTTTTTTCCATCAATATCTAATCTTTTGCAATATTTTAAGGGCACGGGAGAGTTTTACAGGTGAAGCGCGTGTTTGCATGTTGTTTGAGAGCTAATTTCTACCTACACTGCAGTCTGCACAATTTGAATATTAATAGATAAGCTATAATCCTTAGCTTTTACCTAAAAAGCAAACAATTTTTGAAAGACTTAACAGAAAGAGTTATCTATGTAAAGGAACATATTAGCTGAATCAACTGAATTATTAACTGCATTAAACGGAAGGACACTTAAAATAATTCCCTAATGGTAAAACGGAAGCAGTTCACTTCAAACATTGATATGTTGGTACCAGAAGCCAAGGTTTTCAGAAAAGTTATTTCAAAAATAACAGAATATACTAGGTAAGATTCCAAGTACAAACAGAAATTCTTTTACTCTGTTCATAATGCATTCTTATCGCTCTGTGACTGTAATCTAATCTTGGATGTGCTAAAATTTCTTCAAATTATTTTTTTTAAAAAATACTATGCATTATATAAATATATTATTAATAAGAGGCACAGTGGAGTTTATGCACCTCAAGTATGACGTGAGTTAAGCAATAGAGAAGATGATTTAGAGATAATGGTTTTTTAAGGGAAATGGGGAGAAGATAATTTTGAGAAGAAGAAATACCTAATTCAAACTGGCAAACAAAGAATTGAATGGGTTAAAAAGTGTTAAAAAATTTTAAAAATTAAAAACCACCATATTATTGTTTGAAGATTGACAGAGAGCATGTGGGATGCCTTATTTTTCATCTTTAATGTGAAGCAACTTCAAACTGTATCTTCTTTTAAGAAAAAAAGTCGATGATTAGTGTTAGAAATCAGTGTTTTCAGAACTGTTAAGGAAGACATCCCTAGAAACTAAAAGAATCAAATCTGTTATGTGGTGGAGAAGCTTGTTATCACTTCAATGGAAGTACGATGTGAAGGGAACACTGCAAAAAAAGGAATCATAGAATCATAGAATCATTAGGGATTGGAAGGGACCTTGAAGATCATCTAGTCCAATCCCCCTGACACAGCAGGATCACCTAGACCAAGTCACACAGGAACACATCCAGGTGGGTTTTAATCATATCCAGTGAAGGAGACTCCATAACCTCCCTGGGACAGCCTGTCCCGGTGCTTCGTCACCCTCACTGGGAAGAACCTCTTATGTTCCAGCTTACAAGGCTCTCTCAAACTATAGTAAATGTAAAGCAATATTGAAATGGAAGCAGAGGAATACATTCTTGAATGAATGAAATTCGCCTGATTAATGAGCCTAAATTGTGAGTAAGACATGTTTGTCTTGAGAACTTCTAAAGACTTTACTTAATATTTAAGTCACTCTTAAAGACCTTCAGTGGTAGAATCTGGTAGACTTACCAAACTCTTTCTTTTGACTGAATAAGAAATCTTGACCAAATAATTAACAAAAAATTCTTTGTAATACTTTGCAACTTATGCACAATTTAGACAAAGTGGGATTTTCACTTGAAGTTTAGACTACTGTACGCAGTGTAGTGATAGGTTTATTAAACCTACTTACATGCACAGCATGTGATAGAAATGTGAGACAAAGTATTATGCATTAAAAGGAGCAGTTTTTAAAAGAGAGGTATAAAAGACATGTTCTTTCAGAACATGTAGCATTAGTTTTGTGGATTTTTTTTCCCTAAACAAACGTTGGTTTGAGGAGTCTTAAATGGCAGCCTGAAAGCAAGTGAACTGCAAAGCAAACAGCTGATAATTGGCTAAGTACTGGCACTCTGACCAAGTAGCTGGTCATACTTTTATCAGGAGATAGCAACATGTAGCATTTTGCAATGTGGGTTGAAAGAAGTATGTACTCATTGTGAAGTGATTTTATCAAAGAAGTTGGACTGTCAGGGTATGTTAGTTCCTTAGTGAGTTCACCTTGCTAAGCTTCCAAGCAGAATTTTTAGAGGGACCAACAGGCCGAACTGAGTTTGTTTTTGTCAATCACTTATCCTACTTTGATCTTAAAATTTCCCTAGTGGAACAACAAGACAAAAACTCATCATATTCCTTAAAAAGCTTGAATGAGTAAACCATGAGGACAAGAGGTGGCTGCTTACATTCTATTTTTAAAAAGATCTATTAGATGATGAATTATAACAAATTTTCTTCAGACAAGTAAAATAGTTACATAAGGAATAGAATTAAGTTTCTGCTTGGTAACATGGAGTAATATAGTAGTTAGCTTCAGTAAACTTAAGCATATAATGTCTCAAAGTAGTAAATATATTTAATAGCTATAACATCAAAACATAGCTGGATAGTGAAGTAATTTATGATAAAAGATGTTCTGATAACTAGTGCATAGTGAAGCTAACAAGCAATGTTAAGACTTCCTTGTGATACATCACACGTTATCCATATTGTGATCCATAATTTCTATTAGTGTTTCAAATAAGATAAAACTCATTATTGCAGACATTTTAGATTTCTTTCTGCACAGAATGTCACAACAATTGTTCTCATGTTCCAAGTATACAATGATATCACTTGCTGGATTAGGAGTTCTTTGGCTGCTGTTCCCATAATAATACACCTTATGTTTTTAATTGGACTATTTTAGGATCTAAGTGCCCTAAAGCCATGAAGAATGAAGGGATGAAAATAAAACAAAGGTAGAATTATAGACCGTTAAAAATTTAGGGGGGAGCAAGAAAGATTGTCTTCTGATAGTTGAGAGTGTGGTAAGGTAAACTAAGAGTAGACAAGGTAGCTGTGTAAATTGGATCAAAAGATGACTTTTTTTGAGAAAGGGTCTTAAGCAGAAGTCTGAGGGAGTTTTGAAGACTAGTAAAACAGCTTTGTGGATTCCATCAGCTTCAGGCAAAAGGATCATTCTGGGTCTATTTTGGTACATAATTCCCTTTGCCTTAGGAGCTCCACACACAGAACAGAACAGCTCTCTGTGCTTAAACATAAGCTGACTCAACTTATTCTCTATGAAAATGTATTTGTGTGAAGACCCTCAAAGTCTGTAATCTAGGAAAAATCAAATACTTTTACTACACCTGCATAAAATTCTTTTAAATGTACTTTGTACAACCTAAGTCGAAGTTTTTAGGACGAGGCAGATGCCATTTAGTTCATTTCCCTTAAAAAAACCCTAAAAGTAAAATATATTGCTTAAGCAGCAGGCACCTTTTCTTTTTCAAGCTGCTGCTTATGCCTCAAGCAAGATGCTTATAGTCTGAGTATTTTTATTATAGTTAAAAATTTTTTTCTGGAACACTGCCGGAATCTCCAGCAGCTGTGAGTCACAACTAACTATCACATGGGTGGGATTGCCATAGTAACCAACTCAACTGCATCATGTACATTAGAAAGGACTCCACCCTTCAAATTACCTTCCACCTGAAGTGTAATCTGCGGTCACTTCCTCTAATGAAAGCTTACTAAAGAATATTAAACTCATAGTCTGTTAGCTCGTAGGCATTTAATGCTCCATTGCTATAGAGGCACAAAAAGTGCCTCTAGATCAGGCTGGCCAGATCTTAATCCGGCCTGGCCTTAAACACCTCCAAGGACGAGGCCCCCACCACCTCCCTGGGCAACCCATTCCAGCCTCTCACCACTCTCACGGTGAAGAACTTCCTCCTCACATCCACTCTAAATCCACCCATCTCCAGCTCTGCTCCATTCCCCCTAGGCCTGTCACTACTTGACATCCTAAAAAGCCCCTCTGCAGCCTTTTTGTAGGCCCCCTTCAGATACTGGAAGGCCACAATAAGGTCACCTGGGAGCCTCCTCTTCTCCAGACTGAACAGCCCCAACTCTCTCAGTCTGCCCTCATAGGAGAGGTGCTCCAGCCCTGTGATCATCCTCGTGGCCCTCCTGTGCACTCGCTCCAGCACTTCCACATCCTTCTTGTAAATCTGACTACTAAACTGTGACCTGGTAAGGTTTAGGGAAAACCTTAACCTAAGAGGGTCAGTGTAGGTACCATATTAAATTTACATTTGTGAGGACAGTTCCAACCAAATTTGAGAATGCGCTGCTAGTCTCAGAGAAGAAAGAATTGTGTCCAAGTTTTGCTGAAACAAAAGGCAAATCTTAGAAGACTTTGGTGCCACACAAAGGAGACAAATGGACACATCACTCTTTAATAGGCATTGAAAAATGTACGCAGATTTCTACAACAAAAGCCAGTTTCACTCCACTACTGGCAAACTTGCTTTGGAGGCCTTAGTTCCATCAGCAAGTACAGCTGCAACAGCAATGCACAAAGTGTAATAGTTTGTAAATAACAGTAGAAGTTATTTCTACTGTTATTTAACAGTCTCTCTGTTTGAGAGACAAGGATGTCATGAGACAGTGTCAAATGCCCTGCACAAGTCCAAGCAGGTGGCATCAGTTGCTCCACCTTTACCCACCAATCCTGTAATCCTCTTGTAGGAGGCTACCAGGTTTGTCAGACACAATCTACCCTTGTTTGCTTTCACTAATCACCTCCTTGTTTTCTATGTGCCTCAGCATAGTTTCCAGGAAGATCTGCTCCATGACCGTGCCAGATACACAGGTGAGACTGAGTGACCAGTGGGTCTACAGGTCATCATTTTTATCCTTTTTAAAAATGAGGGTTAGTTTTCCCTTTTCCATTCAGTGGGAACTTCACCAGACTGCCATGATTTCTCAAACATGATGGATAATTTAAAGCCCTTAGCCCCATACCTACTTTGCACCTGGAAGGTAGAAGACAAAACGCCTTTTCAAAAGCCAATAACTACTTATAGAATGGCTTCACTTTCTCTTTTTACAAAAGATGGCCACCAGATGCCATGGAAAATGGCTTGGGGGAATTTTCAGGCAACAGAGAACATAGGTATGTGAGTCTTTAGTAATTTTGCCATTCTCTAACTTCAGCAGATGTCAGCAACCAACCAGGTCTGAAAAGGAACATTGCTGTCACATACTAGTGCAGTACCTCTGCATGTGCTTGGCAGACAACATTACAGACCTCTTTTTATCTAAGATGCTCAGGGAGTTTGTTGATGCCCCCTCCCTGAAAGCGTTCAAAGCCAGGTTGCATGGGACCTTGAGCAACCTGGTCTAGTGGGAGGTGTCCCTGAGAGTGGGAGGGTTGGAACTAGATAGGCCTTTAAGAGTCCTTCCAACACATTCTAAGACATAAGCTACCCACAGTTGTAGTTCATAAGATAAAGACACAGCTACAACACCAAAAATTAAGAGCATTCAGTGCCATGCCAATATTGATGTAAACCCACAGTAGTCCTGTGACTTTGTGAGTCAAACATTCAATCATTCAGTCATATCTGCTAAAGCGATGTGAAATGGTGGCAGAGATTTAACGACATCACATTAGTTACTCAAACATCATCCATGAATAACTTCCTATAATTTCTTGTGCCACAAGTTAAATTAAGGGGCAGACTGGCATGGGTGACCCTGTACTGGGTTCACCTACAGTAGTTCACATAGGAATGTATCCAGGCAGGTTTTGAAAGTCTTCCAGAGAAGGAGACTCCACAGCCTTTCTGGGAAGCCTGTTCCAGTGCTCTGTCACTGTCTCAGTGAAAAAGTTTTTTACATTTATGTGTAACCTCCTATGCTCCAGCTTGCACTCATTGCCTCTTGTACTATCATTGGACATAACTAAGAAGAGACTGGCTTCGTCGTCCTGACACCTACCCTTTAAGTATTTATAAACATTGATGTAGTCACCTCTGATTCTCCTCTTCTCCAAACTAAAAAGACCCAGCTCTCTCAGCCTTTCCTCATAATGGAGTTGTTCCACTCCCTTCATCTTCTTTACGGCTCTGCACTGGACTGACCTTGTTGAATTCTGTTAAATTCAGCTCTCCAGACCCACTTTCCAGCCTGTCCAGGTCCCTCTGAATGGCAGCACAGCCTGCTGGAGTGTTAGCCACTCCCAGCTCTGTGTCATCAGCAAACTTGCTGGCAGTGCATTCTAATCCCTCATCCAGGTTGTCATGAATAAAGTCAACAGAATGGGTCCCAGCACCAACATAATGACCAGAAATGCATGATCCCATCCATGGCTACTGCATTATCATGTTTTGGCTCAAAATACACTAAATATTATGCCTTTGGTAAAATATGAGCTCTTTTCATTTTATGCTGTTTCTAAACTCCAGGAATACATTGCAAACATTACAAAAGGAATAGCTAGAGATGAAAAAATTGTTGCTTTCTATTGTCCACATATGGAAAACTCCACTAACAAATTATCCCTGGTAGACAGAACATAGTAAGCAATTGTTAATTTTCTGGCTTTATTGCGTTCTTCTGTCATTGCCATGGCCTTGACTGTATGAATCTCATTCCTGGAGAACAACTACTCATTATTTTCTTTCCTTTTACAGCCCACACATACACATAGTGAGACAGTTCCCCTGTAGCTCTAAAAACGTCTTATGATGTGTACAATAGTTAATGAGTTCTCAAATAAAAACACAGGTACATTAACTAAAGAGCTTAATGAATGTTTTCAATTATGGGAACTAGATGCCTTGTGCTGGAACAAGGGTGACCTTTGGTTTAGGTTCTGAGGGTTCCCTTACAATAGAAATTTCCCAGTAGTGGCAGCAAACAAGGGTCAGCTTTGTGAAAGATCCATATCAGCGGCTGCTGTCAACAAGTCAAGGCAGAACTGAATGCAGCAGCTAGAGTTTTAGAGTTGGTCTGACCTTGCACTCCTATCTGTATGGCCTCAGGATAAAAACCTGGTAATACCAAAATTAAATTAACAACTGAAAGCACTACAATCTTTTATGCAAACAGAGATATAATGTGTCACTCAGTAAGGTTTTGCTACATTTTAATTAGAAGAAAAATTCAAACTAAAACTGAATGAGGCAAATATTAAATTCACATAGACATCTTGATCAAAGCTTTACTTCTTATAATAATTTATAAGATGAAATTTAGATTTGGTGTATTTTTAATATTTATCAGTGCTTAATAGAAGTTACCACAAGGGAGATGGACAATGTAAGAGTATTTGTTATGAAGTGATCGTTTTATTGGAGAAGCTTTATACTTTTCTGGCAGTGACATGCTAATGGAATTAAACCTTCTGGAAGAGAGAGGAAACAAAAAAACATAAACATGATGGGGTAAATTAAAATATTTTTAGCTTGAGGTATTTGTCGCTGAAGTCATGAAAAAGTGGAGCAATCCCTCTGAAAAATCATAATCCTTGTAACCTTTTATGGTTTGACATAAATTTCAAGGCAAAAAGGTTACTCCCCTGGGAAAACAAATGTTCTTAGGACAGAATGAATGCCACCAGCATGCCTAACTGGTAGCTATTGGGTCATGCTGGTTCTTAAGAGCCTGAAGGTTTCAGTGCAAGCAGCATGTACTAAATGCACACACAGACCCTGAACTTAAAGCTCAAAGCTTCTAGTGCTTAGCAAGTTCTAAGCTTGTTTTTAAGACTGCTGGGACTTTGTGAGGGCCAAGCATGCTACTCATCTGCAAACACCTCAAGCCACACTCTTTCAGCCAATGTTTAGTTCATGCCTGAGGTCTAAGGACAGTTAGCAGCCTGCAACTTATATACATCCAGCAAGGGTTCAGCAGATGCTGTGTTTAAACTTAGTGCTCACAACAGTGAATGATACGGGGAATTTACTCTTTGTTTGAAGTGCTGTACTGATTTCATGCTTAACCTGGAGCAACATTTATTTAACCTCTTTATGATTCCATTTCCCAGACTGTAGTATGACTGCAATAATACTCTCACACCTTTAAAAGCTCTCAGGGGCATGTGGAATAGTATCACTATTATTATAGCCATTTTTCAGAGCTGGAAATCTGATAACCCACTCATCTGTGTTATCTTTTTGTGGGCATGGGTGTTCATCTGTTTAACCTGTGTCAGAAGCAGTCCTATAATTTGAAAATGTTTGTCTAAGCAGGAATTCCTTCATTTAAAATTTATATGGTCTTCTATAGTTTATTGCTGCTTGAAGTACTGGCTTAACTTCTGTTCTCATCACACACATCACAATTACTTTTTTGATAACACACTGTCACTAAATGTGTTGGCTGATGCTATCTCAATGTATTCTAAAAGATGCATGGCACATAAATGTTGTGGAGTGCAAGTGTAGGTAAATAGCTGTATTTGGTGATGGGAAAATACACAGGAACTAATCTGAAGGGGTTTCAAATTCTTCCCATTCTCTTTAGAATGAAAAAAAGAGCATTGAGGATGGTCTGCATTGATAGGAAGGCTATCACATACCCAAGAGTCAGGGTCTTACATAGGAATAAAACATAGATTATGGGGGGGTTTTCCGTAATTATTATGACATCACCTGCAGCCAACACATTCAATGCAGTTTTATCATAGGAATCAGGTGAAGCAAAACTGGATTCTAGTGTGTGCTTAAAGGAACTTCTTCACGGTGAGGGTGACGGAGCACTGGAACAGGCTGCCCAGGGGGGTTGTGGAGTCTCCTTCACTGGAGATATTCAAGACCCGACTGGATAGGTTCCTGTGTGACTTGGTTTAGGTGATCCTGCTGATGCAGGCGGATTGGACTAGATGATCTTTCGAGGTCCCTTCCAGTCCGTAATGGTTCTATGATTCTATGATTCTAAATATGCATATGACCTATGTAGTACTTATGAAGACATTTGCCAAAAAGTCAGTGAAGCCACCAGTAAACTCGTAGACATTGGTAATTTTGCAGTGTTCATTTGAATGAAGGTAAGGGTCAACAATACTTTGGTGAGCCCAGAAGCTGTGCAATGTGATGTGTTTTTCTTTTGCAGCTAGTGCTACCAGTGAATTATTTGGCTTAGATAATGGCAGTTATGCAAATATAAGCCTAGAACTCGGAGTACTTTGTTTACTAAACACACATCCAGAAGCTTAAATTGGTTTTGAAATCACTACAATGTAAATGTATGCATCAGTAGATATTTGCTTGCTTTTCTCCCCGAAACACCATTTGTATAAACACAGACCATTTCCTGAGTGCTTTGATGAGGAGTGGTTAAGGGCTTCATTTTGTGTAAATAAGCTTTGCAACAATGCTTTTATAATGCTGCCAGTTCTTCATATCTGAACTAAATGGTATCTCTTCATGCTTGATAAAAGCTTCAGGTATGCCTATATAAAATCACCTGAACTTACAAGAATACTGTGCTTCATCCATGCGGCAAAAGCAATCAGAAAATTGCAGTAGTGAATTCAGGGTCATTTTTCATCATGTTACATGACTAATAAATGTGTTTCCAAAACGTTCTGTATTAAGATCACATATTTTAAGTTATCCACAAATCCAAAAGCAAAAGAGTAAATGACCCAAATGATTGATATATTTGGTTAAATCTAGGAAGGCCTTTGCAAAACATGAATTGAATCAAGTTGGAAATCAAGTTGGAAAAAACGTCACCACGATGGCAGACAACATCCCTGTTGATAACTGGAGAGACACCGGAATAAAATATAGCTATGTAAATAATGTTGCACATCTGAATTTGTCTTTAACAAAGAGACAAGAAGTATTCCATGCTAGTGAGTATACATAATCCTGAAATTCAGACTGCTTACATGTTTTATAGAAAAATGAAGCAGGAAAATGTTACTGGCTGTTACAGACTGTTCACAGAATCACAGAATCATTAAGGATTGGAAGGGACCTTGAAAGATCATCTAGTCCAATCCCCCGACACAGCAGGATCACCTACACCAAATCACACAGGAACACATCCAGGCAGGTCTTAAATGTCTCCAGAGAAGGAGACTCCACAACCCCCCTGGGCAGCCTGTTCCAGTGCTCTGTCATGCTCACTGGGAAGAAGTTCCTTCTCAGATTGATATGGGACCTCCTATGTTCTAGCTTACAACCATTGCCTCTTGTCCTATCGATAGATGACATTGAGAAGAGCCCAGCTCCATTCTCCTGACACCTACCCTTCAAATACTTATAGACATTAATGAGGTCACCCCTAAGTCTCCTCTTCTCCAAGCTAAACAGACCCAGCTCCCTCAGCCTTTCCTCATAAGGGAGATGTTCCACCTCCTTCATCATCCTTGTTGCCCTATGCTGGATCCTCTCCAGCAGCTCCACATCCCTCTTGAACTGGACACTCCAGGTGTGGTCTCACCAGTGCAGAGTAGAGGGGGAGAAGAACCTCTCTTGATCTGCTAACCACCCCCATTCTGATCCACCCCAGGATGCTGTTGGCCCTCTTGGCCACAAGAGCACACTGCTGGCTCATAGTCATCCTGCTGCCCACCAGGACCCCCAGGTCCCTTTCTCCTAAACTATTCTCCAACAGGTCAATCCCCAGCTTACACTGGTACCTGGGGTTGTTCTTGCCCAGTGAGCTGCTCCATGTACAACTGTGCTGAAGGGAAGCAAATAAGTTAGAAGTAATTTCTACTTCAAATTGAAACTAAAGCATTATTTTGTTAAACGATTAAAGTTTAACAGTCAGGTGAGCATGCTCTGGCAGGGGGATTGGACTAGATGATCTTTCAAGGTCCCTTCCAATCCCTTATGATTCTATGAAAAGTGCATGAAATAATAAGAATAGATTGACTTCACAAGTAAATGTTTCAAAAGCAATAAAAATTTCTACCCAGCTTGTGATTTCATTGTGGAAGTTATTGCCAGACGATGTCTTTGACAATTGAAACTCAGAAGTCATGAAAGCATTTGGGTGAACAGATAATGGGAACTATTCATACTCTTATTTCACTCTTCTTTTTCTGTCATATTTGGGATTTGATTCAGTCATCTGGGTCTAAGCATATGTACACTTCCAGTGTAATTATACAGTGATGTATTCACCTCTGATGATGTCTTGTATACACCACAGTATCTCAGATAACTCTAGACACATACGTTTCAGGAAAAAAAAAGACCATACAGCTTTCCAGCAACATAGGAAATGTCACCACCGATTTACAGCAGTCTAATTTAGTGTTAAAGTTCTGCTGAGCACTCCTGATAGCAGTGAACAACAACAGTGCAAAGAAAAGAAGGTCATTGAAATCCAGAAAGAGAATGTCTGAAAAGCAATGTTTTGTAGTAAATAAAAAAAAAAAAATCAATAATGTAGTCAACAGAGAGCCCAGATTTTGCAAGCCAAACTCCAAAGAAACTGAAAGATAGAGATCATTCTATCCTCCCTATAGTAACCTCTATCGTCCTTGCATTAGATCATCCAGCTCCAAAGGTTAATGATAAACATCCTGACTGCTGGCTTGCAGGCTTGCAGATTGTATCAGGTACCTGCTAATTATTTTCTGAATATACTTCTAGGAAATGCTGTTACCTTAAGACCTGAGGGGGTCAAATTCTGTTCACTTCAAACCATTTTCTTCATGGACAAATTTCTTCCTTAAGTTTTGTTTAACTACCATAAGCCTGTAAAGATAAGTTTGTCTCATTTTTCCAGTTGAGGTGATGCTGAAAGAGGAGGGAATAGAAAATATTGTTTTACCTCATTAGTAAGAAAATCTGATTTCTGATTAAAAAAATGAGGAAAATATCCTCCTTCTTTAGAACACAAATATACTATCAGGAGCATAAACCTTCTGGAAGATTCCATTTTCATGTGCAAAACATCTACCTGTATTTGAAGAAAAATTTGTAATAATTTAAAAACCAAGAGGTCCTACATCCAAACAGAGGAAATGATAGCGTGTCATCATGAACAATGTAAATATGTTAAG
Organism: Rhinopomastus cyanomelas; assembly: GCA_013400115.1. NCBI lineage: Eukaryota > Metazoa > Chordata > Aves > Bucerotiformes > Rhinopomastidae > Rhinopomastus > Rhinopomastus cyanomelas. The sequence continues at coordinate 514,005 of VXBP01001155.1, read as the reverse complement.
GTTACAAGAGCATAAACTGATTTCCTTTAGCCCAATAAGTTTTGTTCAGAACCTTCTACCATTTACAGAAGGTTTAATGACCATGTTACCTGAAACTGCACATCTATAATGGGAAAACAGGCAACTTGCGTAACGTCTGTTCTGAGGTAATTTTCTATCCCATTGTCATTAAGTACAAGATGAATCCTTTAATTATACTTTAAAATTCAGTCATGCTGTTATCCCACTAGTTAATTCAATTAAAATGAGCCCCTGTTAATTCAATCAAAGGAATCAAACCAACACTTGAACTGTTTTTCTGCCTTGTGTTTTTCTTTTGGAGGAGGACTGAGGATACCAAGGGAAGAAGCATGAACTAACATTGGAGCGTTTGTCCCTGGACCCTGACAAAGCAAAGCGTGCTTTCTTCGTGCTTAGACCACAGTTCCCTGCAAGAAGGGGCCCATTGCTATTTCAGTAGCTTTTTCACATGCCCAGTTCTGCCTGTCACCCCCTTGTCAATGTTAGCAATAAAGTAATCATCAGATTTTTAGATATAAGATTAAACATGTTGATGGGAATGGGGGGCAATTTATTATACATGACATGCATTTCTGTTTATGCATTCATGAAGGCAGTGTCTGCAAGTTCCGCAATGCCAGCTTGCACACACCGCACAAATATGAATAAATGAATAATTGTTTTGATAATATTAAACAGCATGTGCGATGTAGCAGAGCAACATCTGTTATTAACAGTATAAACAAAAGGAGTTTTTACTGATTGCATGTCACTCTGCATACGGGAACAGTGTAATAGGTCCAATTTGGTAACCCTGCGTAGGCAGCAGGAGGGATTCTGTAGGCCTGCTGTGAAAAACAGGAACATGATCAGAGCAACAGCTCTTTCAAATGGAGAGGGAAAAGCTCTATACAAATGCTGAAGGAGGAAAGTACATACTGTATATAGAATTGCTCAAGATTATAGAAACCATTTGTCCTTTGAATATCATAATTTTCCCTTTACTTTTTCCTGGGTCCTGCAATGACAATAGCAGTAACTGAGGAACCTGAATTTCAGGAACCTGAATCCGATAATGCTAAATGCTGTTCAGTATCACATCAGATTATAACCATGTAAACGAAATATCAGGAAACAGGGAGAATAAAAATCAATTTTACCTATACTACATGTCTCAATACATGTTGATTCTAAGAATTATGCAGCATAATGGTGATTACGTTAAAAGTACTGAATATTAGGATGTCATTTTGGCAGTATGGTTCAGCAGAAATAATGCCACACTGCTGCTCAGACAAGTTATATGACTAGCAACTAGCTGTAGGTTCCTTCATTCTCATTTATGCCATCATTCATGCTTTTCTGATCCTAAGATAAACTATTTCAGGAAACTAAATCAAGAGAAGAATCATCTCAACAGTTGCTATTCAGCTGGTTAAGAGTCTGAATCAATTTTTTATGGGGATGAATAAATACTAGAGTAAATACAAGGAGAAGTCAATGGAGTACAGAGATGAAGTTTCCTGTTCTGGATGCTGCTTGATATATCATGAACTACGATGAAATTGCACTTTCAGTCAACCAAACTGATTTATAAATCTGTCAGAGTTTGGATGAATAATCCCTTTTTAGTTTTTCCTGTATTAGCTGTCTTTTACTAGCACTTTTACATCGTTACTTATTTCCAACTTATTAAATGGAAGCCTCCTGGTGCTCCTGAAAAAACAGGTATTCTGAATCACTTATGTGAATTTTTCACTGAGCATCTGCAGTTCCTTTATCCACTGTATCTATAGTTAGACATAGCTACAGTAGACAGACATCATTTGATCTCTAAGCCAATAATATATTTCATATCATGCACAAAATTATTTAATGAAAACAATAACAATAAAATTATTTAATGAAAACAATAACAATAAAATTATTTATATACAAATATAAAAACTAAGCCAATACCAAATCCAGTCTCTCCCCTGATGGCAGTTATGTCACCATCATCACTGTGCAGCAAGACCTGGACAGGCTGGAGAGCTGGGTGGCGAGAAATTTAATGAAGTATAACAAGGGTAAGTGTAGAGTCTTGCATCTGGGCAAGAACAACCTCAGGTACCAGTATAGGCTGGGGACTGACCTGTTGGAGAGCAGTGGAGCAGAAAGGGACCTGGGGATCCTGGTGGACAGCAGGATGACAATTAGCCAGCAGTGTGCTCTTGTGGCCAAGTGGGCAAACAGCATCCTGGGGTGGATCAGAATGGGCGTGGTTAGCAGATGGAGAGAGGTACTTCTCCCCCTCTACTCTACCCTGGTGAGACCATCTCTGGAGTATTGTGCCCAGTTCTGGACCCCTCAGTTCAAGAGGGATGTGGAGCTGCTGGAGAGAGTCCAGCGTAAAGCAATGAGGATGGTGCTGTTGGCCAGCACTGAGACAGTACATACCATGAGATGGTATGTACTGGGTCAAAGAAGCTTTCTCACTGGATATTTGTCTATTTATTGTTAACACGACTGGTGCCTCAAAGTTTAAGTAGTAGAAACAATACTCTGGTATTCAAGTACAACATACTTATGCTAAATACCATTAAGAAATTATTTCAGCTAAAACAAACAGCTTCTATAATATTGTATCTTGTACTGGAAGTAACCCCTAAGAAAATCAAAGATACTCAGAGGGATTATTCTTAATTGACTCCTCCCATTTCACAGCAAATGAAAACACACCATAGGGAGCTCCTAAACTCTGCAGATATAAAGCATTTTTTTTTAGAAGAGGAACAGAACAACAGAAGAAATGAAAAATCCTGCGGCTAGTATTTCAGAATTTGATTCACACCCTCCAGCACAGGGTTTTGATACAGCTCCTATTGACTTCTGAGGAAGCAGATCAAGACTAGTGATACGAAGCTTCGATTTTGTAGAAGGAAATAACAAAAATGACACTCTAAACACTTCAATTTGAATGCCCATAATATGCAAGCCCTTCAGAGGACCTTGGGGGTTTGAAGGTATTGAAAAAACAAAACAGATGGAGTGACTGTTTGCTCTTCTTTCAGAACTGGGGAAATGACAGAAAAAGACTGCAAGATAATGGAGCAATTTCAAACACTTCTGTTCTTGAGCTGATTCTGGGATTGATTTATTGGTAATAAACACTTCCTTAAATGTAGAAAAAAAGGACTCTGTTTTGTATCAGCAGCTCCCACATGAATCAGGTCACTGTACTGTAACTCCTGTGGTAAATTCTGTTAATGGCGAAATGAAATGAGACAGAGATTGCAGTCCACTCAGCTGATAAACAGTTTTTGCAGCTTCATCTCAGAAAAGCAATCACCCCTGAGTAGGAAAGGTCACTAGACAGGTCAAAATGTTTATCGTTCTAGTGTCACGTTGTTCAAACTTAGTGGCCTGCACTCCTGATATCAATTACAGAGAACTCTGTTGCACTGCAACTGGGGTGGTTCCTTTCAGCACTTCTTAGCAAATCAGTGGTTTGCCAAAAGTGACAGATGGGCACCTGGTTGGCTCAGCTGGTAGAACACAGGACTCTGAGTTCCTGGGGTCATGTGTTCAAGCCCCATGCAGGACATCTTGAGACATGATTTCTCTAGGTTTGGCAGTAGCAGAGTGAAACTTTCTTCCAAAGTAGTAAGGTGCATGTACTCAGATGGCTATTGCAATCTAGGATATGAAATCAGTGTCTCATGGTCCTAGGACTACTTTAAGTTAGATTTTCATTTACCAATAACTACAGCTGGCGTCAAGATGGATATTGGGTTGAGGCAGTTTTTGGCCCGAACACCAATGAACAAATTTTCTCGCTGTCTTGAACTCACTTCTAGCATTAAACATGGTTAGAGCAAAACTGCTTTAGAGAATAAATGCTTGCATGTGGTTAGAGAGAATAACCCACACAGCAAAATTTGGGCTTCAACATTTTCTTTCTTTTGCACCCTGTACGAGAAAGCAGTGCAGCAGACACACACACACACACGCACAAAACATGTAGCATGCTGCATAGGAAGGAGGCACATCATCAAAGGTCAGCAAACAGTGAAACTAAATTCAGTCTCATAAAATCAGAGAAGTGTTTTTTTCAGAAAAGAAAATTATGGCAGTGGAATCACGTAATGCTACTTCTCAGCAAAGTACCTTGAAACAGATAAATGGTCTGAAAGGACAAGTGTAAGAAGAGTATACCAATTGTGAAAATCAAACTCAACGGCAGCCTGAAGGTCACATCTGCCTGTGTTTTTCTCTCTAATGACAGTCTATTGCAATTCTAAAAGCTCTACCAAAATCCCACATGTGGTCCAGCTTGCTTTCTTGCCTTACGCTGTGAGTTTGGACTTTATTTATACATCACAGTCTCTGTTTATCTATTCCTGATCTTAAAACTTCCCTTCCTCTTTCTTTTGCTGCCTCTGTAAGACTGTCTGCAGAAAACAAGCATGGCAGATGACTGTTTCCTCTGAAAATAAAAGCAAATACTTGTCACTTTCTGCTAATAAAAGAAAAAACATCACAAGACTAGTAGAGAGCACTAAGGTGCTGCTTTCCTAGAAATCCAGCACATCAGAGATCGCTTTCCATTAAAGCAAGAGCTTAAGGAAATGTTTTAGCATCATGAACTCCTTAAGAGTATCTCCCTGCTTCCTGAAATTAGAACATCACATAATCAGTGTTACTAAACATGTGCTTTTTGGTCTTACTCAGAAGAAGAAGAACCTTGGTTTCTAAGAAAGACAATGAAATCCCCCTGAGCATTCTCCTCTCTTGGCATGAAGTCATGAAAGACAATAGGGTATTCTCTATGTGTTCCTTTCTGAGTCACTAAATCTCTCTGCACAACACGAGTTACAGCACAACCTCTGCAGACTAGAGTGGAAAAGGTGTTTTGATGTCTGAGGTGAGCGATGGAAAAGAATCTTTTTCACTAGTATGCAAAATGAGACGCCTAGCCCAGGGATGCTTCAGTGCTAAGGCAGTACTGACAGATACGTTGTAATGTACACGCTGACGGTTGAGCATTCTTTTCTAAACGCTTGTTGCATACGGCTAAGCAAGACTGTGGTCACACAATGGCTGCAAGGGGAATGTGCATTGAGAAAAGTGTTAAATTACACATTTTCTAGGCTGAACAGTATTAAAATAAATTATTAAAGGGAAAGGATATTACTTGTGAAACCAAGAAAACACAAACTCACCCAGAAAGTACTTTTAGGATCCAGTTTTTGGAGGGACTTGTTTTTTCCAATAAAACACCGGGTGCAAAAATTAAGTACAATTATTTTCTTGCAAGTTTTGAGAGAGGTAGCTAATCCACTATAACACAGAAAGTTTTACAGCATTTTCACTAACATATCTGTACCTGATTTGCATAGAAGAGAAGGAAATCAGGAGTTATTATGGCAGCAGTGAGCAGCAACATGGTTTCAAACCTTTCTTCCATCTTATGTTAATTAAATGTACCACAGTGTGTGAAGTAGCTCTCAGCAAACTCGTATTTGAAAATTCTTGAGTGTAATGCAAATGGCTGATGGTCAGATCAAAGAGCATAAGAAGAGTTATTTAACAGGTTTGCTAATGGAAAAATAATGGCTTTTATAAGGATGATGGAACAAAAATAAAACAGCAGACCTGAGGATAAATTAAAAGACAAAAAGAGGTCTTGTAAAATGAAGCAGTAACACAAATCCATTAGCTGTAAACACTGGATAATATTAATCCTGTAAATGGTACTCCATGTCCATTTTGTGCATCTTCTTGGGTGAAAGGTGGTAGCTTGTAGGAGAAAATAGGTGCTCTTTTATTTTAATGGTCTAGAATAAGGCTGTTGGGCATATTAACAGCTGTGCTGAGTAGCAGCTGGTAGCTAGGCAAAGTTGTTCAGTGTTTGTAACAATGCAAAATAGATTTGATGGTTTAGAACCAAAAGCTTTTTGGAAAGTATCTAAAATAAATACGTGAAAAGGTTCAGAAAATATTAGTTGAAGTTTTATTGAAAAGACAGGAAAGTCTTTTTCCAAAGCACATAATCAGAATTGCCAATCATGTACTCACTCAGAATGTATCAGTAAAGTAAGAATAGGCAAGGGAAAAAAGAAATCTTTCTTTACAATAAATAGTCATATAAAATGAGGGAAATGCAATGGAAGAGCATATGGGGCATGATTTGTCTTCCAGATGTCTTTAGTGAGAACTGGGCTTAATCAGCGGTTTGCTAAAAACACTACCAATGGCAGTGGACTTCCAGTATTTTACTACCAATTTTTATGGGGACAGGATTTTGCCCTTCACTTCTGTAAGTGAAACTTTGGAAATCAACCACGTCTGCCCTCCCTCTCTGTCTTCCTCTCTCCCTTCTTCACTCCCTGCCTCCCTTTGTCCTTTCTTCTTTCCTCCTTTCCTCCCTTCCTCTCTTTCTCTTCTCTCTCTTTTTAACATTTTAGTTTTGTTCTCAAGTTGCCTTCTCAGTTGGGTGGGATAATTTACAAAGATGAGTACATCGAGTACTTGAGAGTAGGAAAAGACAGACAACTGCTCTGATTTATAGGTTAGTAATTAATTTATTTAATAATAATATATTATTTAAAGGAATCAATAATTTAGCAAGAGTAATTAGAAAATACTTAATCATTATCATTTTGCATAAAGTCAAGTAGATCACTGTTAGCCACACTGATCCGTTTGGCTTTTTCAGCTTTGTTCAAAGGAGGAATCAAGTGTTTTAGTGCGGCATTTCACTTGAGTTCAGTCAGGTAGACAGTGTGTAATCAGATTTTAGAACCTGCTGTGCTCTTACATTTTTGAAGTGCATAAAACAGGTCACACACTGAGGTTTATTATTATAGCCATCTACTACTGTCAATGCCTTGTCTTATAAAAATGAAACCTGTGATGGAGGTAAACCCATTTGGTGCATTGTTTCCTGTAACACTGACAGGAAACAAATTTTGGAAAACCTGTTATTTCACATTGTGAAGTGTCTCACAGACCTGACTCATACAAGGTCCTGAAGCAAAAGGGTCTGGGAATCTCCTCTGTCTACAACATTCAGTAAGATGAATATCTCACTGGAGTGGGAAAATGTGCTGATCACCCAGTGCCTTGACATTTCCTTTTGTATGTTTTTCAAATAACAGTCAAGTCGCCTCTACACTCATTCCAGATGAGGGGTCCAGTGATCAGCAGGAATGGCCATTGTGCTCCTTTCAGCCAGGGAAATCACAATGCAAAGACAAGTTCTGCCAGGAACGTGTGTCTCTTTTCAATGTCCCTACATTCCAACTGGTAGTTTAAAGGAGTACATCAACAAAATCTGGTTTTTTTCCCCTACAGTTATTTTAATTCAATTCTATTCTTGTGAAGTCTGCTGTTAGATTTAAAAATTAGCACACTCTTTAATAATACCAAAAACAACTTTTCCATGTTGTACAATTGAAAGAGGATACATTATTTGGAATTAAATGAAACATCATCAGAGTGGCCTGTGTTTCACAAAGCCAGCTTTGTTGTATTTCATAATACCTTTTCATGCTCAGAAAAGTTAATAAAGAAAACTGCTTGTCCATTGATGGCCAACCACAGACATTTGAGGAGCTGCCAAGAACTCCAGAGTTCTTTTTGAAACATCACCTGGGTTCTCTATGCTGTCAAAGTATAATATGCAAAGGCATAGTAAATGCTGTGGGTAACTAAAGTTTCTGGTCATGGCTGTGAGAATGCCATCAGGCTCCCTATTGCATCGTTGAGAAAAACAAATTACAAAGAAGTAATAAAGTTGAAAGAAAAGCAACAGTTAAATCCTTAGAGCATTCTGATGGAAACAATTTCTAATGATATAAAAAATGAGAATATATGTTTTGAAAGTACTGTTCCAGTTTTCATTAAATAGGAACATTTTTCCATATATTTATATGGACATTTCTGGTGTTCTAGTATGGATCAGACCTGAGAGGAGCTCTCATAATTTTTGTGTTCATCAGCAAACTGTTGAGTTTATATGGCACTCTCTGGTCTACCGGGCATTGTTCATTAAAAAAAATTGGGAGGACAAAGGGGGAAATGTCACGTTCCATTTTATCTCAAGGGAAACATACAATTTCCTGGAATGGTTTTGATTTTTAATTTAACAAAAAACAAAATCCATGTTAATTTCCATACTGATTGAGTGTATGTTGGAAAAGATTATATTAGATATATAATATTAAATAGTTAGACATATGTATTACGCTACTCCTGACAGTGAAATATGTGAACTTTTCCAGTGCAAGAGTCCAATGAAAACAAAGATATATTAATTCTGTTAATACCCAAAGACCTTGTCTTCCTAAAGATGGGGATATATTCTTAGGTATTCATAGCATGGTAAGCAGATTTCCAGCAAAATTCTTTCTTGTTTTGACTGTTGAAAGCTTCTAGTGACAAGTGCATCAAAATACAGTTTTCATGAACTCCTTTAGACCACATTCACTTCTGTGTTTTTTCATTTTTACAGCAAAATGGTGAGTGATAAGTAAAATGTGCCATAATTCAGAGAAAATGAAACAGCTCGTCTGTGCATAAGAGACATGAAATGTCGCATTTCCAAGCGTGGAGACAGAAGAATTTCTGGTGTGGGGTCCCAGACAGGTTTATTTAAATTGTTAGGTTTAGCAATCATCTTATTTTACTCTTCCAAAAATTAAATGACTGGACTAAGCCACCAGGCCAGGTCACTCCTTTGCAGTCACTGCAGGAAAGGAATTCTGCCTCTCATCTTTCTCCATTGCTCAGGCAAGAAGTATAAATGAGCAGCATAAAGAGGACGAATGATAGATGAGCTAATTCTCTCCCTATGGGACCAATAAAAAAGTGCTCTAATAGTGTTGAGAAAAGTGTCCCCTGGTGAAAATCTGGAGTTGTATTTTTTCCCTAGGGAGCCTCTATTATTAATGGTAAAGAACATGTTGATTGCTGTCTATTGTCTTCCTCCCGAGTATGCAAAAAGGTTGTGTGCAAATTGCAAAGCTCTAGAAAGGAACTGATTGTCTGAAATGTGGTGCCTTTTACAAGATCATGTTGTTGCTGCTGCTTTCTGGCTTCAGTTACACCATTTGTTTCAGACTACCCGGTGCTTTGCCTTAACCCATGTAACAAAACAGTGACACAAAACATATTGTTAATGATATGAGATTCAACAAACGAGGACTTACTGTTAGTAATATTTAATATGACTTTGATTTAACATGGTGCCTCACAATCAAAGAAATCCTAGTACATTTGCCAAAAGCATGATTTTTAAAAGTATGAAAACACAGTATTTACTCATCCCAGGTGCCTGCTACCTGAATCCATCACATTGTTTCCATTGGGAGTGTGCACACAGGATTTTCATATGAGATTTCCAAGGAGTGTGGTTTTAAAAAACTGAATTTTGCATTACAAAGTTTTCTGATAATTAGCTCAAAGCTTTCTTTACTGTTAGCACAACAGAAAATAAACAAATAAACAAGAACATTTTGACTGCAATGTAAAAACACATCTGAGAGTCCTGTGCTTTGGAAGCTATGTAGTAAACTGCTGTGATATATATGACATCAGAGCTGGTGACTACAAACAAAGAGGTACAGAGTCAGAAATATTGACAGACAGATGAAAGAGATGCATTCCCACTAAATTTACCAATACATCACTGGGTTATTCTTGGTTACTAGTCAACTGACATTTAGCTTTATTATGCTGCTATTTTGTGATAGTATAGTCAATTCACAACTATCCCTGATGTCTTCTATAAGCAAATGAATGAATAGCAATGCATTTAGGCAAGCATCCAAGTATTTACAACAATTATAGTCACTGTTGAATCTCTTAATCCAGTCAGAGATGAAATATTAAACTATTAGATTCCCACCAGAAGGAAGAGTTAGAAGATGTCACATTACTTGCACATTCCCTGGTGTCCCACACTACCTTAAGCAGAAAGGGTGCAGCATACAATTTCTACTACTTACCAGAAACTGTTATGGTATTTGACAGACAACCATTCTGGAGGTCCTATCACAATCCCATAAATCGGGTGGGTCTTCCAGTAATATAACAACCTCCTTCACAAAGAAGAAGAGAAGGGTACTAGTTATTGGAGACTCACTCCTGAAGGGAACCGAGAGTCCACCCAATATGCAGAGCTGACCTTCATCATAGGGAAGTGTGCAGTCTATCTAGAGCCCGAATCAAAGATATCACCAGGACACTCCCTAACCTGGTGAAATCAACTTACTATTACCCACTACTAATATTCCAGACTGCTGGGGATGAAGCTGTATTGTGTAGCCTGAGAAGAATGAAGAATGACTTCAATGCCTTAGGATGGTTGGTAAGAGCCTGGGGCACAAACTATATTCTCTTCTTCTCCTCCATTTTCAGGTGAAGACATGGGCTGCATTAGAAGGAATAAAAGGATTCAGTCCATAAATGCCCGGCTACAACACTGGTGATACAGACAGGGATTTGGGTTCTTTGTTAATGGCTGGTTTTATAAGACACCAGGCCTGACAGGTACACATGGGAGAGGTTTACCTCAGAAGGGAAAAAGGGTCCTGGGGCAGGAATTGGCAAGGCTAATTCAGAGAGCTTTAAACTAGATTCACAGCGGGGTGGGATTGTTGCTGGTTGGGCACTAGTGGGACAGAGCTCTGGTCTTCATGAAGATGATGAGGCCTTCCATCTTCCTAGGGTGAAATAAGAGCACTCAACTCACTCCCTGAAATGCCTGCACACCAATGTCTGCAGAGTGGGGAACAAGCAGAAGGAGTTAGAAATCTGTGTTCAGTCAGATGATTATGGTGGGACAGCTCGCTCGACTGGAACGTGGTCATGGATGGCTATATCCTTTTCAGGAGTGTCAGGTAAGCAAGATGAGGTGGTGGAGTTGTTCTTTACATGAGACCTGGGATGGATCAGAAGCAGACATTCTTCTCCCCTGCTACTCTGCCATGGTGAGACCACATCAGGAGTATTGTGTTTAGTTCTGGGGCCCTCTATTCAAGAAAGAGACTCTGTGGTCTCTCACCCCAGCAGAACTGCTTCATTACAAGAAGCCTTTCTGGAATGGGCTGCCCAGGTTTGGGGTTGAGTCCTCATCCCCAGATGAGTTTAAAAGTTGCTTAGGTGTGGTGCTGGGGGAGCTGGTTTAGAGTGAATTTGTAGAGTAGGGTTGATGGTTGAAGTCGATGATCCCAAGGGTCTTTTCCAACCCGAATGATTGTGATTGTCATTCTAAGAAGGACATGGAGCTGCTGGAGAGAGTCCAGAGCAGAGCAACAAGTATGATGGAGTGAGACATCTCTCTTATGAGGAATGGCTGAAGAGCTGGATCTCTTTACCTTGGAGAAGAGGACACTGAAGGGTGACCTCATTAAATAAATATATGAGTGGTGAGTGTCAGGAGAATGGAGCCAGGCTCTTCTCAGTGTCATCTGATGACAGGACAAGGGGCAATGGGTATAAGCTGAAACAGAGGAGGTTCTACATGAATATGAGAAGGAACTTCTTCATGGTGAGGGTGACAGAGCACTGGAACAGGCTGCCCAGGGGGGTTTTGGAGTCTCCTTCTCCGGAGACATTTGAAACCTGCCTGGATATATGCCTGTGTGACTTGATCTAGATGATCCTGCTGTGTCAGGGGGATTGGACTAGATCTTTTGAGGTCCCTTCCAATCCCTAGTGTTCTGTTATTCTGTGATCCAACTTGTTCCTTGAAATTTTCTATTCCTCTGTGTGGGAAAATATAGAACAAATGATGGAGAAAAGTTGGGAGCTTTTATAATACTGTTTTGGAAAACAGTAAAAGTGACTGAAAAGTCTGCAAGATTTCAATGTAGTTCAATATTATTTAACATAGTACTACTTAGGTGTTGAAGGGCTTGCTCTTTTTGTGTCCATTCAGTTTGATTATTCTAGTTCTAGAGGATCCTTATGTTTAGGAGAACTAATTACTGTATGGAAATATAAATGCTTTGTTTAAGATATCTCAGTCAGATTGAGACATCACAGACTCAGACAAGGCACATAATCTGCCATTACAAAAAAACTTCTTTATTGAAAGGGTCATCAGGCATTGGAACAGGTTGGCCAGGAAGGTAGCAGAATTGAGAACGCTGCGTATGTTTAAAAGTTGTATAGATATGAAGCTTAAGGACATGGTTTAGTGGTGGCTTTTGTAGAGTTGAGTTAATGGTTGGAATCAGTCTCAAAGGTATTTTCCAGTCTGAACAATTCCATAATTCTAGAGGGCCTATGCTTGTGCACTGATAAACTACACTTCAGATTTGATAACCCTTGTGATGACACACATATCCTTATGAAGTCAGTGATTATAACTGTATATTTGATATGAAAAGAATTTTTACAGAAAAGAATATGAAATTAAAGTAGAGTAGGACTTATATACAGTCTTTGTACTTGCAACAGATGGCCCATGAGAAGAAGAGAAAATCCAGAGTGGATGGTTACAGATAATTTCTTTTAGATGTGATTGACAAGATTACTTGTAGCTAGGACTCATTATTATTGCACATTATAAGAAACCTTTTTATAGTTCAAATAATTTTGAAAAATTTTAGTGAGCAGCTATGTTTTTCCAGGCTTGCGATCTGCATCTGGCTGTTGCATTTAGCTTTGTTTTCATTTGCCTGTGTTTTGTTTTTTTTTAAAAGAGATTCCAAACCAATTATGCTGTCTTGAAGAAGTGAAAATTTCCTGTCAAAATTAGAGGCTTCTAAATATTTGTTCAATTAATGTGATTTTGGACGTTTCAGTAAGGAAGGTTTTCTAGCCAGGAAATAATATGCATGTAATTAGTGGTCATCTTATAACACATGCACACAAACTTCTGAATGCTTTTCGTTCAAATTTCGGAGTACTTGGCCTTGTAATCATGCTCCAATTACACAACTTGTTCTTCTTTGTTTTGTTTGCAAATCTTGTTAACTTCATCTTTGAATGTTATTGGGAAATTGCTTTTTCTGTAATTCTTTGTAGTTCCTTAGTCAGCTTAATGCATGAATCACAGTTACATCATCTCGACTTCGCAAATCAAAGAATACCTTGCTGTAATACCATTGCACTCTTACTTACTTATGATTCTCTCATGTTGTCTGACTCCTGTTTCCTCTTGCAGTTGAGTTGGCTTCAGGCTATGATTATTTTGCCTGCAGTTCCTACCTCCTGCTGTTCTATTATGGACAATAATGCTTGAGGCTGTACCTTGAACTGTAAATCTTTTATTCCTCAGAGCCTCAAGGCACACTCTGTTGCTGCCTTAAGGCACAATTTATTGCTTCAAGAACAAAATAGTGGAGAGATGTTTACATAGGTCTGTATGTTTTTCTAAATACTGGGACATAAACATATTTCTGCCAAACACTGAATAGAGTAACTCTAAAGTCTGCAGAGACTAGATCAACAGAGATTTGTTTTCTAACACAAGTATTTCTATATCCCCAGCACAACGTCTTTAACATGCACTGCTTTTCTTACTGCACTTCTCTTTACAAAGGAGGAGAGGACCCTGGAGGTCCTTCCCAGCCATGATGATTCTAGGATTCTATGATTCTATTTGTCTGACTCTCTTCTATCTCTGTGCTAAGGATAAGGGAATATCTACAAATCCTTAAAGTTCCACAAGTCCCTGCAAAGTGTTAACTTCCGTATTTAAGGAGGTTTGTCATATTTAGAATAGTTCAATGGAAATCAGTTAAAGCACTTATATGATTAATGCTAAATGTGATTAATTACATTGATAGATTGGGACCTAAAAGCATTCTAAATATTTGCTTCTTTGTATATTTACATACAGGGCATATGCAATGTTGTTCTGAAAGGTGAATTATTCTACTTCTGTTTTGTGTGTAGAAACACAACTGTTGCAAGATTAAAGCTTCAGTCCTCACTCTATTGTAATTAATGAAAAGTCACATGTTGGCCTCAACAGAGCACTGATGTCAGTTATTGGCTTTTCAGTAGTCACTCAATACATTTGTGAAATAGAGACCATGCTACTCACACATTCTGTCTCAGAACATTCTTACGCTGATGTTTCACACCCTGTAGGATCACTTACCCCTCTTTTTATTATTGTTCAATAACTGTTGATCAAAATTCCTATCGGTCCAACTTGTTTTTATTGTTGAGTGGTAAAAACAAGTTTCATAGAGTTTCATAGTTCTGTTTGGTTTATAGTAAGTACTAAAAATGGTAGAAAGTACCTGATTCTTTAATTTGATAAAAGAATGCACCTTCTCCTATCGGAAATTATAATTTCTTAGCTCCAAGGCCCTTTGGAGGTTCCAAAGTTTTGCAGTTAGAGTACTAAGAAGCCAATCTTTATTTGAGAGATAAAAACGTATGTTCATTTCACCTTCTAATCTTATTCTCCTGGCTTCAGCAATGCACCTTCTGCTGCCAAGCAATCTGAATGTACATCTGCATCCAAGGTATATCTGCCTCCAAAACTGTAAGGGAAGTGGCCAGCTGTGATGACATATGAAGAGGAAACCAAAAATACTCGGAAAATGTGAGGAAGAAGCAATATCTCAGTGTTGCTTTTGCAACACATCATCTGTGAGGGGCCAACACAGAAAGTCTGGCTGCTAATCAGAGCTGGCTATAACTCACAAAGTTAATCTACAAACACAAACTTTCCTTAAGCCTGAGGATATTTGGCTTCATACATTCAGTAGATAGTGAAAGACCAGCATTAGGTGTTTTTTCTTGTGAAACTTACAGAGATGTTCTGATGTAGATGTTTTCTTCAGTTTCATGTTCATTATTGCTGTTGATTGAGGACCCAGCAGGGAACAGTTGCAAACTGAAGGCTGCTGAAGCTGTTTTTCACAAATGTACTTGATCTGTTTTATATGTTTGAACTTAGGGGATTTTTTTTTTTTAAAAAGAGAACGAATGGGTCAAGTGGCAGGGGGGAGACTTCTCCTTCCCTGTAGAGTTATTAGGCCTGCCCCACAAAATTCTGCGGGCTTTCTGCTTCAACAGGCAGTAAAGAGAGGGTCATAAAAGCAATGATGAACTTGTAGACCAACGAAGTTACTGAGAGAAGAAAGGCACCAGAAGCAGGGCCTTGACACAAAAAGACAACTTCCTGAGGACCAGAAAGGAATTGCTGACTTCTCTGTTACTCAGGCAATCAACACATTGTCCAAAAGCCCTGACAGCACAGTCCTTGCCGGCAGTGAGAAACTGAATTGAAAGCCTTTTCTTTTCATCATATTTCACCTAATCATTCTGCCTTTCCTCTACTTGAAAGTTAAAGATTCCTATTTATACTCTAATCAAAACTTAATAGATTTCATGTAGACCTATCTCAAAACTGGACAATTTGGAACAATTTATAGGCACATAGTCACAAGAGATGGGGCTCGCGGAAGGTGGAGTTTCTTCGTTCTCATGACAGAACAAAAAAGAAAACCACAGTTTGTTGCCTACTGAGCTATGCACTTTGCTCTGGAAGAGTATTTGTTTACTGTTTGGCATTCATGCCAAACACTTCATTCAGCTGTCATGGACCTGGCGAAGAAGAAAGTTCTATTCACTGACAATTTTCATTGTTTTTTTTCCAGCTCACATGCTGACTGCCTGAGTGAACTTAGGTTTTAAGGCAAGTTTGGGAACTATTCGAACTCTCCCTTGTCTCCAGTGGCAAAATAATCTTTCATTAAGAAAACCACCTGGGTACAACAAATTTCTCTCTGTTCCCCTCTTGTCCCACATTGTTTAATCCAAAGCTAGAGGACTACACATGCAGCAGATGTGTTTGTCTGCACTATATAAATCCATACTCCCAAACCTAGGCTGAATATGTCTCACCTTTATGTCTGGAAAATGCCAGGACTCACAGGGAAACTTATATACAATCCTTTGCCTGTCAGGCATCAGATCCCTAGTGCTCAAATATATCATTGCACCTTCTGTCTCTTAACTCTCTGATCATGCAGATCCCTTACCATTTGGTTCAGCGTGTTCTACCACACACGTCAGATATACAGCTTGATGGCTTGGTTGCAAAACTTGGTAGGTAGTTTTTCTCCCTAAGGTAGAGAAGCTAAAATTATGAATATCTAGCATGCAGGGAAGTTGAAGGAGAAAGTGTATTTTTGGTGGTCTCAGAAGCAAATTAACCGCATCTAGATAGGACCAGTGACAGAATACTCCCCTTTCAAAAAAGCCAGAGTATGGCTGGTGAACATATCTGGCATAGAGCATGAATCCTGTTAGGTCTACAAAGGATAGTTAAGATGCAGAACATCTTCCTTCCTCTTTGCTGTTTGCAGAAGAGATGTGTTGTTGCCTACCTTCACTAGAGAAAAGGCAGGAAAGTTTCACCTCAGTCAGACTGATAGCTGTAACTTACTGATAGTTAAGTAAATCTCTGCAGGACAGCCTGAATTGCTTTGGTCATTCAGTTAGGCCAAGCCCAGAGACCCAGAAAGCAGGGCAGTGGTTTTGTGCCAAACATGTTGAGCAGCAGTACTGGTTGAGGATATTCTTGTCATCCATATTTCTTCCTGTTTCCCATTGCTGAGATCTGCTTTGAATCTAAGTGCCCACCTATCTTTGATAAGTATTTTTCTCAATGTAACTTGTCTGTTCATTATAGTTTATGCCTCTTCCCTGGAGCAGCTCTCAGTATTTTTAGCTCCCAGATCTTCCTCTTTGCCAAAAACTTACCCTGGTACATAAAGGTAGATGTCTACCACAAATCCACAAAAATAAAAACACTCCTCTACCAACATTTTCAAGAACTTCTTAAGAACCAAGCTCCCAGCATGAGCCAGCTTCCTTTGATGCAAATAGTAACTCTCATATTAGAGCTCTCTTACTATCTGTATACCTGTACTGGAATTATTTTAATATGAGGTCAGAGAACCTCCTAGGTTCTGCACACATGGAAATCTTCAGTCCTGGCATCAACTCCAAATTTATCCATGTATCATGATCAGTACCAAGATTTATAGGAGTGATTCCATCTTTCCTGAATCTGTTTACCAGGATCTTCAATCAAAATTGCTTTACTGGGTTTACTTTTGGCACCTAGTAGAGAATGAGGTGGCTCAGATGCTGCAAGGTTTATTCTTTCTCTGTTAAAGGAGTATTTATGTCCATCTTCTTTTTCCATCACTAGCAATTTAACTTCCAATTTATTCCTGCTTCATTGGTATATAAACCTTACAATTCACTGTAATAAGGAAAAGGAACACAGAAACAAATTCTGGGGTGGTTTTGTTTTTGGTAATACTGTACTTAACATATTTTTTCTTTCTTCTTGTTTCCATTTGATTTTGGGATCACAAAAAATGTTTATGCCAGGAAAATCAGTTCCTCTGTTGTGTCTCATATCAAGGCTGCTGTGTCTGAAATAATGGAAGTGTGCTCACCAGTCTTTCCAGCTGTCCTGTTAAGAAGCTGTTCAATTACTTAGAAGATAAAGGCATCAGTCCTGAGTAAGTCTCATATGTAAATGTTAGTCATTGCCAGATGAAGCTGTTAGACCATCTGTTCTTATTTCTTATGTCTGCAAATCTTTTTGAGACCCTTCCTCAAGATGACATAGGCAATGAAGGCACTTATATATGCACAAATTATTGTAAAGCATACTGAGCATGGATCTGATAGATCAATTTCAAATCCAGTAAATGGTCGATATTATACTTCTGAGACATGATTTTTCTGGGCTATTTTAGATGCCTGTTTTAGAACTAGAACAATTGCACTCCAAGGTGCCCTTTATGAATTATAAAGAGGGCCTACGTTGAGTACTTGCAGACATCTGTGCTGTCTGCTCTGAAGCTATTCAAGATGAATACTATCCATAAGGCTTAAGAGTAGTAGCACTGCCTGCAAGGAGAGGAAGCAAGTTTATCCACAGTTCATTCACTCTTCAACAGCTGTGGCATCTCACACTCTCCTAACTCCTATTCCACACATGTTTTTCCCTAGCTCCTTCAAGGCTGAAGAAGTTGTGCTGCACCATAGCCAGAGAACCATGGGCAGGTGTGTTCATCTCATGGCACAACATTCCACTTGCATGATGTTCTGCTATTGACCCAATATATCTTCGAGAAAGATATGGTTAGAATCAGTCACTTCCTTGTGCCAAAGGAAGTGACAAAATTTTACACCTACAGTTAATTTTATTCACTTAATAGACAATATGAATAATATTCAGATAGTCAAGCTAAGGCACAATTATTTGTAAGAGTGTAATATCAGCCCTGTACAGAATATATAAAACACATAAGACAGACAAGGAGAAATATCCCAAGTTCAAGTAATCTGTGTTGTAACCATAATATTTCTCATTTTCTCGCAAAGCTGTAAGCAGCTTAGACCACATATTGTAATTATAACAATACCCCAAAATATGTTGAGTGTATAACAAATTAGATGCAAGTGATTCAACAACAGAAACAGGACAGATGGCAGTTGTACTGTCATTGTATTCATGAGCCTTCATTCCTCACATTCATGAGAGCTGTACTGATTCCTGCAAAATCAAACACTATCTCACTTCCTGGCCCCATTCCCACACTCACAAATTTCTCTCCTTTCATTGGCATCACACACTTCTGTGATTGTATTAGCTGGTCCTGCTGATATTATTCACAAATATTTCTTTGGAGGACTTATTCCCTGTTTTAAAGTCCTACTTAGGTCAAAAGTTTTATCAAAGAGAACAATATGAAAATTCAATGTTACATCTGACGACATTAATAAATTTGAGTTTATTTGATAACTATTTAATTTACATGTTGATGCTCATTCCTGTTTATAAATATATTCTTTTTTACCAGTAATATTTATTTCTCATAATTTTAGATATACAAGTCTAAGTCATTGTATTCAGCCAGCATGATCCTGAATTCACACAGCTATTACTCAGTTTAATACGCTTCATGTCGCTATTTGAACAGCGCATAAGGAAGAAGCCTGTGCCGTACAGATATGACAATTAGTGAAACAATCCATTTTTAAAAGAATTTGCTTGGGTAGTACAAATTTAAACAGTAAATTTGTCTCCTTGTACTAAAGAAGAGTAAATGAGACAGTTGTTCTCATGCCAACAACTTTTGGTGCCAGAGGTAGTGATAGAAATATGTTGCCTCTGGAGGTTCGAGAGTATTTAATAATATTCCCCCTTCCATTGTTATTTTCTGTTATTGGTCCCTCTTCTCTCTTGCTTGTTATCACCTAGTAAACAGGCAAGTGTGCAGACACAGTGCATAAAACTTAAAAAAGCAATATGTCCATGAAGAACTGGTTCTTTGCCTAAAAGGAAAAAAAAAGAAAAATTAAAGAGGCAAGAAAACTCAGAGAGAGAACAACTTTTGGCTCAAAATGTGTCATGCCAGTGCATGAGTACATTAGAAGATTCTACATTACACGTGGTATTAAATTCTTACTTCAGTTAAAATTGTAATACATTTTTTCATATTTGTGTTTGATTTATTTCACAGCATGTATTTTAGAAGTGGTGAGGTAAAAAAAATCAAAACAAGAAGAGTTTGAAAGTGAATAAAAGAGCTTCTGACCAGTCCAATTTGCTGTCTTCAAGACACTTAAAAAATCCCAACCCTTCTTATTTCCTATATCATCATGACAAATAACAGGTGATCTGAAGAGCTGGGTCCAGATCAACTGAAGAGTGAATTTTTACAATATCTTTTACATTACCCATATGCAAGTGAAAGACAGTCTACTTTTGATTCTACAGACTTGCAAAACAGTTTGAATAAGCACACCAATGACAAAACATGGAAGAAGTGAGAGAAGTTGAAAACCTGCCTGGATATGTCCCTGTGCAACTTGGTCTAGGTGGTCCTGCTGTAGCAGGTGGATCGAACTAGACGATCTTTTGAGGTCCCTTCCAATCCCGAGTGATTCTATGATTCTATGGTTCTGTGATTCTATGAAGTGAGACAAAACCACAATTAACTCTAATAGATGTGGCCATGCCAATTAATACATTAATGGAAGTGTGTGTAGAACAGACCTTTAGGTAAGAATCAATTGAACCAACATGTGCTACTCCACATGTTTTAATGAGGCAAAGGAGTTTTTACTATAATTACACTTAGAGATGCAATTGTGTGCTATCATGCAAGCTGAGACACAGATAAGTTTATACTTAGCTCCAGAGTAAATGCCTTGGTGTCTAGGAGGACTATATTTCTGTGTGACTTGGCCTGGGTGACCCTGCCCTAACAGGAGGATTGGACTAGATGATCTTTCGAGGTCCTTTCCAATCCCTAAAGACTCTGTGACTCTATGACTCTATGTATATTTTGTGTTTAAATTATAATTTGCATTAAGTTAGAAATTAACACATAATATTAATGCAAAGTACTATGCCTTGAAGGAGTGAATAAGTCATTTCTTTGTGGGAAGGAATGTGGATATGAAAGTGGTGAGAGCTTGAAATGGGTTGCCCATAAATGTGGTGGAAGCCCCATTGTTGGAGGTGTTTAAGGTCAGGCTGGATGAGGCTCTGGACAGTCAGGGTGGAGTGTCCCTGCCCATGGCAGGGGAGTCAGAACTGGATGATCCTGTGGTCCCTTCTAACCCTGACTGACTGTGTGACTTGGTCTAGGTGATCATGCTGTGGCAGGGGGATTGGACTGGATGATCTTTTGGGGTCCCTCCCAATCCCTAATGATTCTATAATTCTATGATTCTATGTCTAGCTAGATGTTGTCATATGATATAAACTACATTTGCTACCAAAATCTTCCACATCATCAAGATGAACTGATTATTTACAATATGATGTAGTAGATTCTAGGATAAACACATGCTATTTTATTGTTAGTAAAAACTATTCCTCTCTAGATGTTCATTGTTAAAGGCCATCTAACCTACTCCCCTGGCCAAAGACAGGAGGAATGCATGTTAACCATCTTTGACAGGTGTTTAGTTAGCCCTGTCTCAGAGCCTCCAGAAAGAGGGATCCAAAAGTTTTCCTAAATAGACTCCTCAAATGTTTAACTCTCTGTGCAGTAAAGTCTTCTGACCGGATAACTTAAAATTCTTTTAATGAAAATTAAGGCCATTGTTCTGTCCTCAGTGGACATGAGAGGTGTGTATGCCTTCTTGTTTGGCAGCACTCTATTGCATTTTTATACCACATATAAGAGATGTGTCATGTCAGCACAAAACATTCTGTTTCAAGCTGTTAACTGATTAACTAATTTAGTTGGAATGCAACATGAGCACTGAGTGAATCTATGCATGTTATGATGAGGTCAAGAGAATAGGCATTCTATGGCTAGTTATATATTGTCATTATTCTCTTGTACCCTATTCCATGAAGGATTTATTCCATCAATCAATTGGACAAATATATTAATATAATAATATTAATATTAATTCATTATATTATTATTTGGCATAGTGGAGCTTTGAAGAGGCATAACTGATGATCCTTTTATGGTAAAATGTTACAGAAAACTTAACTTCAGAAGTGTTCAAATGCATCTTTTTTTTAGCACCACTTTAGTCTTGCATTACAACAAAGTACCAAAACAGCCTTTATAAGCCACTCTGATACAACCTAATTGGAATTCATTTTAACTTCAGCTATGCCACTACAAGAAAACTAATACTGATGGGACTTCCCATGCAAGCAGAATTATGCCCAGGCTTGTTTTTCCAAGGAATTGTACGTTCGTGGTGCAAGTCAAAATTTCAAGGAGAACTTTATCATCTGGGTGCACTGTAACACATTATAGAATGTTCACCAAGCTGAATTCAGAAAGAATGCTCGTGTGTTGTGAATTACAATCTTTTCTCACCCTTTGACTGAAACATGTCTTCGGAAGGACCCAATTGTCTCAAGTGTGTTTCCCTCCCTGTGTCTAATGATTAACACCTGTAAAGAGGAAAAAAAACCCAAAGAAGAACTATAACACCTGTATACTAAATGTGAAGTAAACATTTTATTCTCTGGACAGTTTATAGTTCATTAGCAGGAGCACATTCACAGCCATCTGACAGTTGGACAGAACACTAAACTGGAAGATAATGGGGTTAGAAAGAGCTCCTGATATATCTGATATAACCATCAGATTGTATAAAGACAAACTGCAAAAGGCAAAAAGACTTTTTGGTTTAGAACGACTCTTTATGCCTTTGTTGCACAACATAGAATCACAGAATCATAGAATCATTAGGGATTGGAAAGGACCTCAAAGGTCATCCAGTCCAATCCCCCTGCTGCAGCAGGATCGCTTAGATCAAGTCACACAGGTACACATATTGAACCCTACTCTATAATGTTCAGTGACAAAGGGTCAGGAACAACTGTTGTGACAAAAAAAACCCCACCCCAAGCTACTTTCACGTTCTTTAAGCAATACTGATATGAAACAAGTTTGAGAGATAAAAATATTTCAGTCAGCAGTGAACATGAGGTCACGTTCAGTATATTCTTTCTACATGGCATTTAAATCCCTTCCAATCCTTAATGATTCTATGGTTCTATGAAAACAGATCTCTTGCTTCTGAAGGGAGCAGCAGGTCCAATAGACAGGACTATCAGCTTTATCTCGAACTGTGGAATGCTCAGTCACACCTGCTGTATTTCCAGTACAAAGAAACATGAGGGTGTGTTATGCATGGAGGTGATTATATCCCATACTAATTAAAGCACAACCTGAAACAAACATTGATTCTGTGGATCTCATCTAAACTTCATATATCTCCATTGTGCACTGACATTCATGTAGCCTGATGTTTCCTTTGTTTTCAAAAGAATACTCATTATAAGAAACTAAACACATAGATCATACATATTTGTGTTCTGACACATTTATCAGCCATTAAAAGTTTAATTAGCCCTTTTTGTTTTGTGTTGCTCTGTTTCAAGGCATAGACAAATCTCTACACAGATATGCTGAGAATAACTAGGTACTCTCTGGGAAGCCTTACGAATTATCCCTGTTCTTCTGCGTGCCTTAAAATCGAGTCCAAATACGGACTACACCAACGCGTTTCCCTTTGCAGCAGTGAGTACTTGGAGAGTAACTTTAGGCGCAATGACACTTGCTGTATAAGTTGACTTTGGGAAATTCAAACTCAGGGATGACAGACTACACTGAAAACACACAATCTGATTCCATTAATAATTTCCAAAAAATATGACAATCCTAATTAGAAATCAAAACATATTAAATCACATATATTGTAAGAAATTTTCTAAAGGGGAAACAGCTCTATAGTTTTCACATAATTTCATGGACATTACACTTCATTACAATGATCCAATACTAGAAATTCTTTTGGAAGATCACTTTAATTTGAAACCTGAAAAACCGCTGTGATTGGAAATCAAAGTATTTGGTTCTGTTGCTTTGTTTTGATACCTGCATTTGAACAATTGTGTTCACATTTGACCCCTCCATAGGCTGTCACAGTGTTCAAGGAAATACATTCTTCTTTTTCATTTGCTGCAATCTGCAGTTTCTGTATAACATTTGTTGAAGGAAAATCTTGTTATGAAACCTAACCACATGCGGAAGGTAACCTGAGAGCTAAAAGATGCCTTGAAAAAGTCTAGAAGGTTTTTCTTCCCTCTTGTTTGTTTTTATACTATTTCTTCCTTTTGCTTGGGATGTGTGGAAGCTCTATTCTCTTTTCCCATCTCATCAGGGAACAGTCAGAGAATGTTTCCGATTCTCTCCCAGAAGGGAGGTGTCTTCTCAGTAGACATGCTTCGTCACAAATATTTGATTTATATAGTTGTATAAAGGTTATGAACATGGCCTGGGTAGCCTGAATCCTCATTAAGTCCAACAGAGGTCACTGGGATTCTCCTTCAGAGCAAGAGGCAGTTCAGGCTCTTTGAGCAGTGCACCATGCCAGAATCCAAATACTCTGAAGATAAACTTGAGTTTTAGAGTTTGAACTGAAAAAATCTGATCTTTTACACATTATTCCATTTAATAACCCTCCTACCTCAAAAGACCTGCACGTTCAAATGGTCTGCTGAAGGAGTCACAGTAGAGAAGCTGGAAAGGGGAACAGAAAGGGTGAAGTTGTGAGCATGGTAATGTTGTAGCCCCATTCATTTAGTTGGAGATAGATGCTGCTGTGTTGCAGACATACTTTGGGCCTGTACAGTGACTCTCATCAGCCCTGCTTGCTGGCTGAACTTACCTGTTTTATATCACTTCTACACAGTGTTTTTCCACTAATGCATTAGACAAAAGAATTGCCATAGAACAGGGGCTCAGAATAAATGGCTTTTGAAAGATGTCTAGCAACATAGAAAAACAAATAGATATTTAAAGCAGCACTAAATAAAATGGGAGCATTTAAAAATAATCACCAAAAAACTAATTGCAACCATTTGTTTCTTAGGTTTAATTCCTTGTAGAACACTTTATCTGACTATTTGGACGAGGACTTGAACTTTACAAATTGCTACTTTTTTGTTTTATTTGCCACCAGCTGTGTGCATGCTTCTGAAACATCACCAGTCATGCTGAGCGTTTAGTAGGAATGTTGCAGTGGCAATTTAGATGTTAAAGGGCATTGTGATTTTTAAGGGCTTGTTATCATGGCCAGCTGTAGCTAACAGCTTGTAAGAAATCAGGAAGAGGTATGTGATTTTCCAAGTAACAAGAGCAGCCTGTGTTTACCACAATTTCTTTTCTGCCACTGAATGTGTGCTACGGGATATGGAAATCGTTGTTTTCCCAAGCACAGCATTAAATGTTGTAATAACTGCACTGTCTCTATTTTAATTTCTCAAAGAATTTCAAAATCTCTAAAATGCATCAATTTTCCTTTCCAAAAATGCAATTTAGTATCCATAAAATTTGCTGCACTGAAAGTTCTGGAGAAGCAAAATTTTGAGGTGTTGTGTCTGTGCATTAAAATCAGGGAACATTTGTTTAAGCGTTCTTTCAGCATTTCCCTGTTGGAGTCTCACAGGATTATGGCTTGTGATATCAGATGAGCATTAGTTGCTAGACAAGAGGAGGAGATGCTGCATTGAAATGGTGGGTCCAGAGGCTGTTGTTGCAGAAGATTCAGTAGCTTCTGATGAAAGCTACTGAAAGACAGAGAAAGACAGAGACTAGCCTGTTGAATTATGGGGTTATTTAGGATAAATTAGTATTGTTTAAAGGCACCCTTCAAACAGTTGTTTTAAGTAGAGTATGATTGCAAACTATCATTTGCACACAAAACCATCATTTTGCTGATTACTTCAAAGCCCTGAAAGGGTTTATGCATAATTGTTCTCTTGAAAGTGGAGAAAATCAAATTAAGATATAGACCACTTTCCCAAACACATATTTTGCCAGTTAACTTGGTTGGACAGAGATTTATATAATGCTCAGTAAACATCTAATCAAATTTAATTTTTAAGACTTTTCGGTGTCTTTTTGAAGATTGGTAAGGTAGATGCTTTGTGATACAAATATCTACATCATTCCATGTGAGATTAAATGAAATTGAGCAAATGTTATATATCGGAAACAGACATACCAGGACTTCATTAAAGAGTTGAAACCGTCAGCACAACACACTTACGACTTACAGGTAAAGGTACATTTATAACTGATGGAAGGAAATCATGTGTTGGAGGTCCATATATGAGCAGTTACTCTTCACTTTTCATGTTCCAGAATGTCTGCCTGATGCACTGTCTTTGTAATACGCAAAAACCAGACAAGAATTTAAGAGAAGGGCACAGTATCAAAAAAAAGCCCTTATTATCTACTCATCCAAAACTCTGATTATAATAAAAATCAAATCACATGGAATGGAAATCTGAATAACTACTGGGTTTTAGCTGAGTCAGAACACTTTACTGACCTCTGTAGAAGTCAGGTCTTGGTAAAAAACTGGCTGCAAAAATAGTTTTTTTAACATCTTACAGGCAAACCATCACCCACAAGGCAGTTGTCACCTTATTCCCCCTTCAATCAACAAGTGTTTTGAAGAAAGAAACTCTATTATGAGAAGCTCTGAGATAACTTAGAATAATAGAATCATTAGGGATTGGAGGAGACCTCAAAAGATCATCCAGTCCAATCCCCCTGCCACGGCAGGATCACCTAGACCAAGTTATACAGTCAGTCTGGGTTAAAAGGGACCACAGAATTATCCAGTTCTGACTCCCTTACCATGGGCAGGGACACTCCACCCTGACTGGCCAGAGCCTCATCCAGCCTGGCCTTAAACACCTCCAAGGACGGGTCTTCCACCACCTTCCTGGGCAACCCATTCCAGGATCTCAGCAGCAATCTGATCTTAGCCTTAGCTTTTGTGCCTGACTCCATCTGATTTCAACAGTCTTTGTTTTAGCACGAACTGATATGGAATTTTAAGTAGAGCTTATAAAACGTTTTATGTTATCCATGAAAATGGAGGTCCAGCGTTCCTCGTTGTTTCATTTTGGCTGATACATCACACCCTCAATGTGGATTCAGTAGTCTATTAATGGCACTCTGTGTGCAAACTTAACCCCTCTGTTTTGATCTTGCTTCACTTCATTTTCCGAAAATGAAAACTGAGGAAATTATTAGCAGAAATAAAACATCCCTAGGCCATTCTAGTCCATTTGTTTATTATCTTAATGATGGAAGTTAAAATCTGATTTCTTTGTCTCCCAAATGTGTACAACCATCATATGCCTGGATGAAAGCACTTTGCCTGAAGAAGGAAGCCTTCTCTTGTTTTTCTCAGCCTTCTACAAGAAACAGTATTAAAACCCACAATTTTTTGTATAGGTTTATGTTGTGGTTTGAGCTAGAACAGAATTACTTGTGATTTTGCTCTGTGATTTTGTTTTCCACCTAAGTCTCTTCTAAGTAACTGCACTTTCTGAAGTTAATGGCATATTTTTGCAGATACATCTGCTTCTACAAGTGATAAGACTTGACTTTTACCATTCCTACCAGGACTGGTGTGCAGAAAGGTTCTTGCTCACACTTGCTACAAAAATTTTCTTCTCTGAGACAACAAGCTTTCTCTCTCTGACTCCACATGAAGCAGTTTACCTAGAATGAGAAATCCTTTTCTGCTGCCTTTCTTCAGAGTCAGGGGTAAGTATTCAATAAAGCAGAAAACAAACCTATGCCCTTCACAATGATGACAGGACAACAGTAATTATGTTGTGGTAGGAGGCAAAAGAACA
The DNA here is from genome assembly GCA_013400115.1 of Rhinopomastus cyanomelas. Classification (NCBI taxonomy): domain Eukaryota; kingdom Metazoa; phylum Chordata; class Aves; order Bucerotiformes; family Rhinopomastidae; genus Rhinopomastus; species Rhinopomastus cyanomelas. The sequence continues at coordinate 486,809 of VXBP01001155.1, read as the reverse complement.
GCTTACATTAGTCAATACTGATATTAAACTTAGCGAAGCTGAAGCAAAACATTACTGCAAATATGAAAACATTTTCAAAAATAGAGTTTTTCACCATTCTGAAAGCGATGCTCGATGAATCAGCTATTTGCTGTTGTTGGTAAGACCTGTAATAATCTTTTCCTACACAGTTACAGGCACCTTGGTTTGCAGCTGCAAATGAAAGCAAGAACTGCAGAGAACTGGCAGTTCCATCATCACATGAAACTTGTCTCAAATTTGGAAGCTGTACATGACATACTTTCTGAAACACAATTTTATTTAAAACTATTGACTAAGTAAGCACAGACTATCACAACTAAGTATCTCAAGTCACTTTTCTATTAGTAAATAATAAAACAAAGTCAACTTGCTCAGAATGGGAGAAAATGCCCACTTTTCATCAAAGAATGCAAGAAACAACCATAGAGTACTGACTGTTAGAAACAAAATTTTGAAAGCTTTAGTCTACTCAGCTAGGGAGGCATAAAATCAAGTTACATAAATGCCTCCAAATATGCCACTCATTCTTGGTATGAAGCTTCTGTGAACTTCTGTAAAGCCTTTTCCATTTCAAGATCTGCAATAGTTCACAGAATCACAGAACATCAGAGATTGGAAGGGGACCTCGAAAGATCATCTAGTCCAATTCCCTTGACACAGCAGGATCACCTAGATCAAGTCGCCCAGGAACATATTTAGGTGGGTTTCAAATATCTCCAGAGAAGGAGATTCCACAACCCCCCTGGGCAGCCTGTTCCAGTGCTCTGTCACCCCACTGTGAAGAAGTTCCTTCTAATATTTATATGGAACCTCCTATGTTCCAGCTTACACCCATTGCCTCTTGTCCTATCACTAAATGACCTTGAGAAGAGCCTGGATCCATTCTCCTGACACCCGCCCTTCACATACTTATAGACATTAATGAAGTCACCCCTCAGGCTCCTCTTCTCCAAGATAAAGAGCTCCTTAGCCTTTCTTCATCAAGGAAAGGTTACTTTCCCTTCATCATCTTTGTGGCTCTGTGCTGGATTCTGTCTCCAGCAGTTCCATGTTTTCAAACCAATACAGGTATCTAGGATTATTCTTGCCCAGATGCAAGACTCTACACTTACCCTTGTTATACCTCATTAGATTTTTCTTTCCCAGCTCTCCAGCTTGTCCAAGTCTCGCTGAATAGCAGCAGAGCCTGCCAGGGTGTCAGCCACTCCTCCCAGCTTTGTCTCATCAGCAAACTTGCTGAGTGCACTCTAATACCTCATTCAAGTAATTAATGAATAAATTGAACAGAACTGGTCCTAGTACCACCCCTTGGGTGTACTAGGAGGTACAGGCCTCCAACTACATCCTGTCCCATTGACCACTACTTTCTGGCTTCTATCCTGTAGCCAGTTCACCATCTACCTCACTACCTGGTCATCCAGATAACACTGCCTCACTTTGACTGCGAAGATGCTGTGGGAGACTGTGCCAAGTGCTTTGCTGAAGTCAACATAGACCACATCCACTGCTTTGCCATCATCTATCCACCTTGTTATGCCCTCATAAAAGGCTATCAGGTTGGTCAAGCATGCCTGGAGACAGCAACAAGGATAAATTGTTCTATCACCTTTCCTAGGATGCAGGTGAGGCTGACCAATCTATAGTTACTTGGGTCCTTCTTAACCTTCTAGCTTCTGTTTTATCCTCACATTGGCATTTGCAATGGACAACCCCCAGAAGTGTAGACAGAGGCAAAGAAGGTGTTCACTGTCTCTGCTTTCTCTGTATCCTCTGTCTTCAGGACATCCACCTCATTCAGCAGGAGGTCTACATTGCCTCTAGTTTTAGTTTTATCTGCAATATATTTGAAGAAGCCCTTTCTGTTGCCTTTGACCTTTCTTGCAAGGTTTAATTCCAAGGAGGTCTTGGCTTTCCAACTAGCATTCATACATCCCCTGACTAAATCCTTATAATGGCCAGCCCCTCCTTCCATGACCTATAGACTTTCTTTTTTCTCTCGAGTTTGCCCAGCAGCTGCCTGTTTAACCACACAGGTCTTCTGACTCCCTTCCTTGACTTCCTACCTGTTGGAATGCTCTGATCTTGGGCTTCACAAAAGTGGTCTTTAAATGTTAACCAGTTCTCTTGGGCCCCTTTACCTACCAGTACCCTGTCGTGTGGGATTTCCTCTAGCAATTGCTTGAAAAGGCCAAAGTTGGCCCTCTGGAAGTCCAGGGTTGTGATTGTGCTAGGTATTCTGTTCCTGCCACATGAGATCATGAACTCCACCATCTCGTGGTTACTACAACCAAGCCTCCCCAACCTTCACTGCTTCAACTAGACCCTCCTTGTTGGAGACTACAAGATCCAGCAGCGTTCCCCTCCTAGTGGACTCCTCCACGATTTGCATCAGGTAGTTGTCACCAGAAGGAACCTCCTGGACTCTTGCTCTGTGTACATTTCCAGATAAATATGGCTTCATAATCTTGTTTCTTACAGATATGCTTTCTCCTGCAGGCCACATCCAGACCTATCTTGACTGTACTTAATTAATAAAATAAAAGCTTCTGGATAACGATATTGATGAGAGATGGAGCACAGATGAAGTGTTCGTGTTATATGGACTTCAGTTTTCAGTCTTAATTCTCCAGGGCCTTGGACTTACTCCACTACAGTTAGAAATAGTTTCTCCCCTGTTTTTAAGGTAAATTGGATTAGGGCTCTTATTTCCTAAAAGATTTTAGAAAATCCTCTTATTATACTAGCAGGATATAGTAATGGCTTTCTTCTGTTCAGAACTCATATTTCTAATCCATCTGACAGCACACAAACGAGACGGGGAGGGCAACAACCTCTAAGTTTTCTTTCTGCTGCGATGGGGTTTCACTCTACACAAAGAATTTTACTCTCACCTTTGAAACTCTCTGGCCTCTGACTGGTATTAAAATCACTGTTATTTCGTTTCTTTACCTCAGAAACTTCTCAGTCTTCAGAAATGTTAACACAAAACCTATGGCATCAGCATGACCTGGCATCTGCCCAGCCTCTGCACCTGCACAGTTATAGCCAAGCTTTCCTAAACAATTCTTTCCTAACAGCTTGTTTTATTTTAGGTTTGCTGTTCTCTTTTTAAGCACCTAATGCTTATGGCAAGCAAAATTTTTCAGATGTTTAGGAACATTTCTCAGAGTTGATCTTATGTGCCCCTTGAGAAGGTTTGCAAGACTGGCCCACACCTGAAGCTGCAGTCAATGAGTTCCAGCAAAGATACCAGCAAAAATCCACAGCCACGTGGCTCACATGAAGGGCAGCCGGAGGCTTCTCAAGCAGTGTAGAGCCAACAGCTGCGTTTTGCTCAGGCCACTCTGACAGTTCCCACTGTATCTATAAAAGCAGAGCTATCAAACATTAGGCAAGATCAGCCAGTATTTTACCATTTTCCTCCCCTTTCCCATCTTTCTTTCACTGTTTTAAATGGCCCTGAGTGTTCCGCACTGATACACAGTTGGATGTGCTTACACACAGATTGTTTGTAGGACCGCTTGTGACCTGGCAAGACATAGAACATCAATGTCAGCTCATTATCAGAAAGGGGAAAAAGACCCCAAGAACTTTAGAGGTGGAGAGCAGAAACCAAATACTGCTCAAGGCCCTCTGATTTCACTTGAATTCTGTTAACTTGCCTCACCTCAAATCTGTTGTATGGCATCAAGAAGTAAGAATGTTCAGATGTTCAATCTTTTCCCCAAAAGAAGAGGATGTAGATCTGTTATGTCAAGCTTAGAATCATAGAATCATAGAATCATTAGGGATTGGAAGGGCATCGAAAGATCATCTAGTCCAATCCCCCTGACACAGCAGGATCACCTAGATCAAGTCACACAGGAACATATGCAGACGGGTCTTAAACATCTCCAGTGAAGTAGACTCCACAACTTCCCAGGGTTGCCTGTTCCAATGCTCTGTCATCCTCACTGTGAAGAAGTTCCTTCTCATATTGATGTGGAACCTCCTGTCTTCCAGCTCACATCCATTGGCCCTTGTCCTATCACCAGATGACACTGAGAAGAGCATGGCTTCATCCTCCTGACACACATCCCTCATATATTTACAGACATTAATGAGGTCACCCTTCAGTCTCCTCCTCTCCAGTCTAAAGAGACCCAATTCCATCAGCCTTTCCTCATAAGGGAGGTGCTCCACTTCCCTCACCGTCTTCGTTGCACTACGCTGGACACCCTCCAGGAGCAATGCGTCCTTCTTGAAATGAGTGGCCCAGAACTGGACACAATACTCCAGGTGTGTCTGGAGAATAGAGGGGGGAAAGAACCAATCTTGATCTGATAACCAGCCCCACTTCTGATCCACCCCAGGATGCTGTAATGTTTGAATGGTAAAATAAAGTATGAGGCTAAACAAAATAGGTTCAGAATTCTTTTTTTATTTATGTTAATTTAAATCTTGAATAAGTATTCAGAAACCTGTTGAAATGCTTACAGATTTGGTTATATTTAGAATCTTCAGTCTTAAATATATCTGATCAGGATCTAAGAGCCTATTCATTTTTAAATGGAACCTGTCCTACTACAGCAGTGGAAGAGATTGTATATAAGGGGTCTCAATTTGATCTTTCATCTACAGTGTAAGAAAGACACAGTCTGCATTACTGATCAGTACTTGCTAAATACAGGATATCTTACTTTCAAATCACAAGGAAATCTGTATCTCATTATGTAAAAGCTAAATCATTAATCTTGCACCTAATTTCAGTGAGCTGTCTCAGAGAAATTAAGGAACACAAACCCTACTTTAAGACTTCGACCATGTAAATTGCTAGAACACGTAAGTAGGCTGTCATTTCAGGGGCTTCTGGAGATGTTTGCCTGTGTCTTTGCCAATCTACCTTTTGAAAAAGAAAACACAAACCCCCAAACTGCTGCTTTCCTTCTATTGACAGTTTCATCAAAATATTGGTCTGTAAGCACTAAGAAGAACTAGATAATCAGTCTGTAAAAATGTAAGTGTAGTACTCATGGTATCAAGTTTTTTTAAAAAATAAAAGAAATAACAACGGATTGACTACAAAGCAATAATTTGGAATGGGAGGTGGTCTTTGAGCAGTGGGAATTAATAGCTGTAGAAAATATCAGACTGACAGAATTTGACAAAATTCTGAACTTGTGTTGCTCAGAAGGAACCCGGCCATTTACTTCGGGCCCAAATACTTAGCCAATTGGTTTCTGAAAATTGCCATTAAGAACTTTTATTTTCAGTATTACAGTCATGCAGATTCACAAAATGTAAAGGAGTTTATGTCCACATGGAAACATTCTAGTAAGAATTACATTTTGAGAAAGGACGGCTGTACTTTGTTTCTCACAGCAGTTTGGAATTTCTAAATTTCTTCACTATGTGATACTCTGTGAAAATGTTTCATGTTTCAAAATATGCACAAATGATTACCACTTGTTCCAGATGCTGGCTTTTCACCCAGGTAGACATTTGTTAGCTATCTGGAATGCAGGAGATTCCACATCAATATGAGAAGGAACCTTCACTGGAGATGTTTAAAATCCGCCTGGATGTGTGCGACTTGGTCTAGGTGATCCTGCTGTGGCAGGGGGATTGGACTAGATGATCTTTCAAGGTCCCTTCCAATCCCTAATGATTCTATGATTCTATGATTTTAAAAGAACATTTTCATGGGCATTTTGGGAACCCATGGTCACTTTTGCAAAGTGTTTAAATAACTTAATTATTTAAATATCCCTTTGCTGGTTAATTGAAATAAATTTATTTGTATCTTAGAAATAAGTTAATGCATTTTATGGACAGCAGGCAGTTTTAACTAATTTAATTTCTCATGGCTACTGGTCACTAGCTCTTTAGGAAAATCAAGTATGTTATGCCTAGGGATATTGTCATCTGCAAGTGATGTAATGAGATAATGATGACTATTCTCTAGGCAACAAGCAGTTTCTAGAAAAGTAATAGAAGTTGTCTTTAATCTTTGAAAGTAGGTATAAAAGGCATTGTGATTTTTGTTGGGGTTTTTGGGTGACTTGGGTTTTTTTCTTTTCATCAAAATTAACATCCGATTGACTTCAGTTTTATTTCATTTTAGCTGACTGATGGAAATTAGGCACCTTTGTCACTGCTTTCTTTTCTACACAGCTGACCATCAGCTCAGACCAGCTGCTGAAGAAGAGCTCCTGAAATACAACTGTGTTTTCCTGCAAAGATGAGTGAACTTGGGGAATTTACTCACTGGGTTATTTAATGCATTGTGAAGTCTGGTTTTCATTAGTGAAAATTCTAGTTCCTTCTAATCATTTTGGCCAGAGATTTTGACAGAAAATATTAGTTTTAAAACCTTTGAAGTATTCAATGGGTGTGCTTTCACTTTACATTATGACTTATTCCTCCCCAGTGTCTCACTTTATCTTACATCTGTAGTCAAGGTCTTTGCAATAAGATAGTTGTAATTTGCATTTTATGTTTCAATGACTTGATGACTTGTAACTAATTTGATCGTTTTTCTTTTTCCTTCTCTTTTTTTTCCTGATTGATGCTTATTACTGCTTATTCTAGCAGAAGAGGACATTCATCCTTGTGTGACCTGATCAGGCTTTATCCTAATGAGTCCTTATTGTTAAAATTTTACTTACCAGTGGTAGCATTTAGACATTCTCATTCAAAATGATCAGTCAAGATTGCTATGGTACAACAATACATTTTAAAGCTGCAAAATTGTTGGTGTATGTAGACCGAGCTGCCCTACCAACAAGCATCTGTCAAACTGTGCTTCTCCCACAGCTATTTAAATATGCCAGCAAATCCAATAGGACAAATACACCAGAAGAGGTCCTGAATTAAAAGAGTACTTAAAGCTAAATTCAAGCCAAGAAACAAAGGCATAAGGGGTTTTGGACTTTGCTGAGTCAAAGTTCACATGACTAAATTGCAGTCCAGAGGCTGCATGTTTGAACGTGTGAACAGATACCACAAAATGATAATTGTAGGTACCCAAGTGAAGGTTGCATATCTATCCACATGTGGAACAGGATGAAGACAACTGGAAGGGGAAAAAAATACAAGATTGAACAACTCACGTTACGTTTTATAGTTAAGACAGATATTTTGCATGTGAAACAATTCTTCTTTTCTTCTGTTTTCAGTTGTTTAGGGTTTTTTTATAGAATCTGATGTAAATCCCATTAGTTTCAATGGATGATATCTGATCCGTTGAGAAAGGAAAGCATTATTTGTACACAGAAATTGAGATACAGCATATGGAATTCTCTAGATTGTCAAATGGTTGTTAGATTCATGTTAAATAATGTTTTTTGCCAGATCTTTTGCTTAATCCATGCATTTTAAAAATGCATTTTTACAAAGTTTGCCTCAAACTGTGATTTTTATTGAGTTAGGGCTCTTTTAATATACCCCAGGTTTATCCAGTAACACCTGTGAACCTTAAGAATAACGTATCTCAGAACTTCTTTGAAACAAAACTTTGACGTGCAGCACATTTTTTTTTTCAAGTAGACTTGGAACAGAGACCTTCTAGAGGAGCTTTTCAGTTTAAACATTGGTTATACTTCTCCAGGTTGAAGCATCATACTTTCTCCTGAGAAATCTAGAATTGCAACAAATTCCTTCAGATTTTTTATATATTTTTCACTGTCCATCTCTGATATTGAGTCCATTCTCTAATGCAGTTAGAAAAACCTTCAAACTGTATCCTGGGATGGAATTTCACAATTTAATAAAAGAGCCTTGCAGAAAGCTCTGAGCTGAGTGTGCAAGACCAGTTTCAGGATGTTGCACTCTAGACAAAAATGAAAATCACAGATCAAAGAATCAGAGAACATCAGGGATTGGAAGGGACTTCAAAAGATCACTAGTCCAATCCCCCTGCCACAGCAGCATCACCAAGATCAGGTCACACAGGAACACATCCAGCTGGGTTTTAAATGTCTCCATTGAAAGAGACTCCACAAGCCCCCTGGGCAGCCTGTTCCAGTGCTCCGTCACCCTCACCATGAAGAAGTTCCTTCTCATATTTATGTGGAACCTCCTATGTTCCAGCTTACACTCACTGGCCCTTGTTCTATTATTAGATGACACTGAGAAGAGCCTGGCTCTATCCTCCTGACACCCACACTTCACATATTTATAAACATTAATGAAAGCTTTAAATATTAATGCAGACCTTGCTTCTTCCAGTCTTGTGATATCCACTGATGATAATATAAGCAAAAAAATACTAATTGATATATGAAGTCAGTTTGCTATGGGAATGATGCCGTGTTTTGTCTAGAAGCTGATATTTAAAACACACGTCTATGCTGCTGTGTTAATGACCACCATTTCTGGTCAGGGGAAAGAAATCAGCTGATGGTAAGGACGCTCAACAGGCTCATTCCTGATAGTTTTGGTTTTTTGGTGGTGGCAGGTTTTTCTGTTTCCTAAAGGCAATCAATAATCAAAAATATATTACAAATAACATTTAGTATGATTTTTTTTCCTGTGTATTAAATACAGGGATGGTTTTCATTCAGTAAGGGAAGTATCATGATAACTACCTTTAGTGTTTAAATTACTTGCTCAGATAAAAATTGTTTCTGCTCCTCTAACAGTTAACCATCACTCTCTTCCTACTGAAGGATGTGAAAACCATTATTTACCTCCAGGCAGGTAAAAAATAAGGTTATTTAATCATATATTTTTTGCTTACAGGCAAAAATATTTTACCTCTCAGAAGGTCTTGGTCTCAGAAAAAGGCTAGTGGGTGCTTTTGAGAACCTATTAATTTCTGCTAGTTTATTAATCAAATAATACAGAGGGGTAGATCAAATGCTAATACACTGATGTGATTCTGTCAGGAGTTCTTGACTGTGCAAGTCATTGCCACCATAAAGTCATCCTCTCAGTAAAGGTGTCTTCTTTGAGGCTGGAAATATAAGCACCTTTTTGATTTCACTGTGGTGTTTGCTGGGAGTGGATGTGTTTACCTCTGGACCTGTCACATATTATAAGGCAAACTAGTTCATTTGTAACCCGTTATGAACTGCAAAGTTTTCTAAACTACCCAGACTTACTGGTTCTAAGGCTCATACAGATCAACGTTATCAGATTGAGACTGAGGGTTGTATTTCTTTCTAAGATCTGTATTTAATTTGACTGATTAAATGACTCTAAATTTACCTTTTCACTTTATATAGCCTAAAGTAAGACACTACTGCCAGTGGCTCACGAAACGCACTGCAATGTGTCTGAAAGGGCAGCTGCCCTGACACAGCAGGGGAGCATTCCGGATAAGACTATATTTTCTTAAAGACTATCTTTTTCTTAAACTTATTCTGAGAGTGTGGTTGGAAAGCCTGTTTAGCCTCGGAAGTTTTGCTTTGAGCAAAACCATTTCATAATCTCAGTTTCTAAAGGGATGTCACAGTGTTAAAAGAACCACACTCTTCCAACTATTTCTGACGCCAGTACAGACTGGTGATTTGTTTCTCTCTATTGGTGACTGGATTGTGTGCTCTTCGGAGAACAGACTACGAACTTTCACTTCAGACAGAAATTGCTGCTCTTTGGCTTTATGCTTCAGTGAGAACTTATTTATTTTTATCTTGGATAACAAAAATGATATCTGTTCATTTTTGCATATAAACCATTTCACTTGCAGATATTCTGTGCTCTATGATACGCACTATTCACACTGGGCAAACTGCTTTAGATGTACTAAAGCTATGAATCACAGTGTGCTAGAGGGGTCCAGAACAGTATACTGTAATTTGGTTTTGGTTAGATGTATTACTGCTCTAACATATCTCAGAGAAATGTTCTCTGCACAGTGTTGGGCAAAGCTGGGGAGTACTCTCTTTTTTTTCTGGCTGTAGCTCAGCTGGCAATTAATGCCACTGGCTGAAACACTGATATGAAGATATGGATGAAGAGACATAGAGATGGAATGCTGGATTAGCTAAGCAGGGTTGGGCCTGGTTTGTACTTGGATGGGAGACAGTCTGGGTACACAAGGTGCTCATGCTGCTCCAGCGGGGGGGTTGGACTTAGATAATTTTTCGAGGTCCCTTCCAACCTGTAGCATTCTGTGATTCTGTGATTACTAAATCCCATAGGTGCATGAGACTTACTCCAAAAAAAATGAGATCACTCTAACGACATAGGTCAATTTCCATTCAATTTCCCAACATCACTTACTGTTGGTTTTCTGTTGTATTTATTGTGTGATTGTTCACAGAGAGTCAATGTATTTGTGAAGTCCCGAAGAGCATCGCTCTGAAGCTGAAAACTCACTTGACAAGGCTCTGTGCAGGTATTCGCTGGTATTAGTGCCCCCTCTTTTGTGCAATGTCTACTGCCTTTTGGGATGAAAAACTCTGTTCCCAATCAGGGAGAAAAAAAGTCTTATTTCTGATCCATGCTTGTGTTTTTCAACAAGGTTTTACCTTGCTTTGATTTGAAGGAACTATATTAAGGGAATATACTCTGCCCAGATCTAGCTATGCCGTTAGAGCTCAACAGTGACTCTGAGCTCTTTTTAGTTCAGGCAACAAACCTTTCATCAAATTAATGAGTAGAAATTTGCCACAGGCGATCTCAAAATCATTTTAATTTCAGTTATGGTTGCTCAAGGATGCTGATAGTATTAAAATACTTGAAAACTTCAAATATATCACCTGGTCGCTTTTTAACCAATAACAGTGACATTTCAACTCTATTCTGCTTTGTGTTGTCTCAATAAACAACACAATAAACAATCAGGCACAGCACAGGCTCTGTTACCCTTCAGATCTCACCCCACAAGCAGAAGACAGATTTTGCAGTTCCTTAATCAGATCACTAATCTGTGGAGTCATATTTGGAAGCAATAAAGGTTGTTCCTTAAAGATCCTGAGCTTGTAGGTTCCCCTCTGTCTTTTCTCCCATCATGGGTTTTGGATAATTAAGACCTCTCTAGAAAGTTTGGTGCAACATTTTCCAGTAGGCTTTTCCTTCAAAGCATCTTAACCACTCACCTCTTTCCCCTATAACAGTCACTTATAATAGTCAGCTCTTAGAGTTCTGAGTGCGACGCTCAGTTGAGCTGGATAGAAGACACAGCTCACATACCTCTTGGATGCTGGGTGGAAGGTGACTGCAGCCAAAACTAGGTCAAATTATGATTTAGCCTAAAGTCACTTTTGCCAACATTCTGATCATTTCAGAAGCCCCACTGTTTGTTTCTTATGTATAAATCCTTTATATGTTCTTAGGCTAAGTTCATAGAATGTAACTAATGAAAATCTAGGGTGAAAAGGGCAATTATTCTTTGACTTTGGGTCATTCTTTGTCCTTAATCCATTTCAAGCTTGTTTTAAATCATCATCATCATCATCATCATGATTTTTCTTCCTTTCAATTGTAGGGCTATTTTTACCTTTAATTTTTATTTCATTTTAATTATAGACACCAATTAAGGTATCATAACCCACTGAAAACACCATGACCACTGTTGAGCCACAGAATCTTTGATACCATTTTGAGTGAAATCTGCCAAAGAGGAAAGAAAGAGTAGTTAATATAATTCACAGCCTGCAGTCCATGTGACAAACAAAAGAGTCTTTTGGGGAATAAGGCTATATTGTGTTGTTAAAACATAGTAACAGTAACTCTGCTAAAAAATAGGTATATTTTCACCAGAAATCATAAAATCCAAATACAACGTGAGTCACTTTTAAAGGACCACTTTAATTTGAACACTGATCATAGTTATTTCAGTTCTTTAAAGCCTTTGTCTTGTAAACTTGACTTGTAAAAGCCAAGTCCTTCCCTCCCACTTCATTCATCTATCCATTCACATCATCAGCATGAACAGAACGCTTCCTTGCTTGCCTGCTCTAATCAATCCTGAGAGCCTGTGAACTTACTTAACTACTTTATAGGGGGTATTGTAAGAATTAATTAAACAGTTCCTGCTTGGACACTGCTTTGAATATGTATAGTGCTCTGGAAACATTAGGCTATTACCTAAGCAACGCATAATGAATAAATCATTTCAATCTTTGTCAAATTCCAGCTCAGCTGCAGATCAGCTCTTTCCAGGCTTCAGTATTAGCTACTGGGTATGGGGACATAAGTCCATGCACTTTGGCACATGGTTGATTTCAGAATATTTAGGTCAGCATCCAGCAAGGACATGAAACAGAGTGCTGGTTAATCTCTACTCTCTTATTCCTGCTGCAGGAAACAACTTTATTCTCTCCTTTCTTGGCCTATTTTTTTTCCCCCAGAAGCCCCAAAGGTTGGGAAAAAACATCATGTAGAAACACAAAGACAGAAAACAGTACAGACAACAAAGTAAACCTCTCATATTATGAAGGTAGAAGATGAGTCCCAGAGCATGAAGAAAAGACTTTTTTTCCTAAAATTATACCTCGTTCTCAGCCCACTCTTGAGATGCCATGTTCTCTACCAAACTTGAAGCAGAATACTTGCCAACACCACTATAAAATTCTCAGTGACAAGAAATCTATGATCATTACATTGAGAAACCATATTAGTGTTCACACAGTCCGTTCTCCAGGTCTGTAAACTGCTAGAGAAAAAATACACAATACACTGTCTTCACATATTTTGGGACATTCTCTTTCTTTTGAGGGCAGTAACTGTATTGATGCTGTTCCATATATTGATTTGAAAAACATTTTTGAAAAGCATTTAATTTCAGTGTCCTTTCTTCCTCCTTCTGGAATATGGCAGATTAGAAATTTTCAAATTTTTTAAATTTAAGTACAATCAAAGTAAAAGCAGGGAATAAGTTTATCCAAAATGTTGCCAAACATCATTGTGTGTGGCTGAGTAAAGTGATTACACCAAACAATTTTATATAGGTGATCTTATCCATAATTACTGCCAGATTGGCCCTGCTTAATAGTTGGAAAGAGACAGTGAGGGGTGACATGACTACTCCCTGCTTCATAAGACCATGTATTTGTACTTGAATCATGCATTTAGACTTCATAGGAAGAATTTTTTCACAGAAAGGGTGGTCAAGCACTGGAATGGGCTTTCCCAGGGAGGTGGTTGAGTTACCATCCCTGGATGTGTTTAAAGATCTTTTGGATGAGGTGTTGAGGGATATGGTTTAGAGGTGAACTTGTAAGGTAGGGTAGGTGGTTGGACTCGAGGATCCCAGGGGTCTTTTCCAACCAGAGTGATTCTGTGATGTGTAGAGCAGGCCTGGGGCAGCGTTCTACCAAAGGATTCAAGAACTAATGAAGGGAAGGGAGTGTGAATGTACTAAATTATAGTAGAAGTGTTAAGGCACTCATCTGGAAAAAAGATGAGAGATTTGGAAACATCAAGGAATTGATGTATAGATCAGTATGACAGTGTTAATTTAAGCACCAAGAATAATGGCTAGGAGTAGGAAGTAAGCTGAATTGTTTTCATATGTGAGGAGAGAAATAGCACAGACTGGCACATAGCCTTGGTGTCTCCATCATTCAGACTGGAAACATGTTGTATACCATAGTGTCCCACTAGCTTCTATGGAAAATTCACCACTGGGGAATGGAGAAAAAGGTGAATAGCCCAGTTATGATCCTGGGCATGGAAAGTGAGGAATACACTATAAAGATTCCTTAGACATCAAGAACAGCTATGAATACAGTATTTGAGAAGTAAAAAGGTATTCTTTTAAGTTTAAACAAAAAAATTACTCTTCAAATTTTATATCCTTGCATACTGGGTTTTTAATGTTATGATTTTTACTTTGACTGCTCTCAATACAAATGTAGATATTCTTCCCCTAATACCTGCCAGGATGGAGACAAATCATGGAGAAATTAGCTTTAAAATCTTCTGGTGAAAGCACTGGGTCCAGTGCCATTCCAACCCAGTCACAAATGCACTCAGAGGACTGTCTGAGGCAGGGAGCTCTGAACTAAGGGCATCTGAGACATCTGTGTCTACTTCACCGCAGCCAGCTGAGATAGTGATGGGCGCTTCCAAACAAACAGGCAATCTCAGATTTTCTTCTTTTATTATTTTTCCTTTAATTGCTCAAAGAGAAAAAACCCCAAAGCCAACTCACAAACCAACAAAATTCCAAACTAACAAATGAAATAAAACCTTAAACACACAAAGCAGGATTCTTCCAAATCTTGTCAAGCTGGATGTCATCTACTTGGTCATGGAAATCAACTTCATTTTGGTGATATTTCTCTTTTTTCTTTGCTTAGAAGGAAAGCTTGTGTGGAACAATTTGTAAACTGTGAAGCAAACTATCAGTTATTCCTAGATGGTCAAACGTACCTATCCCTACACTCAATTTTTAATTTCTGTTGTCCAAATTATTGCGCAAAGCATCTTCTTAGTGCCTGGATAAATTACTGACATTTCAGTGGACAAGGAATATAAGAGTAAGGAGTTTCAGAGGATTGCATGAACTTTTATGTACAGAACTTTTGGGAAGACATCAATGACACTATTGAGAGGTTGGGTTATTTTGTTCCAAAGCAGAAAACAAATTCATCAAGTCCTCCTCCATCCATTTTCATTAGTATCAATATCCTCTAACATCCATGTCCATATCAGAACCTGCCTTTCACTGTAGGTCTTAATCCTGCAGTGACTGAGGCATTAGGCTTAATCATTACCAGAGGTCTTTGCAAAGTTAAGTGTTGTTAAGACCAGAACTGATTATAGACAAGGAAAACCCATAAGTCTTTTGATACTTGTACAATTAAAGTATGAACAGTTTTAACAAGCACTTGAGAAAATTGCTGTCTAAAATGTCCAACTTTTCACTGGAAAGTTACTGCCCTAAATTGTTATATACAAGGAATTCACAGTTTCTTGCTTTTGCTCTTGTTCAAGTAAAAAAAGCTTATTTCTTATCTAGCTAAATGAGAGAAAAAAAATCCATTTTGAGGCTGATACAGAGCAACCTGTTTAAAAGGATACTGTACTTTGCATTTCCCATGGGTTAAACTTCATTTTCTCTCCTGACTGTACAGGGAGATTAGAGGGACTGATCTTTCAGCTCAGCATATAAACTAGGCACTTAAAGCTAAGATGAACACACCCCTTTTTGCATTCCCATTCATAAAAATCCAAACTTGTTTATGAACATACATATGCACAAAACCAAAGAAACAAACATGTTCATGGTACACAAGTGCACACACAGAAGTTTACAGATCAACAGCTTTTACAACATTCAGCAAAGAAAAGATTAATATTGTACCCTCTGTTTGACCTCTTTTGATTACCAATTCTTTCTTTTTTGTCTGGCACTCTCATACTTTCACAGCTGAATTTTAAATTTACTTATCAATAATCAAGTGTCATTACAAGGACTGTAAAATAAATGAACAAAAAATATCTTTATACATTGTGTAAACCCAAGCAAACATTTTGTATTTGAGGTCACTTTGTTTTGATAGTCTTTTGCAGTGGCTAGTAAAAAAATAAATATTTCCAGGTCAGTAAAATGACGTCTTATCAAACAGGGAGGGGAGGCCTCTAGGTATGATGAGTATGAACTCACTAGAATCTAGTTTTAAAACTTTAGATTTGAATTAAAATGTATACTGATGTGTAGTCGTTTCCCTGAGCAAAGCAAAATGGTAATATTTAAAAAATTCAGATATGTGCTGTTTCATAGTGCGTTTTTCAATCTGATCAAACATTTTCTCTCTCTCTTTCTGTTCAATACTTTTGGTGGTTTATGCAACAGTATTTTATTTTATTTTATTTGAAGTTATTTCATTTTATTTCCCTGTGGATTATTACATATTTTAACTGTCTTGAGTAAAAACTCACTAGAAACACCAAGAAAGCAGTATGAAGTAGCACTGAGGGAGGTGGGTGTCTTTNGTCCCTTCCACTCCCTAATGTGCTGTGATTCTGTGATTCTTGATATACCTAGAAAGACAGTCACCATGAAAAAATATTGTTGTCCTTGCTGTCTTGCTCAACATACTGGTTTCAGCTGGAATATAGTTGCGTTTCTTCAGAGTAGAAGAAACTACTGGTATTTGGTTTCGTATTGAAATATCTGTTGATAATAAAGGGACGTTTTCATTTATTGCTGAGCAGTGCTTACATCAGTCAAGGACTTTTCTACATCTCACACTGCCCCAGTAGGCTGAGGGGTGCACAAGAAGTTGGGAGGTGGTAGAGCCAGAACATCTGACCTCAACTGGCCAAAAGGTTATTCCATGGAATATGACATCAAAGTCAGCAGATAAACCTGCAGGAGAGAGAAGGATCTTCAAAGTTTCTTCACTGTGTGTCTTCACCGGTCAGTGTTATGAACAATGGACGATGGAACCTAACTTTCTTGGAGATGGCTGAACACCTGCCTGCTAATGGGAAGTAGTTAATAAATTCCTTGTTCTATTTTGCTTGTGCATGCAGCTTTTAATTTGCCTGTTAAACTGTCTTTATATCAATCCACTCACAGGTTTTCTCACTTTTACCCTTCTGAGTCTCTCCCCGATCCCACTGAGGGACTGAGAGGCAGCATGGGTCTGATTTGCTTGCTAGGGTTAAACCATTATGTACTCACAGCAAAACACAAGCTGACTCTCAGATTGTTTCCAGCTGCAGGTGATGCTGCTTTGCTGCAACCACAGCAATTAATTGCCAAATGGACCAAAAGAAACCAGAAGCAGACACGGCAAAAGAGAATTGGGGAGTTGCAGGTGTGCTTGAGAGGTATGCACAAAGCAACCAATTTTAACCACTTCTAAAATGGGTAAAATTACCTTTTCATGTTTCTCACAACCTGCAGGTTATTTTTTTCCTGTTTAAACATTCAAACTGCAGTACTGGCATGAAGCAATGTGGAATGAATATCTGTTAGGTAGAAAACTTTTAGGTTTGGTCAAATTAAACAAGTGATTTGTAACTGAAGACCATAATGACTCAATGAGATGTGAAATTACTTTATTCAGGAAACTTGAATTTGCTATCTCTTATTTTGGAGAATCTAAAATTAAACCTTCTTATTTCACAAAGAGTTTTTATATGTGTGTGCAGTATGTGCAATTGTAGTGTGGAACCCCCTTGTTTTTCAGTTGTTTAAGGAAGCCTACTCGGTTTACTCTGTGTAGAGTAGCAAGTCCTAGAGACTGCCTGGTGGGACATTTGCTTACTTATAAGTTAAGAAATTGTGTGTGTTTATGTGACAAATCTTACTAGGTTTCCTTGCTAAAAGACTCCTTTTCTTTTACCAGAGTGACTGCACAACATAACAACGTGCTGCCTGACTGCAGCTGAGTAGGTGAATCTACTGCAGGGCCGTACGGTGGATTCACAGAAAAAATATACAAGACTGTGATAACAGAGAATTACAATTGCATTTGAAGATCTAGATTTAAAAATGTTCTGGGAATTTGCTTCGAAAAATACTTTTTTTCATTTTTGTGTTACTGCAGAGCAGCTTAAAACCAGTTTTCAGATGGAACATAGATATTCTGATATAAAACTGTAGTTTATCCCCTTCATCTTGCTTGCAGTGTATGAGAGGGCTTTAAGCCTTTTATCCCTTCTTGGCCCAAGGAAAAGAGCCAGAGAGCCCTGCTCTGTTTTGGTCGATGTCTTTTACTAGAGCATGTAACAGTATTTGGAACAAATTCCACTAATAACTCAGATCTCATTTCTGTGGCACTTTTTAATCATCACTCAGTAGTCTCTGGCTTTAATAGTAACTCCAAAACCCCACATGTTCATCCAGGAGACAGCCCTCACTTTCATGATACCAAAACAGCATGTGTTTTATTTTGTGTCGTTATTTATCATTTATTTTATTTAACAAATATTCTGTATAGTAGACCTTCATAAATAAGCTGTGGACTATACAGCAGAGGTTTGCAATGTAACTGATGAGAGGTTAGTGGCTTTGTAGACCTGGTTTGGAGTAACAGCTGATATGTGGGGACCATACAGAGGAAAATGCTGACGCTGTTGTAGTAGAAGCATCTGAAAAGTTCACTGTGTTGGGTCTTAAGAGTGGAAAAACCAGGCAAACAGGGCAAAGTGGGGAAAAGAAAGAAACCGGTGGCTATAGCAAAGGGGCTATTAGATTCTTCAGACAAGCACAGCACTGCAGAGACTGGATTCAGAATACATAGTTGGTGAACAATTACTCTATGTAGCAGGGATTTTCTTCATGTGAACTGTATGATGCAAAGCACACTTCGAGCTCAGTAAACAATAAGAATTACCATTATTTATTTGTTTATTTATGGGCCCAATGTGGATAATAATCTATTAAAAACTTGCCCTGCTGGAGAGACCATTTAACATGCCCCCAATTCCTGTGTTTTAACCCATCAAATTAATTAAAATATTGCAAACGTTTCTCCTCAAGTGGTCTCTAATTTGCACATGTATGGAATCCTGGAAGTTAGAAATGGAATGGACACATTATTCAGTTCCATTATCTGCCTACACCATATTTTCTTTAGAAAGAAATTACCATACTGATACTCAAATATGTCCATTTCCAAGGGGAAATGCAGAAAAATAGTCAAGATAGACATCTATTTGCATAAAAGGCTGCATATATTCAACAGAGATAAAAATTAAGAGATTGAACAGAGACAGACTGGAAACTTTGTTTTATAATTGGGGTAGGCAGCTTGTAAACCACTGTGAAAACCCTCAGCATGTGGCAAACCTTAATGTAACAGTAAAACAATTCCATTTTGTTGTTTTCACACTTATTTTCTCAGACAGACATCAGAGGGGTTGTTTCACATTGCCATAAGAAAATGCCTAACCTAGGTAAAGTCACAACATACTGGACACTATATAAAATTTTGTTTTCCAAAGAAAAGTACCCTTGCTCTTACTACTGAGTGATGATACAAATGTGAGTATGTTTTAGCTCCTCTTAAGGGTTACCTTGACCCTTTGCTTGTATTTCTTATCTTTACTGCTTCTTCATGAGCACAGTTGCATTTTATACTTTCACTTCAGCTCCCACGCATGCTTGTCAGAGGGAGTGTTTTTCTGCCTGCTGATGATTTTGTACATTGAGAAACACACCTCACTAACCTTTGTGTCCCCACATGTGGATCTGCTAGTTTCCAGCGCTGAGTGAATAAAAACCAAGTTTTGACAGCTGGGTCTCTCTAGCTTCTGGAAGAGGAGACTGAGGGGTGACATCATTAATGTCTATAAATATGTGAAGGGTGGGTGTCAGGAGGATGGAGCCAGGCTCTTGTCACTGTCATCTGGTGATAGGACAAGGGGCAGTGGGTGTAATCTGGAACATAAGAGGTTCCATATAAATATCAAAAGGAACCTCTTCACAGTGAGGGTGATAGAGTGCTGGAACAGGCTGCCCAGGGAGGTTGTGGAGTCTCCTTCTCTGCAGAAGTTTAAAACCCACCTGGATGTGTTCATGTGCCACTTGGTGTAGGTGATCCTGGGGTTTGGACTAGATGATCTTTCGAGGTCCCTTCCAATCCCTGATGTTGTGTGACAGGGGTGAGCTGTTGTTATCTTTAAGTGGAGAGAACCTTAAAAACACTAAAGTGACTCCAGGTTTTTAAAAAAAAAAGTAATTTTCAGCCTCTCTCACTCAAAATTAATTATAAGTGACAAAACTTTGGGCCCCAGCCTCTCCCTCAAGCAACACCTTCATCCAAAAACTCAGTGAAAAGTCAGGACCCTGCTGGCTACTGAGGCACCACAAAGCTGAGCAGAGCTTTAGGAGGTTACTACCTGTTCCTCAGATTTACAAGGAGCACATCAAAGCTAACAAAAGCAGGTCACTTTTCGACAGCATAGATGTTATTAGAAAATAAATGAGATTTTTGGAAAATGTTCTGTATGAGCCAGAATGAAGTCTGATCTCCCTGCCTTGAAGAGTCCTCTCAGGCACATAGCCCAGCAGCTTCCTGGGCAGTGTCACAGTGGTCCCTCTGGACAGAGTTTTCTGTGATTCAGCTCTGTCTCTGCTCTATTTCTGCTTCAACCTCTCTTGCCGTTTTACCCTTTCTCCTCACTTACCTGCTTACCACAAAGCTCCTCATCTCACGTGCTCAACCACTCTTGAGGCAGGAATAACCTTTCCTGAAAGGATACGCTTGACCCCACGTGCAGCAGTCGGGACAAAGTCACTATCAGGAGTGGCCTGTTTTCCACCTGCAGACTTGTATCTCAAAGTGCTGTGAGAAAGCGATGTGGATATTCCCCCTTATCTTCTTTCCTCCATCACACTGTGACTGCACATGTGCTGACTGCAGCTCATCCCAGGCACAGTGATCTTCACGACTGATAGATGAAGAGATTGCAGTTCTGCTCTTCAGCTGCTGCTAATTCCAGCGAGAAGGCAGGGTGGGTAACCAAACTGAAACACAATGCAAATATGTTGGTCCAGGTTATAACATCAATATTTGCTCTCCCTGCTCTTCCTTCTGATGTTCCCTCCCTACAAACGAAACAGCTAGTTCTGCCTGTAATGAAATGTTTTGCATATTTCAGGGGGACAAAAGTAAATATTTGTAAGGGAGAGACGTTTTATTTTCAAATTTAATTTTAAATTTTCATTTAAATAGAAAAACGAGAGAAAAAATCTACTCCTTTTGAAATAATCGGTACAAAAGTTGTAACATGTTTGTTTGTTTGTTTATCACTCAAAACAATCTGACAAATTCAACACGTATTCACAATTTAGTGCACCCACATATGAATGTACTCATGTCCTCACATGACATTGTTGGTACATTTTTGCAGTCAAAATTTGTCTTTCACGTTGCTGATGTTTTTCACATGGTAAAGCTTGTCACAGAACTGTAGAGCCACAGAAGGGTTGGAAGGGACTATCAAAGGGCATCTAGTCCAACTCCCACTCTCAGGGGCAAGGATAACTACTGACAAGATGAGGTTGTTGAATGTTGCCACCTGTCTGGGAAACCTGTTCCACTGTTTCACCACCTTCCTTGTAAAATATTTCTTCCTTCTTTGCAGCCAAAATCTCTCCTCTCTTAGTTTAAAACCATTTCCCTTTGTTCTGTCATAACAGGTCCCCATATTTCTTATAAGCCCTAATACAAGCTCTTATAAATAATTAATTATAACTAATTAATTAAAGTAATTAGTGAAAGACCACAATTAGGTCTCCCCAAAGCCTTCTCTTCTGAAGGCTGAACAGCACCAGCTCTCAGTCTATCTTCAAAGGAGTCGTTCGCCATCCCTCTGATCATCTTCATGACCCTCACCTGGACCCACTCCTACAGACCCATGTCCAGTCTTTCATGTCTTTGGTAGCAACTGAACAAAATATTTCCTTTTTTTAATTCTACATCTTTGGGGTGGAAGCATTTTATGTGGATGACTGAAAACAATCATTTACTTTTGCAGACATCGTCAGCTTTGGGTTTTTGTGTTTTCTGAATAGGACCACACACTCGTCAGTAGCAGATCTCCAGTTACAATTGTTTTCTCTGTGCCCATGCTGCGACTGGTTTTCAACTGCTTCAGAGGTTTGATTTCTTTCTCATCTGTTTCGTGGGTTGCTTAAAGGTATATGCACAAGTTTGTGTGAGATTGAGCCACATGGGCATGAAAGTGCTGTTCTAGGTTTCCTGAGACCTAGTAATATGGCACTGGACCACTAGGGCACCATCATCTTCTGGATCAGCTGGAGTTTGAGACATATTAAGGGCTCTCAGATGTCTGTGTTTAGGCAAGTGGAGCCCATCCGTTTCAGAAGGTTGTCTATCTTAAGACTGAGGTCAAGAGTAACGTACCCAGGTGTAGATGTCTACACATCAGTCTCATTATTGCCAACAGATGTTTAGGACTCTGCTCAGGTATCTCATATTTCACCCAAGATGCACTGAAGTGTCTTGGCAATTCTCTAGCTGCTACTACAGAAGAACCCTGGTGTCCCAGAGCCCCTGGGTCCCCTATCCCTATAGATACCCTTGTATACCTCAGAAAGAATGACAATCATACAGTTGATTTGAACATTTAGTCAACACCAGAGGAGTGTTATGTTGGATAAACACAGGCACCTAATATAACTTGAAGCCTACCAGGGCTTCTGAACCATCTGCGCAGATGATGCAAGACTTGGGAGCAACCATTAGAGCATAATCTAGAGGCTGCACCTCTGAATATCCCACAGCATCTAAAGTGAAATAAATATTTGTCTTTGGACAGCTGCATCCTGTCCTGAGACACCTCAGAACTATGTATCTCTTCTCCAGTACAGCAAACTGGTTCTCACCTCCACATCCTGCTCTGCTCACTGCTACCTTCACATGATCTCTCTCCACTGTTTCTAGTGTGTCTTCCTACCTAGCTGTTTATGGCATGGTTGCCAACATGGAACAAGTGTCCCACTAAATCATGGCATCTATGTATGTGCACGCTATGGCTACATCCTCACGGCAGGGCTCATGTGTGCAGCTCTTTCTTACATACACTTTTGTATCTGTAGTTTCTTATTTATTCTATATTCTTTCTGGAAAAGACAATTACATCTTCATACCTTAGTCTCTATTTGCCTTTAAAATGCTAGGTAATATATAAAGATGAAATATTGAATGCTGTTGGTGCTGTAGTGGAGCAAGAAATTAATTAGCATGTGGACCCTTAAGGTTTATTAGCTCTGAGGTCTGTATTTTTTAACACTATGCAAATGCTAAGTGTAATTACTTTTTACCATTGATTTGTTTGATTTATAGAGTTTTAAGGCCTAAGGGTTGCCACTGATCATCAAGAATGACCTTTTTCATTACCCAGGCTACCAAATATAATCCGATAATTCTTTATGGAACTCAGTATATTCTTAGTGAGAAAATCATTACTGGAAAAATAAGATGCAATTTGTTGACCACATCTAATTTCTCAAAGCCATAACACCACCTATAAGCTTTTGTTTTCCTTGGGATACCCTTCAGCAAGAACTTACTTTTCTGCTTTAGCATTTTAATATCTAATTATAATTTTAATTAAACAATGAAGATACTGCAATAATAGTTTCCTCATTAAAATATGAATCAACAGGAAAATTAAGGTATTATGGCAATATAAAGCAGCCTTTGCTGAAACTATGTCAGTTTTGATTTAAGAGTCAAGGCTTAATTATTGCTCTTTGTGTAGAATGTATATTATAAAATATCCAAAGTAGACAAAGGGCCTTTGAATATGTTCATTTACATCATGCGAGAACACTGGGCAAAATTCTGCTGTCAGTTTATTCTAGGTCTTCTAGTTGTGTCCAAACATACCTGAGTATGAATCAAATGTGGTCTTTTCATTTGTTTGAGGTTTGTGATGCTTTTGGGGTTTTTGCTGTCCTTTTGAGGTTATTTGAAAAGCTTGTCTTGCTGAATGATTTCAGTTACCATTGACTTTGTGGTGGCTACTTCTCTGCCACACCTTCCCACAAAAAGCAGCCCCCACAGTCAGAGATACCCTCAGGGGGACATTTAGCAAAGCTAAGGAGTCAAAATCTGCGCTGGAAATACACATCTTGTACCCCAATATAATAGAAACCCCCAGTGCTGTCACATTTGATCTGAATGAACTTTTCCAAAAGGATTCAAAGCATTGGTGTAGAACCAGTGAATGCTAAAGAAAAAAGAAAAAGGGGCGAGTAATGTCAGAAATTGCATGAACAGAATAATCAGGGGGAGAAATTATATAGGAACCAAAGCTGATGTTAAAGAATGAGACACTTCTCAGAAATCCAGATTTAGGGCTGGGACAGTTACATTCTGAGAATCGGCCCTTCCTGGGGAGCTTCCAAAGGCACGACAGCCAAATCCCATCTGCTTCACAGCAGCTCGAGGTTCAGCCACCTGCATTACCATGGTCTTCATGGCCCCATGCCTGCCAGCAAGTATGAAGCAGGTCACCAGCTCACTGGTGACCTCAGATCACCTGGATTGCTTCCAATATCTCTGGGACTAGCTGCTGTTGCTTGCAGTGAAGCAATCCCGCAGGAAGTGTCTGGGAATTTGGGCTAAGTTGCTCCCCATTATTTTAGTTGTGACAGGAGGCTTTGAGATGGGTAGGGTGTTAGATACAATTTTCTTAGTCTTTATCTTTGTAGCTTGGCAATGCCTAGCTTTTACATCACCAGAAAGTGCTGCTGAAACTCAGTGACTTGTCCCGTGTAGCTGATGAAAAATATACCTCATGGGGGATGCGAAAGCGCCTTGAACTAGTTCTTGTTTGCGTGCGCTAGCTCTGGTTTTCCTGTGTCGTCGTCGTTGAGTGAACATGTGCTGCCACCCATAGGCAGCCCCAAACACGTCTCTTTGCTCTCGCAGCTTGCAGCGAACCACGCAACGGAGCTGCTTCTTAACGTGGAAGTCTGTTCCCGCTCTCCCATATCCCCCCCAAGTGTTCTTGGAGCTAACTACAGAACACGGCATTCAATTAGGTATAAACCACATGCAAATGAGCTAATTCCACTATTTTAGTCAAAGGTAGCTAGCTCACTGGAAATTTCTCACTGCTTGTGAACATGGTATTATTATTACTGCTTTTCCACATTCTAGGAAAGGAATCAAGAACAGGGTCAATTTCCCACCCCTGCTCTCAGATGTGTTCCTAGCAATAGCTTTCAGTTAAATAATTTTTAAAAATTAGATTCAAGTATAGTTGCTTAGCCAGAACAGAGGGTGGATCTGGAGAGAACTATTGCTGCTTTTCAATAACTGAAGGGCACTTATGAGGTCTGTAGTCATAGAAATTTAAAAGAAAAGAAGGAAGATTTAGATTTAAATATAAAGAAGAAATTGTTTACTCTGAGGGTGGTGAGACACTGGAACAGGTTGCCCAGAGAAGTTATGGATGTCCTGTCCTTGGAAGTGCTCAAGGCCAGGTTGGATGGGGCTTTGAGCAATCTGGTCCAGGAGAAAGTGTCCCTGCCCATGAAGGGTATTGGAACTAGATAATTATTAAAGTCCCTTCCCAAACCCTCTATGATTCTATATGTTAAATAACAATTAATTAGTGTGTTTTCATATCTTATAATTTGTGCACCCCATATGCCTATGAAATATGATTAATCTTTGGAAATAGTGAAGTTTGCTGTAGAAGAGCACCAGCAGATGAGTTGGTCTAAAGGAGAGAGAACAATTTCACAGTACTGAGCATTCTGACCTACTGACTTATTGAAGCCTTACTGGATGCACAACAGACAGAGTAAAAAGTAACAGGTTTTGGTTTTTTAGGGGAAAAAAAATCAAATTTGGATCAGCAAATTCATTTCTGAGCAAGACGTGAATTAAATAGCATGAGTACTGAAAACTTTGCATGATCATTGAGGAAAAGAGACAGCTTTGTTAATATCATTGCTACTAGCACTGGTGCATCACTTCATTTCAACATATGGCTTCTGCAAAACAGAAAAAACTATTGATAACTTGACAAAAGTGTTGTGTCTCGGCCTCCTCACAGCAGGGGAATGAAGAATCAAGACTGTTATAATTAGTATGAAATGTTCCTACTGTAGCTTCCCTTTCGCCCCATTTTTTTTAAAAGGTGGAGAGGGAAATCACATTTAATACTTCTTTTAATTCTTACACCCAAATGGTGGCCAGTTTGCAGTTTTTAATCTTCACTTTAACAAAGAGCATTTGGGCAGCTATTGATGGTGAAACACAGCAGCATACTACCTTGTAAATTAGAAGCTGCGCTAGTAAAAATGGATTTGTGTATCACCGGGAGTAGAGAGAGTGTCTGCCTTGTAAATTTAATTAAACAGCAGGTGCAAAATCAGGTCATATGGCTTTGATGTGCCCCATGTGAGGATGACAACTAGACAATGATTCTAATATGAAGAAATTTGCATACATTTACATTGGATTGCATGGAACACTGTAGCTCACACCTACTGTTTGTGTTTCATTTTAGGGAAGTTGAAGACTTGAATGAATGGTTTCTATTTAGCATCTACAACTAAACACAAGGAATGCTTTTGTTCTGTCATGGTAGGGAACATATGGGTTATGACGCTGTTATGTACCATTTTATAGAGTATGCTTACATGATAATCAAGCATTAGAAAATGCAGCTGAGATACTTGTAATGACAGGAGAAGCAAAACTGAAAGTGGGGAGGGGGGAATACAGAGGAAGAATGGAAACCACCTCTGCATTTTAATCTTTCCTTGATGATCATTTGTTTACTGGAGCATTAATGCAAATCTACATCCTTGTCTTTGTCCAGTGGGTGTCACAAACAACTCTCCATGCTTTTGTAGTCAATATTGTAAACACTGAAATTATGTAGGTTGGAAGTGTTTTCAAATCTGGCTGTTTGCACCTCATAATGATTAGTAGTTACAAAAAAAAAAAGCATTTTCATACCTTACTGTCCAAAGTGAGGAGTAGAACTGCATAGATTATAGTTGTTCTTCTTACACTATCAGTTTAATGGGAAAACCAACAGTGCAGATCCCCCGATCTTTTCTTTGCAGTTAAAAATGTCAAACAGTTGGTTTCGTTTTTGACAGGTTATCTGTGAGATTCTGAATCCCAGTGCTGTTTCTGCTGACTGTGCTAATTGTACAGGTTTTAGAGGTTGTTAAAACACGACTGGGAATGCAAAATGAATCGCTTGGAGAGAAGAAGATGCAGATGAAAAAAGGCTGAACCTTGTACCACCTAAACCTGGATGAGCAAAAGGTCAAAACCTGCCAAGAAAATGCTGCTCAAGCTATGGGCACAAGCCTGTGTGCACTCTGGAGGCTAATCTGCAAGGCAACATAAACCAAATTTAGAAGTATGAAGTGTCTCTTGTCTTGGATGTTGTTGCTCCTGTGAAGGAGCTTTAGCAGCTACTAAGTTACAGCAGAAATATCTCAGCTACTAACACTGAACTAAGTGCAGGATTCATCCCAGCTCACTTAAACTTGACGCAGAGATGAGACATAACCAGACAACAGTGAGGCCCTATGGCATATGTGTGGGAACACTCCCCTGGAAGGCAGTGCCAGGCAACTGTCCGGTGTATGTGGTTACTCCGGTGACTGTATTGCGCCTTTGTGTATGAGACAGACTTTAAAGAAGCATCAGGCTGTATCAGGAGGCAGCATCTTTAAATGCTCATGATGTTGTCTTTGACACACATGTCCTGGGGAAGAATTAACCTCCCAAGGACTTGCATGCATTTTCTCGTGTTACATGGTTCTTGGGCAAAGAATACACCACAACAAAGTTTATAGATGCAGAATTACAAGAAAATTTTCCTTATAAGATATCTTTAGTTTGCAGTAATCTCATATTGCTTCAGGAGGACAAGTGAGGGTATTTCTCACTTCGGATGTTTGATTTTGTCTCTACTGGAGTTCTTGACTGCTTCTATTAAGGCACAATTGATTCAGCACACCTCTTGTCAGTGAGGAGCAACTGAAAAAGGAAAAGCAGAAAGTGGGATAAGAAGTCAGGGAAAGGATGGGAGAAAGCTGAACAGGAGCCTCCTAGACAGATCTTTTTCTGACATAAAATACTTCTATTATATCAACAGTTGATTTGCTTCAGGAGGTTTCTTTCATTGTTTCCAACAGCCTCTTTAGTGAGGTTTTCTATTCCTTCAGTTGTGGTGAATCCTAAATCAACTATTTATGTTTGCCTTATTTAAGGATAGAAACCTTCAAAGGTGTTGGCAAAAATGCTATAGTTTTTGCAACAATTCTTCCCAAATCTTTCATCACTCATACGTGCTCTGTCTGATACATAAGGCATTTTCTCAGCCAAGTACCCTGAGCTGCCCGAGTATGGGCACTGAGATTTGTAGGGCCTCCAGAACCCATGCTATGTACATATAGTAGATTTACTGAATTTGGCCCAAAGTGTCTTGATTGGAAAGGCTTTTATCCTCACCCTGAAGCTCCCAGGAGAAACTTACAGATGCTGCCAGTTTGCAAACAGTTGCAGAAACATAGTCCTCATCCCTAGATAAATACCAAATAATTGAAAATTTACTGTTGAGAAAAAATGTGTTAGTCACTCCTTCCTTTCAATTTCCTTCCATTTTTTTTAATGAATTTGGGGAAGAGGCTAAGAAAAAAAACAAGCATGAAACAAATAAACTCATTTGTTTTACCATATTTTAATTTGGGAGTTTTGCTTTTGTTGTCGTGTTGTTGGTGGCTCTGTACTGGACTCTTTCTGTGGCTCCATGCCCCTCTTGAACTGTGGAGCTCAGAACTGGATGCAGTATTCCACATGCAGTCTAACCTGTGCAGAGTGGGAGAAAAACCTCCCTCAACCTGCTGGCCACACTCTTATTGCACTCCAAGAGATTGTTTGCCACAAGAGCATGTTGCTGGCTCATGGTCAGCGCCTCTAGCTTCTCTTCCTCAGAAATGCTTTCAGGCAGGTCAGTTCCAAACCTGTAGTAATACATGGGAGTTCTGGTTAAGTACTGCAGGTGGTGGCCCTGTGTGACCAGGTCCTGAGATGATGAGATGAAAGGTGGATCCTGTGGCTCTATCACACAAACCTACCAGCATTTCCCCTACCAGTGACGCAAGCTTTCATGGTCACTCCCTCCTAATGGCTCCAGAATACAGTTCCTACTATTTTCAGTGTGACTGCTGACCATCTGTGCACAAGTTGGTTGGTGCAAAGATCCTCTCTTCAGAAGAGGATCTTTGAAACTCCCACTGTCCTTATATCCCTAGAGTGCTCTCAAGGACAAGACTAGAGCAGTTCTGCACAAAACAGTTACACTGCTAGGAAGCAGAAACTCAACACTTACAAGCTTTCCCATCTTCTCCTGAGTCTATGTAGCCAAAAATAACCATCACAAGCATTAACTTTCTGGCATATATCACATGTGTGTAAGCACCTCTACCAGGTTTCTCTACAAGATATGGAGAGTATATAAGTTTCCTGATGAATGGTCCAAGATGATACCTGGAGTAACATTTGCAACATGATTAAACATTTGACCTGCCCTTTGCTAATACTTAATACTTAAATATTTTCTATGCAAATTTTCTCAATTTGTCAAAAGACTTATCTTCATATTTTCAAGGTAGATTCATATAGATGGTATAAATGCAAGAATTTTTCAGTCATTTTAGACAATTAAGAATCAGAGAATCATAGAATCATTAGGGATTGGAAGGGACCTCGAAAGATCATCTAGTCCAATCCCCCTACCACAGCAGGATCACCTAGACTGTCAGTCAGTCAGGGTTAGAAGGGACCACAGGATCATCCAGTTCCAAGCCACCCAATACCTTCAACCTCAGTACAATCCTCATTATTGGATTCACTCACTAAACAATAATTGATGCCAGGCAGAATCTTGGCCATCAATACAATTACCTTAGGTGATTATCATTAACTTCACTAAAACAGGTAAACTTTAGAAAGCCATAACTTCAGGGCTTTGCTTCAGTTTTTCAGTTTGCTCTGCCTCTTTGTAACTGATACACATTTCCTCCAAGGTTATTCAGACAAAAATATCCCCCTTTCACTCCCATATCAACCAGAGGAAACTCCAGATGGATGCAACCTACTACTATTAATTAGTACTGTTTTGTAAAAGTATGTAACAAACTAACCCAACTAATTTTTTGCTCCATTAGAGAAAATAAGGTGTAGAATAATGGAAATGATCTCTGTTTTACACAACAGAACACTAAGATCAATTTGGCTCAGGAATTACCAAATTATGAGTTAGAATGAAATCTCTTGATTCCAAGAATAGCTGGGCAAGAAATGGTATTTTTTTCATATCAAAAGAGCTTCCAAAATCTAGTCAATATTGTCATTCAAACTGGAACATAGGAGGTTCCATATGAATGTGAGAAGGAACTTCTTCACAGTGAGGGTGACAGAGCACTGGAAAAGGCTGCCCAGGGGCGTTGTCTCCTTCTCTGGAGATGTTTAAAACCCACCTGGCTGTGTTCCTATGTGATTTGGTCTAGGTGATCCTGCTGTGTCAGGGGATTGGACTTGATGATCTTTGGAGGTCCCTTCCAATCACTGATGTCCTGTGAAATTCTGTAATCAGATGAAACCGAACCCTTTCTAAGTGAAAAAACTTCCATTTCACCTGGGAATATTCCAGCATTTTAGCTGGCACCTAGGAAGTAAGAGATGAGGCCAGATCCTTAGTTTCAACTTATGAATTAGGATTCTTCATACAAAAAAAACAGATTACAACATCTCAATATTCTCTAGCACCAAATCCTTCACGTTACTTCAAAACCTCTTCCTTTCTTTTTTTTTTATCATTGGAAGTTTGTAGAAAAGATCTGAAATACTGTGGCCTTGCTACATACCTCAGAATTACATTATGATCTGTTGCTAGGCTGAGCTGATGTAATGCATCTCAAATTATGAGTCCCCTGTCATTCTAGTGCCATTGACATATTTCTCCTTTGTAAATAAGAAAACCTCATATGCATGAGGTGAGCTTTGCTGCAATGTTCAAATATGACAAGCCAGCTTAGTGCTTATCCAATTTCATGTGGAGAAAACATGTGTAAATACTTTATTTAAAAAAGTGAAAAAAAAAAGAAAGTGAAAGCTGTTCCCTACTGATTGATTTTTCAAAACCCCCTAGACTGATTCTGCTACAGATGTTTGCAAAGTGATTGGATGTAAAGTGGGCTTAATTCATAAAAGCAGTAAAATGTTGCTTATTGACTGAACAGATGAACTAGCTGAGGGGACATAATTTGGAGAGTTCTTATTGTTGATGCTTTGAAGAAATGTAATGATAGTGCAGGAAAAAAAACCCTTATTAAATGTGTTAGAATAAATTTACTGCAAAACATTTCAGGAGATCTGAAACACCGAGAAAATGAATTCCTGAATTTCATGCTGCACAGCTATGTATCCGAATATCCTTTTGCCTTTCAGACTACGTTATTCACAGTTAGGAATAAAATTATTTAAATGTATGTTCAAGACAAGGTTGACATGCACAAAAAGAAAGAAGTTCTGTTCACTAAAACCCTCTCCTGTCTTGCCAGAGGACTGCTCTTTCAAGTAGTGGGGTCTTCTGTGCGTTTTCAACTCCATAAGACCTCAAGTATATTCAAAAAGAAATCATTGTCAGATTTCTGCCAGATTTCCTTTCCTGAGGATCCAGGCATTTCACTTCATGCCTAGTAACCATGAGCAAGGACAGAATTAAGTTAATGTTCTGCCAGTGCTGTATTCTGCTGCCATGGCTCTCACTGGCTGGGTCAGACACACGACCACTCTTCTCTACAATTTGTACTTGATTTCTAATAACTTGACCTAGGTGGTCCTGCTCTGGCAGGGGGATTGGACTAGATGATCTTTCCAAGTCCCTTCCAATCCCTAATGTTCTGTCATTCTGTGCTTCTGTGAATATTGTTTAAGATTATTTAAGGTGTTCTAATAGTCAGCTGGAAATGTTGATGGTTTTAAAGCACTTACCACACTTCCATAGTTTCTGATTTTTCTTAAACCTTTCCCAGGGGAATTCTGGGCATTATCCTTGATCTGAAGGATTATTTCAAGTGAGAGCCCATCTAAAACTTCTGCTTTAAAACTTTCAAAAGCCCTTCTCCCTCTCCATAGGGAACTCAAGCTCTTATTTTCCTGTTATTTCAGCAAGTGCCTGGAATTTAAGCTTAGATTAGGTACCTAAATGAGCAGATTGCATCCGTATTCCCCAGGCCTTTCTCCAAACATGTGTTTGCAGATGTGTTAACTGCAATGTATATGGCTTTCTTCTTCTGATGGGCTAAAGTTTTCCCTTGGGCTGAATCATGAAAATTATTCCTGATGACAGCAGGGTGCCATGAAGAGGATAGAAGTGAGATGATCATTATTGTGAACATCTATGTTTTTCTTGACATGACTTACAGCAAAAAGCAGGGGACTGTGGAAAGAACATCCAGCCATGCTTTCAGTAGTTGCAGAATGGTGCAGTGCCTGTATGGAAAGCTGAAGATCAAATGACACAGCTCTGAGCATAATTTGGCTACCAATACTTCATAGGCCGTGACTGTGTTCTGCAGATGTCTGTATTATATACTGTGTCAGGGCCAAAAATTTCTACCAGGGCTGGATTCTGAAAACTGATGGCCTCTGTAGAGAGATCACCCAACCAAGAATAGGGAGCAAGAGTAAATTCAACAGAAGCAACTAATTCTTTTTTAATGAATAATTGTCAATTGCTATGTGTTTTATTTTAACATATTTACTTATTTATACAACTCCCATTCCCTGTCCCTCTGTGCTGTTGTGGGGGAAGATAGTGAAAATTGGGGTAGGGTAACCTCAGGAAGAAGATATGGGTACAGGAAAGGTGTTTTAAGGCTTGGTTTTTGTCTTCTCATTATCCTTCATTGTCCTAGTCTCATGTGATTGGCAATAAAGCAAAATAATTTTCCCAAAATCTGTCTGTTTTCCAGTAACAGTAACTGGTGAGTGATCTCTCTCTGTCCTTATCTTGATCCGCAAGCCTTTTGTTATATTTTCTCTGTTCAGCTGAGTAGGGGAGAGATAGTTCAGCTTTGATGGGTATCTGGCATCCAGTCAGAGGCAACCCACTGCAACCACAGACCTTAGGATTGATTGTTGTATTAATTGGTTTAGCTTCTGAATTGTGTGGGGTGATAATCTTAATGGGGTATGACACTCCTGCTGAATCTGACTGTTTATGTTGGTAAAGAGTTGGTAGTTTGCTGATTTAATTATTATCTTTTAATAGACTTGTGTAGAAAACTGGAATAGACTCACATTTTAGTTCCTGGCATGCACCACTTGTCTGTGGGTGTTCTGGCTTGAAAGTAAATCTATGTGTTTCCTTTGTTTAGGAACAACTCTGTTCTATGCATTTCCATGTGACATGCTCAGAATGCCTGAGACATTCACACAGGACTAGCAGTTATGACACGAGATGTACAGAAGTCTTTTGAATAGACAACTGAAGTTCAGGCAAGATTGTTTGAGGTAATAGACAAAACTGAATGATGCTGTCTGTTAAAAGAAATGCTTGACACTAGCACAAAAACTACACTGCAGAAAAACGTGAAGAATAGTAAGAAGTTGTTATATTTTCTGTCCTTAAGTTATGAAAAGGAAAAATTCAGGCAGCATCTTTGTAAAATCCTCTAATGCAAATCATCAACACTGGGTTCTATTCATACAAGATCTTGTACTTAAAAATTTATGTGCATTTAGAGTTGTCTTCCCATCACGTTGAGCCCATGTACAGACATTATCAAGATGTCTTTATCTGCTGTAATTGATGATAGTAGAGTGTCACTTCTGTGTGCCGGCCCTTTGTTGCCCGCCTAAATGGATGTGGTGCTGAAGAGGTTAAAAAAAGTTGCCCCTCTTTCAAAACTGTGTTAATTAAAAATGCAAAACCCAAAGAAATCACAGCTGGATAAATAAAAACAGCCCAGATGGTATAGCACAAAATTCTGGCAGGTCTTGAAGTAGACGGTATTCCTGCATATTTTATTTCCTAGCACAGGCTATCACCAGACCACACCAGTGATGGCTTGGGCAACGCAGTGCACTGCAGGGCACTCAAGCTATCCTGGTGTTAAAACACCCCTAAAAGACACCACTGTTCTCAGAAACACCTGACTACATACCTGCTGTTTGTTCATCGCACAAAGCAGATCCCCAGACTCCTAATTGTGAGTCAACTGGTTGTATCTTCGCTAAGAACAAATGCCTTTTGCTGATGCTTTCTCAAGTGCATATGTAGGCAAAATTCAACCTTTCAGTTTGTGCATGTACCATCAAATCCAGTGGTATGATAATCAGGTGACCTAGTTAGAGGGGATGTGGAGAAGGCTGAGATGTTTTGCCTCAGTCTTCACCTGAAAGAACTCAAATCATGACATCCAAGGCTGGGACTGGGAGAAGGAAGCACTGCCCATGGTAGGGGCAGATGAATTTCATGACTATATAAAGAACCTGAAGATTCACAAGACCATGGGACCTGATTAGATATATGCAGGACATTATCCATCACAGTCGAGAAATCACAGCAGTCCAGAGAAGTTCTAGCCAACTGGAAAAGGGGAAACATGACCCCAATTTTCTAAAAGGGAAAAAAATGATGACCCAAGGAAGCACATATCAGTCAGTCTCACCTCTGTGCAGGGCAAGATCATGGAGCAGATCCTCTTTGAAAATATGCTGACGTACATGGTAAACAAAGAAGTGATTTGTGACAGCCAACATGGCTTCACTAAGTGCAGACTGTGCCTCACAAACCTGGTGGCCTTCTATGACAGGGTTACAGCCTTGGAGGATAACAGTAGAGCAACTGACTTTGCCTACTTGGACTTGTGCAGGCCATTTGACACTGTCCCTCATGGAATCCTTGTCTCTAAAACAGAGGTCCATGGAACTGTGGACCACTTGGTGGGTAAGGAATTGGCTGGATTTGTGATCAGTGGTTCAAAGTCCAAGTGAAGATCAATTGCAAAGGGTGTTCTTCCGGGGTCATTTTGAGTCTAGTGTTGTTTGACACCTTTACCAGCGACACAGAGAGTGGCATTGAGCGCGTCCTCAGCAAGTTTGCTGATGACACTAAGCTGTGTTGACAAGATAGAGGCAAAGCTTGAGAACTGGGCCTTTGCAAACTTCATGAGGTTCAAAAAATCAAATGCAAGATTCTACCTCTGGGTTGGCGTAACCCCAAGCAAAAATACTTGATGGGTGGTGAATGGATTGAGAGCAGTCTTGAGGAGAAGACTCAACATGTAGTAGATCAGAAGCCTCAACATGAGCTGGCAATGTGCGAGCTCTACTCTGCCCTTTTGAGATCTCACCTGGAATACTGCATCCGGTTCTGGAGTCTTCAATACAAAAAGGACACGGGAGTGTTGGCTCAAGTCCAGAGGAGGGACACAAGTATAATCAGATGGCTGGAGCATCTTTGCACTGAAGACAGATTGAGAGAGTTGGGGCTGTTCAGCCTAGAAAAGAGAAGGCTCCAGGTGGGACTTTACAGCAGCCTTCTGGTACCTGAAGGGTCTATAGGAAAGCTGGAGAGAGAGTTTTACAAAGGACTCTAGTGTCAGTACAAAGGGGACCAGCTTCAAGCTAAAAAGGGTGATTTATATTAGCTCTTAGGAAGAAATTCCTCACTATGAGAATGGTGAGGCACAGGAGCCAGTTGCCCAGGGAGGTTAATGATGGCCCCTTCCTGGAAGTGATCAAAACCATGTTGGATGGGGCTCTGGAGAACCTGACCTAGTGAGAGGTGTCACTGTCCATTGATTAGGGTTGGAACTAGATGAACTGTTCCCATCTAAGCCATTCTATGATTCTATGGTTCTGTGGTTTGGTGATTCTATAGTATCCTGATATGTATTTATCAGCTTGATCAGAAATGAACTCAATCAGGAAATTCAGACCTAGTTTGATGAGCTTTAGATTATGTTCACGTGTGCAGGACTCCACAAAATTCCAAAACATGTTTTTTTAACTTTTGAAAAGGAATTGGCTGACATCAATTCTTTCTAGGTATGTCTGGCTAACTGCTCATACACTATAGTGGCTCTGCCTGTATACAGGAGATGAGAAATGGAGATATGTTGTTACAGCTGTTGCTTTCCTTGGTCTGCCAAGTTCCTGAAACTTTAAATGTTCAAAATCTAGGAATATCTGCGCAGCACTTTTGAGATAAAAGTAAGTCATGTCTGGAGAAACATGTACATACAGTAACCAGGCTCAAGAAAATAGGAAAAATATTTATAGTTACTTTATAAATTGTGTTTTGATAAAGCCTTTCTTGTTAAGTTATTAGCCTGTAGAAATCACAGAATCATAGAATCATTAAGATCGCCAAGTTCGACTGTCAAGCCAATGCTGCCATGCCTGCTAAACCACGTTTCCAAGTGCCGTATCGACATGATTTCTGAACATCTCCAGGGACTGTGACACCATTACTTCCCCTGATAGCCTGTTCCAACACCTGACATTTGATAAAAAAACACAAAAGGTCCAAAATGCAAAAAATAAATGTAAAAAACCAAACCCTAAATACAAAAACTATGGAAAAAAAATAAAAATCAAAAACCCCAACATTCCAACGATGACACTTGTCCCTGAGACATCTTAATCTGATGAGGTTTCTTGTTCCTTGCAGTATCCTCCTCTGCCAGTCAAGGGATCGGGAAAGCACTACCCCTGCTCCTGATCCCTTAAGCAATTGTCCCAGTGACTTGAAGTCCCTTTTGATTGCTTATGTAGTTGTTCCTTGAATGTCATCACTTCCATCTTGAGCAACCAACAGTGGGTAATAATCAAAGTGTTGTATTAAATCAGGGAGCTTCCTAGTCATGTTCCTAACCCAGGCCCTAGAGAAGCAGCAGATCTTCCTGTGGTATGGGTCAGGTCAGCATACTGGGCCCTCTGGTCCACTCAGAAGGAAATCACCTACAACAGCTACCTTTCTTCTTTTCTTGGTAGAAACAGTTGTAATGCATAGTGCGTGACTCCCTTACCCTTCACAGCTGCTTGGGTGGATCTTCACCTTTGTTCTCATTTGGCTGACTCTCAGACTCTGGAGCCCTGTATCTGTTGCGTAGAAGTAAGTGGAATGTATGGGAGGCTGTGGAGGGAGTTGCCTGCTGCCCTAAGCAGCAACTGATTACCACTCCTCCCCATCCTGAGCTCTATCTGACCGTTGGGCCTGTTTCAGGGAAGACAAATGTGTCTCCTATGGGCTATTTCTGTCTCACACTCCCTGCTGCTCCTCAGCCTGCTCACCTCCTCTCAGAGTCCTGCCACCAAGAGGAGGAGTCTCTCTACCTGGGGACATGTACCCTCATGTGCCTCAGCCAGACACCCCCTGCAGCCTGATGCCTGGACGGCTGCACTTCTGCCCTCCATCTGGGCAGATGCATCAGCTGTGGTAGGGGCAGCATGGCCTTAAGCTGAGTAAATTCCACTTCATCCAAACTGTTTTTCCTGCTTACTAGTAAGACAATAATTATCAATGGGAGTGAAGAACATGCTGTGTGGATTAGCATCCAAAAGTGAATTGATTGGGACAGATAAGTACAGCAGAGGCATGAGAGTGAGAGTTATTTACTGACAACCAGGCAGAAAATATACGGAAATATCAATTAAAAATAAGCACATCTCTAGAGTGATCATCACTCATCTTCTGAGTGCTCTACAGCGGAGGCTTGCATCTGTCTTTTCAAATGCAGACTACTCAGGGCATGTAGTAAAACCAGCATCAGCAATGCACCATGCTGTGATGCATGCTTGCTACACACCAGATAAGCTATGCAAAAACAGTGTATGGCTTGTTGTTCAAACTTTGGGCTGGGTTGTGCTCTTAGACCAGGCCTACTTCAGTGCATGGTTCTGTCTTGGAGTCCCTTGCACAGGATCCCCACAGGCCACAGGGGTTTCTCTTCAGGCTCAGACTTACCCTACAGTAATGGGGAACAGACTGGCTTGGACCTAAGACTATTTCTCTAGCTTTTGTGCAGTCCTCCACAGCTTTCATTTACATTCATCATTATGATGGAAATCATACCCTATTGTTGCCATATAAACTCTAAACATATGGCTATATCCACCCTAGAAGCTATAATCCTAGAAACTTCAGCTTTATAGAGGGAGGAGACAGTAGATGCCTTTGGGACACTGAGCACAATGGATATCTAGGCTTTATAATTAAAGAAAGACACTGGTGATGGAAGAAACTCCTGAAAGACAACGTTGCTATTGCAGCCACAAACTTTGTTATTGCTACACAGAAACTAATAGCATCTATTTTCCCTAGTAACTCTGGCCTTATTCCAGAGATGGTCTCCTGAGTGATTTGAATTAGACTTTGACTTCATGGCCAGATTTTCATGCAATGCAAGTTGTTGTTTTTTCCTTTCTTTATGTAGTAATATATTGCTGCTCTGGCAGATGTTTTATTTTCACAATTTTTTTTTTCAAAATCAACAGTACTGGGATGCTTTGATGGTGTAATCCTGACTGAAAAAGCCTTCTGGCACGTTGGATAAAGACTCGTGATATGCATGCTGCTGTGTTACAATAGATACACCACTGCTCAACCTCCTGTTCAGGTTAAGCCCCCACATACTTTTCTCACATCCTCTCCCGAGCCTCCCATATGGTTTTGGGAGCTGCTGAGCTTCATGGTTTGACTCCCACCTTCTGTGGGGCAAATGCAGCAGATTGAAGATCCTACACACACACAAAGCCGTCCCCGAGCTTGAGCAGGAACAGAGAGAAACCTGCATTTCAATAGAAAGAAGAAGCAGCTGGCAAGAACATGACAGACATTTCTTTCTTCAACAGGTCTCCTCCCACTTCCTTTCCACCCACCCTTTCTTTGGTTGCTTGTCCCTGGATCATTTCCTGCTCCAGGTGGTGTTTCCTTCCATGCAGCGAATTTAAAGACTGGAGTGCCGGCACTCTTGGTCCCTCAAGTAAGAGCCTGCTCAATGTGCAAACATCTGTGTTACTGCCCACACGGTTAATAGGCTTGAGTGAAATTTCCATTTTCCAGCAGATAGCTTGAGTGGGACCAAATACTCATCCCTGAAAGAGAATACATGTGCTACCATGATCCACTGGGGACAGTGTCTTCTGCGTGAGGCAGCCGACACGCGCTTTACCAGACCCACAAAGATGATTCAGGAAGTGGAACAGCTCCCTCAGGGGGAAAGGCTGAGGAAGCTGGGTCTCTTCAGTTTGGAGGAAAATGAGAGGTGACATCGTTAACAAACGGCTAGTGTCAGGAGGATGGAGCCAGGCTCTTCTCAGTTATGTCCAATGATAGGACAAGAAGCAATGGGTACAAGCTGGAGCACAGGAGGTTACACATGCATGTAAGGAAAAAGTTTCACTGTGAGGGTGACAGAACATTGGAACAGGCTGCCCAGAGAGGCTGTGGAATCTCCTCTGGAGATGTTCAAAACCTGCCTGGACATGTTCCTCTGTGATCTACTGTAGGTTAACCTGCTCTGGCAGGGGAGTTGGAGTGGATGATCTTTCGAGGTCCCTCTCAACACCTAACTTGCTGTGATTTTGTGATACTAGGAGTTCTGACTATACAGGTTTTAACATTGATTCTCATGGCAGTGATAACAATGATTGCTCACGGGACTGGAAAACAATGGAGACCAAGCCCAGTATTGAGAATAATCTTGGGCTGAAGATTTGTCTGATCAGTTAATTATTACTCATTTCAGAGTCAAAATGGATTTCTAAACAAGTTGTTGAAGAACTGAATTGTTATTTGGGGATATATACTTGTAGTCTCACACACACACATGCATATCTATACATACAAATAATTAGTCTGAGGTATTTGATTATTTCTTTGTTTTCTGTTCTCAACCTTTACTTTTCCCATTTAACCCAACTTGTTTACTGATATTTAGTTTGGCCCATTACATTGGCTTTGTTCCTTGATTAGTTATTTCAAACTGACTGAAAGCAATAAGTATTGATAAACTTGTAACAGCATGTACGTAGACCATTCCTAGAGTGTTTTCTCAGTGGATTTTTTTTTTAAGTGTGAAACGCTATCCAAGTGTGGATAAGAATCACCCAAACGATGGTGTGGGGAGGCAGAGACAGGGGCCTCAATAGAAGAAAGCTGGTCCTGAGCCAGGAGGCAAAGGAGAAGGACGAATGTAGTTACCAGGACAAAAAGCTGATAGTCAGGTTTTAGGAGTTTATGTGGTGGGACACTTGGCATTTCAGGAGACATCTGAGACACAATTACTTGTAATGGTCTGAGATGACCATTTCCAGAGTGTAATGACAAATATTCTAGACTGATACACCTGCTGAAGAGACAGAGTTCCATGGTCAGAATACAAAGGCTGTCCAATCCTTGAAGTGTGCTGCATTTCTGATTGCATTTGTAATTTTTTCCTAATGATAGAATCCCTCCAGGACATAATATCATAGAATCATGGAATCATGGAATCATAGAATCATAGAATCATTAGGGACTGGAAGGGACCTGAAAGATCATCTAGTCCAATCCCCCTGACACAGCAGGATCATCTACACAAAGTCACACAGGAACACATCCAGGTGGGTTTTAAACATCTCCAAAGAAGGAGACTTCACAACCTCATCTTATTTATGAAATAATTAGAGTAGAGAAAGGATTCTTTTGTCTCCTAAAGTGAAAATAAAGCCTAAAAAAAGAAATTGTCTTAAACTTATATATGTGCATAAATCCTGTGTCACACTTATAATAATATTAACAATAACATAATATTATTAATAATTATTATAATATCTAAAATTTTTGGAAAAAACCCACACAGCACAGTTGAAGTCTGGAGTACTTTATATTGTGTGAAGGATTGGGACTGTAGAGGAAGAATGTAACCACCTCTGCTTTTGTTCTTCCATATAGACTCCCCCAAAGTCTACCTTTAAATTAAAGTCTGTTGAACTTCAGATATTTATGTCTGAGGATCTTTCCTTGGCAAAGGACAGATACAAATTGTTGATGCTCATTCTTTCGATCACTTTTTATCCTGGCAAGGTGAGATGTTGCTAAGACCCTTTTGCTGCGACCTTGAAGAAGTTCCACTTGAAATCAACGGATTTCCAAAAACACATGCAAGGGTAGCGTGTGGATTAGGTGTCCCACTCAGCTCAAAGCAGAGTCTCAAATGGTCTCAATCCTTTGCTTCAGCAGCTACTGGTAGGAGTTCTTTATACATTTGTCATATGAAAATAAGCATTTTCCTGAAAACTTGTTTATTGAACCTATGTCTGTACTGAAAACCAGATTTCAAAGTTCTGCAGTACAGATTCTTTAAAAATTCCTGATAATGAATAACTGTAGTTCACATTAGACTGAATTTTTTGCAAGCAGTAGCTTAATCTAAATTACCCTGGAAAACACTTTATATATAAGAACTTAAAACTGCTCTACAAAGTGCACAAACAGCATGAATGCAGTGCAATAATGCATCCTCAGATGAAATGTGAACAGTTCATTTTTACAATTATCTCTTTAGCTCAAGAAATTAAGTGTAAAATTAAATTGTTCAAGTTCAGAAGCTCTGCTCATCAAATGCAGCATCAACACCACAGTGACAACCGTTAATTGTATGTTCCGTTTCAGAAGCATCAGGCTATTTAGTACTGGGTTCTTTCTTTCAGTTCTATGCATTGTTTTCTACTGTGCCTTCCAGAAAAGTGTTTTCCCACTTAAGTAAATCTATATTTGCAAAATTTTCACTGCTTCTATACATACACGAGTGATGGTTACTAGCTACCTGGCAGACCTGAGCAGAATGGTCCGTGGTGCTGAACAGCAGAAATTTCTCTGAAACAGACAGACCTGAAGGAAGCAAGGACTTCTTTAAGGGGTTTTCAGTGTACCTTGTAACACAGAGATTTTAAAGATAATACAGCCCACAAAGGCCCAGCCAAAAAGTGAGGGTATTGTGTCTTTAGTAAGGGTAGAGCAACAAAAACTTCAAGATGAACTAGATAAGTTAAATTGCTTTTTGTGTCTTCTTCAAAGGACACACCAAAACAATTTCACAGTAACTAGAAATTGATCTGCACAGTTCAAACGTATTCAAAGACACATTTAACACATCATCATCATCATCTGTAAGAACTCATAACGGATTTCCTTTATCCAGATATACTCCACAGATAAATCTTACTCTTTATCACAGATCTATGCATCACTGAACATTGTAGGCTAATTCTCACCCAGACATACACATCATTCAGCCTCTTTGATTTACTGAAATTTGCTTATGGTTTTACTTTTGGGCTGGTTCTTACTGTGAGCACACTGACATCTCAATGT
Organism: Rhinopomastus cyanomelas; assembly: GCA_013400115.1. Lineage (NCBI taxonomy): Eukaryota > Metazoa > Chordata > Aves > Bucerotiformes > Rhinopomastidae > Rhinopomastus > Rhinopomastus cyanomelas. The sequence continues at coordinate 445,007 of VXBP01001155.1, read as the reverse complement.
CAGCCTTGTATTAAATACCAAATAGCTGCTTGTCATGGTGTAGTCATGCCATAGAAAACTTGGCCAAAACCTAAACCAAAAGCAAAATACGGTTAAGCTTTCAAGTCTGCAAAACAGCGTCAGTACAGTTGCTTCTGTTAAGAGAAGCTATTGACATCATTAGTCTACTGTACAGGCACAAGTGCCACAGTGCCTCAGTCACACAGAGGTCCAAGACTTATCGTGAAGTTTCTCAAGCAAGTCATGTCCAGGGTCAAATTTCAGTTCCATGCTTGCCAGCTTACAATATTTCATTTTCTGTAATACAATCTGTGCTGTCTCTGGTGAGTAGTCATGATTAAATCCATCTGACTCTTATTGAGATAAATTACCACATTATTCTATTACTCTACCCATATTTGAAATAGTTTATTCATTGTCTTTTGTGTGAGTCACCCTCTATTTAACAAAGTGGACAAGGGCCATAAAAGGGTTTCGGTAAGCAGTGACAGAAATCACCCTGTGGAAAAGCTGTCCGTAAGAGGGCTTGGTGCGTGTGAAGACCAAGAATTCCACAGTGAGGATTTGGGCTGAGACTGGAGGCAGACAAGGATGCAGCCTGAGCAAATGCTTCATTAGTCATGAATAATGGATGAAGGAACTGGACAAAATTGAGTAAAGTAGGTAAAAGAAAAAAATAAGAGCTGAATTGTCAAAACCTTGTGTATGCAAAGAGCAAAACGATTGGCACTACTACAGCAGGTAGGTAACACTATCAATTTCTCCTGCTAACCAACAAGTTAGGCACTTTTCTTCTCCAAGCTCACAAGCCTCCATAAGGGCTTTCCCAGAGTTTCTACTGTTTAAAAACTAAACTAAACCTAAAACAAAAATCACAAGATACTTGGAAACATATCTCCCACAGCATCCTCTTGGAAAAAAACTGGCAGTCCATGTTTGGGATGGGGACACCCTCTGCTGGGTTAAAAACTGGCTGGATAATTGGGCACAGGGAGTGGTGGTGAATGGTGACCAGTGACCAGTGGTGCCCCCAGAGATCAGCGCTGGGCCCAGTTCTATTCAATTGATGACCTGGAAGAGGGGATAGAGTCTACCCTTATTAAATTCACACATGACACCAAGTTGCGAGGGAGTGTCGATCTGCTGAAGGAGAGGAAGTTGTTGCAGAGAGATCTGGACAGTCTGGGTCAATGGGCACAGGCCAACAGGATGAGACAGATGAGGCCACAGGGTCTTACTCTCTGTCCACAATAACCCCCTACAGCTACAGACTGTGGGATGAGTGGATGGAGANTTTATTGAACCTATGTCTGTACTGAAAACCAGATTTCAAAGTTCTGCAGTACAGATTCTTTAAAAATTCCTGATAATGAATAACTGTAGTTCACATTAGACTGAATTTTTTGCAAGCAGTAGCTTAATCTAAATTACCCTGGAAAACACTTTATATATAAGAACTTAAAACTGCTCTACAAAGTGCACAAACAGCATGAATGCAGTGCAATAATGCATCCTCAGATGAAATGTGAACAGTTCATTTTTACAATTATCTCTTTAGCTCAAGAAATTAAGTGTAAAATTAAATTGTTCAAGTTCAGAAGCTCTGCTCATCAAATGCAGCATCAACACCACAGTGACAACCGTTAATTGTATGTTCCGTTTCAGAAGCATCAGGCTATTTAGTACTGGGTTCTTTCTTTCAGTTCTATGCATTGTTTTCTACTGTGCCTTCCAGAAGAGTGTTTTCCCACTTAAGTAAATCTATATTTGCAAAATTTTCACTGCTTCTATACATACACGAGTGATGGTTACTAGCTACCTGGCAGACCTGAGCAGAATGGTCCGTGGTGCTGAACAGCAGAAATTTCTCTGAAACAGACAGACCTGAAGGAAGCAAGGACTTCTTTAAGGGGTTTTCAGTGTACCTTGTAACACAGAGATTTTAAAGATAATACAGCCAACAAAGGCCCAGCCAAAAAGTGAGGGTATTGTGTCTTTAGTAAGGGTAGAGCAACAAAAACTTCAAGATGAACTAGATAAGTTAAATTGCTTTTTGTGTCTTCTTCAAAGGACACACCAAAACAATTTCACAGTAACTAGAAATTGATCTGCACAGTTCAAACGTATTCAAAGACACATTTAAAACATCATCATCATCATCTGTAAGAACTCATAATGGATTTCCTTTATCCAGATATACTCCACAGATAAATCTTACTCTTTATCACAGATCTATGCATCACTGAACATTGTAGGCTAATTCTCACCCAGACATACACATCATTCAGCCTCTTTGATTTACTGAAATTTGCTTATGGTTTTACTTTTGGGCTGGTTCTTACTGTGAGCACACTGACATCTCAATGTCAGCCTTGTATTAAATACCAAATAGCTGCTTGTCATGGTGTAGTCATGCCATAGAAAACTTGGCCAAAACCTAAACCAAAGCAAAATACGGTTAAGCTTTCAAATCTGCAAAACAGCGTCAGTACAGTTGCTTCTTTTAAGAGAAGCTATTGACATCATTAGTCTACTGTACAGGCACAAGTGCCACAGTGCCTCAGTCACACAGAGGTCCAAGACTTATCGTGAAGTTTCTCAAGCAGGTCATGTCCAGGGTCAAATTTCAGTTCCATGCTTGCCAGCTTACAATATTTCATTTTCTGTAATACAATCTGTGCTGTCTCTGGTGAGTAGTCATGATTAAATCCATCTGACTCTTATTGAGATAAATTACCACATTATTCTATTACTCTACCCATATTTGAAATAGTTTATTCATTGTCTTTTGTATGAGTCACCCTCTATTTAACAAAGTGGACAAGGGGCATAAAAAGGTTTCGGTAAGCAGTGACAGAAATCACCCTGTGGAAAAGCTGTCCGTAAGAGGGCTTGGTGCGTGTGAAGACCAAGAATTCCACAGTGAGGATTTGGGCTGAGACTGGAGGCAGACAAGGATGCAGCTTGAGCAAATGCTTCATTAGTCATGAATAATGGATGAAGGAACTGGACAAAATTGAGTAAAGTAGGTAAAAGAAAAAAATAAGAGCTGAATTGTCAAAACCTTGTGTATGCAAAGAGCAAAATGATTGGCACTACTACAGCAGGGAGTGGTGGTGAATGGTGTCCAGTGTCCAGTGACCAGTGGTGCCCCCAGAGATCAGCGCTGGGCCCAGTTCTATTCAATTGATGACCTGGAAGANGGGGACACCCTCTGCTGGGTTAAAAACTGGCTGGATAATTGGGCACAGGGAGTGGTGGTGAATGGTGACCAGTGACCAGTGGTGCCCCCAGAGATCAGCGCTGGGCCCAGTTCTATTCAATTGATGACCTGGAAGAGGGGATAGAGTCTACCCTTATTAAATTCACACATGACACCAAGTTGCGAGGGAGTGTCGATCTGCTGAAGGAGAGGAAGTTGTTGCAGAGAGATCTGGACAGTCTGGGTCAATGGGCACAGGCCAACAGGATGAGACAGATGAGGCCACAGGGTCTTACTCTCTGTCCACAATAACCCCCTACAGCTACAGACTGGGGGATGAGTGGATGGAGAGCAGCCTGTCAGAAAGGAACCTGGTTTACAACAGGCTGAACGTGAGCCAGCAGTATGCCCAGGTGGCACAAAAGTCCAATGTCATCCTGGCTTGTATCAGCAATAGTGTGGCCAGCAGGACTAGGGACATAATTCTCCCCCCATACTGAGCACTGGTGAGGCCTCACCTCAAGTGCTGGGGTCAGCTCTGGGACCTCACTTCAAAAAAGATATTGAGGTACTGGAGCAGGTCCAGAGGAGAAATAAGGCTGGTGAAGGGACTGGAAAGAAAGTCTCATGAAGACAGGATGAGAGAGCTGGAGGTGTTTAACCTGGAGAAGAAGAGACCTTATCCCTCTCTGTAACTACCTGAAGGGAAGCTGTAGACAGATGAGAGTCAGGTTCTTCTTTTAGGCAACTGGTATTAGGACAAGAGGGCAGGGCCTGAAGCTGTGCCAGGGGAGATTTAGGTTGGATATTAGGAATCCCTTCCTCACAGAATGGGTGATTAGACACTGAAATGGTCTGCCCAGGGAAATGGCGGAGTCCCCATCCCTGGGGGCNACCTGGAGAAGAAGAGACCTTATCCCTCTCTGTAACTACCTGAAGGGAAGCTGTAGACAGATGAGAGTCAGGTTCTTCTTTTAGGCAACTGGTATTAGGACAAGAGGGCAGGGCCTGAAGCTGTGCCAGGGGAGATTTAGGTTGGATATTAGGAATCCCTTCCTCACAGAATGGGTGATTAGACACTGAAATGGTCTGCCCAGGGAAATGGCGGAGTCCCCATCCCTGGGGGCGTTTAAGAAAAGACTGGATGTGGCACTTAGAGCCCTGGTGTCTGTGATTGTGGTGATGTCAGGCCATAGGCTGGACTTGATGATCTGAGAGGTCTTTTCCAGTCTCACTATTTCTGAGATTCTGTGATATGATCACTGTGTTAATTCTGTAGTGAAACTTTCAATAAATTGAGAGTTATGGGAAAGCTAAATAATTGTGCTACAGTAAGCAATGTCTCCTAGATTCTGCTCAGTCTTGCTTTCCATAGTCTTTAACACATTCTAGGTATAAAAAAAGGTATTGTCATAAGGACAGTNCAGGCCATAGGCTGGACTTGATGATCTGAGAGGTCTTTTCCAGTCTCACTATTTCTGAGATTCTGTGATATGATCACTGTGTTAATTCTGTAGTGAAACTTTCAATAAATTGAGAGTTATGGGAAAGCTAAATAATTGTGCTACAGTAAGCAATGTCTCCTAGATTCTGCTCAGTCTTGTTTTCCATAGTCTTTGTCTCAGCCTGTAAGGCTTGTTAACACATTCTAGGTATAAAAAAAAGCACAGGTATTGTCATAAGGACAGTGCTGTGTTAATGGTTGGACTTGATCTTAAAGGTCTTTTCCAACCAAAGGGAATGATTCTCTTTCAACCAAAAGAAAAATATGAAAAAATTTATTTTAATTTTCATATTCTTTGTCTCAAATACAAAACAAATTTTCTGTACTTATGGGAATAGATTTTATTAAAATGTAGGTTTTCATAAATTATCATTGCATTTTGAAGATCTCATTTCTGTTGCACAGTAAATACCAGCCTTTGTGAGACTAGGTAGTGATAATTCATAGAATCATATCATAGAATCATCAGGGATTGGAAGGAACCTCGAAAGATCATCTAGTCCAACCCCCCTGCAACAGCAGGATCACCTAGACCCAGTCACACAGGAACACATCCAGACAGGTCTTAAATGTCTCCAGTGAAGGAGACTCCACAACCTCCCTGGGCAGCCTGTTCCAGTGCTCTGTCACCCTCACCGTGAAGAAGTTCCTCCTCAGATTTATGTGGAACCTCCTGTGTTCCAGCTTACAACCATTGGCTCTCATCCTATCACTAGATGACATTGAGAAGAGCCTGGCTCCATCCTCCTCACACCCACCATTCAAATATTTATAGACATTAATGAGGGGGACCCCTCAGTCTCCTCTCAGTCTCACTGATATTTCTTGTGGGACATAGGACATGGCAAGAACTTATCATGCTGAACAAAAGATTGTATGATTGTATGAAACCTACATCATCCTTTCAAATGCCGTAGAACAACATTAATTCTCCAGATTCATCTTTTTATCTTATGTTGTTGCCTCAGCAATTACAGTAATTCCTTACATTCCCTATGAATAAAAGGCAAAATAACTTCATCTACTGAATTTTAAAAAAATATTTAAGAGAATGGAGGTCAATACTGCTCTGAAAGCCCTGATTCTTGTAAGTACCTTTACTGTAGTACATACAGAGGAGATGTGAATTATTTATGTGCTGATGGTGTAGGATGAGCATGTCATTTCACACACCATCAGGCTCAGAAAAACTCTTCCAATTTAAAAGAAAGAAAAGAAGCAAAACAAAACAGGCTATTAATACAAGCCAAGCACAGACATTGTGAAAGATCTGTGCTGCAATCTGCAAAGAGCATTCAAACTGAAGAACTGAAGGCCAAAACCCTCCAGTTGTGTCCCATATGGAGTATAAGCTAATATACATGCTGAAAGAAGGGATGGAAATATCTAACTGATGGGCAGGAATTTGGAGTAGGGATCTGGAGACAAGCCTAAACCTAAGCAGGTGAGCCTTTCTGTGCTGGAATGGCATGGTCTTCTTCCTGGGGTTACTCAGAGCACTTAAGTCAATTTCCAGCTGAAAACATGAGGTCATCTGAAATAAAATTCTCCAAAAAGTGAGAGGTTCTAGCACAACTAGCCTAGACTTTACAAATACTTGCAACACAATTTAGTTCTGCAATAACTGTGTCTCACTTTGAAACCAAATAATTTTAAATAAATTCCAGTGCATATTATAAGAAGTGAAGTCACAGTTTTCTAAATTGAATGTATTCTGTACTGTTTCAAGAAGAGTTTTGGAGGTGAGTAAAGAAAACTAGTTGAGATTTGGTGAACTTTTCTAAAATGTGTTGGCTCAGAAAATCCCCATCTTGTAGACAGCAGTGTTTGGGCAGGGGTAAGCTTTCGTGACAAATCTGAGAAAACATGTTTCTTTGGACCACATGCTGGCAACACCTCTGCAAAGTGACAGTTCACATGTTCTCTGTGGAGAATTTTGATTAAGCATCTTCCAGAACAGAATAGGCACCATCCCAGGGTTTCTTCAATGCTGTGTTTCTGGACTGACACAGGATAGGATAAATCTAGTCCAGTGCTCTAGCAGGAAACAGGCAGCAGGGAGTTTCCATACTTTCATGTACTTTTCAGCTACTGCTGTGATAATAAATAAACTAATCCAGGATATGCTTTCTGTATCAGAATAAATGGCCTCATGTGGTTTGCATCCATATGATTCAACGCTTTTCCCCCTCAAACAAGGTGGTTTGGTATGTGTCTTTCATGCTGGGAATGTGTTGAGAGGAGTGGATGAGGAGACAGTAGATGGAAGGTTGGTACTATCTAAGCAGGATCAGGCCTGGTTTGTTGCTTGGATGGGAGACAGTCTAGGTACACCAAGTGCTGTAGACTTACTCTTCTCCTGCAGAGGGGGTTGGACTTCAATGATCTTTCCAGGTCTCTTGCAACCTGTAATGTTCTGTGAAAACACTGGGAATTAAACCATGCACAATATATCCCTGACAAAATATTTTCTATGAGCTATGCTAGTGAAAGTGTGAACCATTAAACAATGTCAGTGCCTGAGCCTGTGGTCTGGCTGTGGTATTCTGTGGTTTCAGCAGTCTTCTGTGCTCGGCTTAGGCAGTTGTTCTCGTTGATTTGAATGCAAAGAGGACTAGAGGGTGTTTCGCAAGTGAAAAAATGTCAACTGTGAAAAGTGCCTGGGCTGAAACAAGGGTTTGAAATTGTGAACTGACCAGCCAAAGTTTTTGGAAGTTGACTGGCACTGAAATCTGGTCATAGGGTGGATAGATTCTAGCTGAGATGGAGGCAGATCTCACAAGAAGATTTGGTAAAGCTGGGGGTATAAACTGCACTGGCTTAACAGAGAATTTCACCAAGTTTATTTAAATAATTTCTGTCCTGCAACCATATCTTAGGTTTGATCTATATAATATATGTAAAAAAGGCAAGCAATTTTGATTAAAGGCCTTCTAATTATGAAAAATTAACTACTTTGAAGGAAATAATTCAAATAGTGTGTTTTTCAGTCAAGAGTAAAAACCTGATGACAAAATTAACCAATTAATTTAGTTAAGTTACTAGTGGGACAAAACAAAAACAATACAGAGACACTTTGGAAACCATTTATGAATTGCAGGTGAAAACCAAAACTAACTCAATCTGTGGAAAAAACAAGGCATTTAACTCACCCCAGATAAAGACCAATTCATATCCCCCCCCAAAAAAAAAAGATATCACATGAAGAAATACACACACAGACATACAGAGATTAATCACATGTTCTTACCTAACTGAGACAAAACTTCAATGTCCACACCCTCAAAGATGAGAAACTTCCAGCAGTTCTTGCTTTCATGGAACTGTGATGTCCAACACATTTGTGCAAACACACCTCAAAAAATCTGAATGTAGACAATATGCAGCTCACTCTGTATGGGTATTTAGCAGCAGTAAAACATATTATTTTCTAATATGGGAAGAAAATGCTCCCTCCAGTATAACATCTTTTATAATGAGAGAATGCATACATGCTAGTATGTTTACTTGAAACTACATTCTGAAGTTCTTTAAGATATCTTCCTTCACAGAATCACAGAATGTTAGAGGTTGGAAGGGACCCTGAAAGATCATCTAAGTCCAACCCCCCTGCTGGAGCAGGGTAAGCCTACAGTACTGTCTCAAGATGTCCTACATGGGGCTTGAACCCATGACTCCAGGAATTCAGAGTCCCATGCTCTACCAACTGAGCCAACCAGACTGGGTACCTGGCTCTCCATTAAAGTAGTTGGTTCATCAGCTAATAAAGCCTGAGTTGAGGTTAATCAACTAATTTAGTTAATATGCTAATGGGCTGAAACAAAAACAAAGCAAGGAGGGTTCAAAAACACTTATGAAGGTTGCAGGCAAAATTAAAAATGGTAGCTTGATGTGGGGAAAAACAAGACACATTTAACTCACACAACATGAAATCCCCAACACAAACACATACAGAAATCATTCATATGTTCTTACTTAACTGGGCCAAGCTGCTATCTCCACCTCCTCAAAGGGAAGAGACTTCCAGGAGACTTTTTCCTTGTAGAAATGTGGAATCCATGCAGCCACTGCCTACATCTCTCAGCATCAGTGTTTTGTTTAAGGTCCAATTCCCTGTTCTCTTTGCTTCCATGTTAGTCCTTCATTTCCAGCACACTGATTCCTATGGCCATGAATGAAGGAAAAACTCCATTTCACCAAACAGTGGATTGCAGAGAAAATCTTTCCTCTGCAGATCTCTGAGGTTCCACTTTCTCTCCATTCACCACATTCTTTGGGGAAGATGGCTGCTGCGTCCAGCCCAGTGACATATCATTGCTCTCCAAACAAAGAAAAAAGAGAAGTGAAGAAGAAGCAGGAAACTGCAAACAGGGGGGTCTAAACCAGTTGTACCAGTTTGCAGAGTTGCAAGAATTTGGTCTGGTTGCCATAGCTACTTCCCAATGCCTCAGACAAGAAACCCACTCAAATTCAAACCACAACATCTACTGGCATTTTGTCAGTTTGTACTAATTTCTGCCTTCCATGATTTGTTTTTGAAAGATATCTTTGTTATCAGGAAAATGTTTTCCTATGGTAAGTATTTCACCGTCACTCTTTGTGGGGAATTTAACTGTTCTACCATGATTTTCTTTTTTCATTTCTGCTTTGTCTCCAAAGATATGTAGCTGACTTTATGAAAAATTGTTTTGTGTTACTTAATTATTTTGTCCACTTAATTGTTATGGAAACAGTTACACCACTATAGAGAAGATTACACACTTTCTCAAGCAGACAGGTGCTAACAGAAATTATCGGTGACATTCTTGAATGACAGATTACGACGGTCCAAAGATTTTGACTATGTTTTTCCTTGTCACCTTGTCAGTGTAAGCACTTCTTAATCATATTATCTACTCCTGATGAGTTGTTGCTCATTGATGTGTTGCAATTTGGCAACATCGTCCTTCACATTATGTTATTTTTGTTTATGCATCTTTTAACTAATTACTGTTTAAGTTAATATGTTTATGGAAGAGGTATTTTCAAAGAGTCTGTCAAAATTGCAGAACTCAGCAAGATGGAAGGAACATCTAGAAGTCTTTAGTTTAACCACATCTTCAAAACATGGCCAGGAAATTAGGGCCTTCCCCAGTCAATTTTTCAGTATCTCCCAGGACAAAGATTTCTCAGCTTCTCTGAGTTCCTGTTGCAGTATTTGACTGTCTTCAGAGTTTGGTCTTTTTTTCCAGCAGATTGTGTCTTGATTCTCATCCATCACCTGTCCCTAACATTTTGTACACTGATCAATCTAATCAGGTACTCATCCAAGAAAAATTAAAATCTGCAATGTTTTGAAGGGAAAGAAACCACCTTCTTATGGACTTCCTGAAGTTTCTTCCAATCAGAATTAACCTGTGATTCACAGGCTCTATATATTCCAGTGCTTATATTCATAGACTCACATTGTTTCAGACCTGTAGAACTCCTGAGATCAAGGTCTACTGAAAATTATTCCATGCTGAAATTGGATGATTCCTTTACTTGAAATAGTCCTCCCTACTTAAACAAACAAGAGGTGAATATCCAATCCATTAACACACTGAAAAATCCAGCTATATTAGCTGGGTTTTAGACACGTAAAGTATTCTTCTTGGTGACATTCACATATTTTCTATTTAATTGTACAAATTTTGTAACAAAATCCTTTTCTCAGCATCTGAATTTTTGCCTTACAGTCTCTGAGTATTGCAGAAAAAGAAAGAACTGAGCAATCTCATTTCTGGGAAGGAGTTAATAACCATAGGACAGTACTCCTGAAGGAATCAACAGTTGCTTTAAGATCACAAAAAAACACAGAACGTTAGGTATTGGAAAGATCATATAGACCGATCTCCCTGCCACAGCAAGATCACCTAGGTCAAGTTGCACAGGAACATATCCAGGAGGGTTTTAAATGCCTCCAGAGAAGGAGACTACACAACACTCCTAGGCAGCCTGTTCCAGCGCTCCATCACTCTCACCATTGAAGAAGTTCATCAACTATCAGACTATCAGGTTGGTCAAGCATGACTTCCCTTTGGTGAAGCCATGCTGACTGTCCATAATAACCTCTTGTTCTTGCTGTGCCTAGAGACAGAGTCAAGGATAAATTGTTCCATCACCTTTCTGGGGAGGGAGGTGAGGCTGAGCGGTCTATAGCTACCTGCTATAGTCCTGCTTCTTACCCTTTTTGAAGATTGGAGTGACATTTGCTATCCTCCAGTCACTAGGCACCTCTCCTGATTCCCATGACTAAGCAAAGATGATGGAGAGTGGCCTAACAATTACTTTTGCCATCTCCATTAGCACTCATCAGTGAGTGACATCAGGGCCCATGGATTTGTGTACGTCCAGTTTGCTCTACTTACACCTACTCCAGTTCTCATCAACTAGGGAAAATTCCACTTTTGTCCCAGCTTCCTATGGTGCCTCAGCAATGTATCACAGTATCACAGTATCACAGTATTATCAAGGTTGGAAGAGACCTCATAGATCATCAAGTCCAACCTGTCACCACAGAGCTCAAGGCTAGACCATGTGGGGCTTGATATCAAGACAGCCCCTTGAAGTACAGACAGAGTCAAAGAAAGTGTTGAGTATCTCTGTTTTCTCTGTATTCTATGTCTTCAGGGCACCCACCTTATTCAGCAGGGTGCCTACACTGCCTCTAAGTTTAGTTTTACCTGCAATGTATTTGAAGAAGCCCTTTTTGTTGCCCTTGACCTCTCTTGCAAGGTTTAATTCTAAGGAGACTTTGGTTTTCCTAGTTGCATCACTACAGCCTCTAACTAGAGCGTTATAATCAACACAAGTGGCCATCCCCTCCTTCCATGACCTATAGACTTGAGTTCCTTCCTCTTGAGTTTGCCCAGCAGCTCCCTGTTTAACCACGCAGGGCTTCTGTATCCCTTCCTTGACTTCCTACCTGTTGGAATGCTCTGATCTTTGGCTTCAAATAAATGGTCTTTGAATGTTAACCAACCATCTTGGGCTCCTTTACCTGTCAGTACCCTGTGCCATGGGATTTACCCCAGCATCGCTTGGAAAGTCCAAAGTTGGCACTACTCAAGCCCAGGGTTCTGATTCTGCAAGGTATTCTATTCCTCCCACACGAGACCCTGAACTCCACCATCTCCTGGTCACTGCGCCCAAGTCTACCCTCGACCTTCACTGCTTCAACCAGACCCTCCTTGTTGGTGAGTACAAGATCCAGCAGCGCTCCTGTCCTAGTGGCTCCTCCACCACTTGCATCAGGAAGATGTCACCAATGCACTGGAGGAACGTCCTGGACTGTGGCTGGCTGGCTAAGTAGGACGTCCAGCAAATATCAGGGTAGTTAAAATCCCCCATGAGAACCAGGGCCTGTAGCTGTGAGGCTGCTGACATTTGCCTGTAGATATGTCTCACCAAGGGAGGCTTTCCAATAAACAGTATTCTTGACTGTTGCAAATAAGCAAACTAATAAATACAAAATTAGATAGATAGATAGATAGATAGATAGATAGATAGATAGATAGATAGATAAGCAAAACCAAAATGAAGACATGAAGAAGTAATTGAAATAGAAATGAATCTGTAGGAACAAGATCACTCATGGCTCCTGTGTGTGGCCATAGTAAAACCTGATGTTCCAGTGAACTTTGCATTCAGCTGTTGGACAGACTTTAACAGGTAGGAAGGTGAGCCACAGCACATCACTCTGAGCTGAAAGCACCTCTGAAAAAGCCTACCTAGGACTGAGAGTAGAACAGTCCAACAGTGGCAACCATCGAGATTACATTGTACCCTAGGGATCCCACTGTCTCCAGTCTCACTCCCATCCCTCATGAAGACCTAGAGGGTCCACAGCTGCACACCCTGTGCAGGGTCAGAAAATGTTTCACTGATTGAACTATGTCAGCTGCCTGAACACTTGCTCCCCCTTCACTGCAGGAACAAGTGATTGGGCCAGATGGAAGTAATTTTTCTGCCAAATCTGACCCATGGGCCATGTTTTGAACTTTGATGATTTAGTTTTACAGCATTTAGAGCCTAATCCTCTATCCACTAAAAATCAATGAAGATTTGACCAGTAAGCTTAAACTCTGTGCTCATTTAAGTTATTTGCAACACAGCTTTCAATAGAACGTTTGTAAAAGAAGAATCTTATCTTTATTTTTGTTTTAATCCATAGTAGAAATTATCTAAATTTCAAACTTCTAGAGATTTGCCACATCCTGTAACTAATTCTGGTAGCTTTAGGGAGTTCCCAAGCTGGGACAAATCCAGGCTCATCTCTGTTTGGAGCATATCCAGGCTCATTTCTACTGGGGGGCCCTGAAGCTTTCCAGCATCCCTAGCCATGACGCAGACCCATTTGGGACTCCTGCCTTCAGGCTGGCCATACTGTAGCTTACAGAGTTCCCAGGACTGAGGTAGGCCTGCCAGAAACACAGTTTCTCTTGGAAAGTTGCCTTGGATTCAGTAAAACTTTATCAAATCCAAGCTGTTTTTAATGAAATATTTCACAATCAACCAACTGGCATTTTTCAGCAAATTTTGCTTCAGCAGAAAATTTCTGATCAGTTCTATCTATTAAAAGAACAGCAGGTCCTTAGGGAATGCTAAACAGTGTCATCTGGGTTATGTGAATGCTACTTCCTGTGAACATCTATTGTAAAAACATAAGCACCCATGTGTTATCTGGACTTCTTTCATGATCACTGTACATGGTGTTACAGTCTCCAAAAGTAATTAATATTCAGATCCAGTGGGATGTTGCATCTCCAGCTTTTGCAAAATTTAATTCTCTTATCCTGATGGATGGCAGCTGCATTTGTATCCAAGGAGCTTGTGATTCAAAAGCATCCAACTATATGGCTTTGGTTGGAAGGGACATTGAAGATCATTTAGTTTTGACCTTTTGCCAAAGGCAGGGACACCTCCCACTAGACTGGGTTGCTCAGAGCCCCATCCAGCCTGGCTTTGAACAGTTCCAGGGAGGGGCATCCACAAGTTCTCTGGACTATCTGTTGGAGTGTCTTGCCACCCTCATTGTGAAATGTCTTACTTATACCTAATCTAAATCTACCCTTTTTCAGTTTAAAAACATTATCTCTTGTCTTATCAATATGCCTCCTCATAAAGAGCCCCTCCCCATCTTTTCTGTACTTTAAGTACTGGAAGACTGCTTTAAGTTCTCCCCAGAACCTTCTCTTATCAAGGCTGAACAACTCCAACTCTCACAGTCTATCCTCATAACAGAGATGCTCTATCCCTCTGATCATTTTTGTGGCCTTCCTCTTGATCTGCTTCAACAGGCTTATGTCCTTTCTATGTTGGGGTCTCCAGAGCTGGATGCAGTACTCCAAGTGGGGTCTCACAAGACCAGAGTAGAGAGGCAGAATCACCTCACCTGACCTGCTGACCATGCTTCTCTTGATGCTGACCAGCATGTGATTTGCTTTCTGGGCTGAAAGCATATAATGCAGGCTCATGTTCAGATTTTCATCCACCAATACCTACCAGGCTGCTCTTTATCCACTAATCATCCAGCCTATATTTGTGCTTGTGATTGTTTTCACCCCGGGTGAAGGACCTTGCACTTGGCCTTGTTGAACTTTGCAAGGTTTGCCCATCTCTCAATCCTGCCAAGGTCCTTCTGGATAACATCCCTTCCCTAAGATGTGTTTACCACACCACACAGCTTGGTGTCATCCATAAACTTGCTGAGGCTGCCATTGCATCTTTCCCAAAAAGGACATTAAAGCACTTCTCCAAACACTAACCCCTGAGAAAGAGCATTCCTTGCTGGACTCCTCATGGACATCAAGTTGTTGACCCCAATAATTTCGGTAAGACCATCCCTATATATGGGGATAAGAGATCAAAGCTGAATCAGAAGAATGATTTGCAAAATCATTAGCAGATGGAGAAAGGTTCTTGTCCTCCTCTACTCTGCACTGGTGAGACCACATCTGGAGTACTGTTTCCAGCTCTGGGCCCCTCAGTTCAAGACAGATGTGGAGCTGCTGGAGGGAATCCACCGTAGAGCAACAAGGATGATGAAGGAAGGGGAGCACCTCCCTTATGAGGAGAGGCTGAGGGAGCTGGGTCTCTTTAGCTTGGAGACGAGGAGACTGAGGGGTGACCTCATTATTGTCTATAAATACTTGAAGGGTGGGTGTCGGGAGGATGGAGCCAGGCTCTTCTCAATGTCATCTAGTGATAGGACAAGGAGCAGTGGGTGTAAGCTGGAACATAGGAGGTTCCATATAAATATCAGAAGGAACTTCTTCCCCGTGAGGGTGACAGAGCACTGAAACAGGCTGCCAAGGGAGGTTGTGCACCCTTCACTGGAGATGTTTAAGACCCACCTGGATGTGTTCCTGTGTGACTTGATCTGGTTGACTCAGTTGGTAGAGCATGGGACTCTGAATTCCTGGGGTCACAGGTTCAAGTCCCATGTAGGACATCTTGAGACAGTACTGTAGGCTTACCCTGTTCCAGCAGGGGGGTTGGACTTAGATGATCTTTCAGGGTCCCTTCCAATCTCTAACATTCTGTGATCTAGGTGATCCTGCTGTGACAGGAGGATTGGACTGGATGAACTTTTGAGGTCCCTTTCAATCCCTAATGATTCTACGATTCTATGATCCCTTCAGCGAATGACTATAGGCTCTGTGCTTCTAGGGAGTTTCAAAGTAGATTTGCCTAATCTTTCAGGACTGTCAAAAAGCAGTTCTACATACTTCTGGTAAAATGGACTAAAACCATGTCTTCAATAACTTACAGTTTGTGATGACTGATACAAACAACTAGTATGCAGACAACAGAATTTTAGGAAGAAAGAAGTTGTAAGGAACATGTTACTGCCAGTTTTATGCACTTTATATTTTTGATTCATCTGTATTAGGAGTGAGATTGCAGGGTTAGTAGTGAGAAAAGATGGCCTGTACCTAGTCCTTACATATGATACCTGCTAACATGAGAGACATTTAAAGGATGTGAAAACATAAGTTACAGAGTATGTTCTGCCTACACCAAAATATTTTATTTAATACTAAATAGATATTTTAAGCAGGATGCTTCTTGTATGGATTTGCAATGTCTCTTGATATTCACAGATCTTACAAAAGGCTAAGTATTATACATTAATCAGATCACTTGCATCAACTTCCACCATTCCATTTGTTTTATTGCTCCTATAAAATATGATTCTCTGGGCAGTTTAGATGAGTGAAGATGGTGAAATACTGCTGGCTACATATCACTTCCTTCCTATCTGAGATATTTGTCTCTGCAGTGGTAGAACTCTGTACTCCTATGCAGTAAACAGCATTAAAATTTTTCTTGACATGTATATCCACGTGCTTCTCTAGGAATCCTCAGAACACAGTGAATTAAAATAAAATAGATAAAACTAAGATCACTAGCTTGCAAAATTCAATAACAGAACTTGAAGTGAAATCTAATACATGTAATTTATATTTTGGTTTCTAGTAAGAAAGCTAGAAATTTAGTCAAAATGAAATTTGCTATGTGAAGGGTTAAAGGGATTGTAACCACCCCTGTAATGCTTTAGGAAAGAAAGAGGAAGGGGAACCGATTCTTAAATTCCTTAATGATTGGCAAAGGTGTGAAGTGCTAGAGATTTTTCTAACTTGGCTTTCCCAAGAAATCCAGCCACTGAGTCCCAGCATTTTGCAGTCTGTTGTCCTCCACAAGTGCCTTACACTCCTATGATTAAAGTCAGCTACCTTAGGAAACAAACACTCCAATGTTTAAATAAATGGTGGCAAAAACTCCACAGCAAATGAAAGTGGATAACACTAGTATTTAAAATAGGTGTAGTTTTTTCTTAGTAGAGTAAGGAGCCCCAGTACAATAAATGGACAAAAAATACTAAGTGCTGCACAGAATCATAGAATCATTAGGGATTGGAAGGGACCTCGAAAGATNTGTCAAAAAGCAGTTCTACATACTTCTGGTAAAATCAAAACAGCAGGATCACCAAGATCAAGTCACACAGAAACGCNGGGACCTCGAAAGATCATCTAGTCCAATCTCCCCAAAACAGCAGGATCACCAAGATCCAGTCACACAGAAACGGATTCAGATGGGTCTTAAATGTCTCCAGTGAAGGAGACTCCACAACCTCCCTGGGTAGCCTGTTCCAGTGCTCCATCACCCTCACTGTGAAGAAGTTCCTTCTGGTATTTATATGGAACCTCCTATGTTCCAGCTCACACCCATTGCTCCTTGTCATATCACTAGATGACATTGAGAAGAGCCTGGCTCCATCGTCCTGACATCCACCCCTCACATATTTATAAACATTAATGAAGTCACTCCTCAGTCTCCTCTTTTCCAAGATGAAGAGACCCAGCTGCCTCAGCCTTTCCTCATAAGGGAGGTGTTCCACTACATACAGTCCTCCAACTAGAATCTATCCCACTGACCATTACTCTCATGTAGCCAGTTCACGATCCACCTCATTACCCGATCACCTAGACCACACTGTCTCAGTTTGGCTGAGAAGATGCTGTGGGAGACTGTGTCAAATGCATTCTTGAAGTCAAGATAGACCACATATGACCTCAGAACTATCAGACTATCAAGCTGGTCAAGCATGACTTCCCTTTGGTGAAGCCATTCTAACTGTCCATAATAACCTCTTGTACTTGCTGTGCCTAGAGACAGAGTCAAGGATAAATTGTTCCATCACCTTTCTGGGGAGGGAGGTGAGGCTGAGCGGTCTAGAGTTTTTGAAGATTGGAGTGACATTTGCTTTCCTCCAGTCCCTAGGCACCTCTCCTGATCCCCACGACACAGCAAAGATGATGGAGAGTGGCCTAGCAATGAATTTTGCTGTCTTCCTTAGCACGCGCATGTGCATCCTATCAGGACCCATGGATTTATGTACGTCCAGTTTGGTCAACTTATCCCTATCCTAAGTTCTCATTGACCAGGGCAAACTCCTCTTTTGTCCCAACTTCCTGTGGGGCCTCAGTGGTGTGGGGCTTGATACCAGGACAGCCCCCAGAAGTATATATAGGAAAGAAGGTGTTCAGTTTCTCTGCTTTCTCTGTATCCTCTCTTCAGGGCATCCACCTCATTCAGCAGGGCTCCTACACTGCCTCTAATTTTAGTTTTACCTGGAATGTTGTTCTGTTGCCCTTGACCTCTCAACCACAAACTCTTAACTATGTCTTCAGCTGCCCTGAAGAGAACTCAATATATTCCAGTTGTTCTTTCATATATGCTGACCCGTCCCTCCTGAAAAGGACATAGCTACCCATGACTACATTCCAGTCATGTGAGCTGTCTCACCATCCCACCAGGTCTCTATAATTGCCACCAGATCATAATCACCAGACCGAACACAGATTTCTAACTCCTCCTTCTTTTTCCCCATGCTGCATGCATTGGTGTGCAGGCATTTCAGAGAGCAAACTGAGCACTCTGATTTCACCCTAGGATGGTGGGAGGCCTCGTGGTCTTCATCAAGACCAGAGTGCTGCCTTACTGGTGCTTACCCAGCAACAATCCCACATCCCTTCAAATCTAGTTTAAAGCACTCTGAATGAGTCCTGCCAATTCCTGCCCCAGAACCCTCCCATTTGTACCTGTCAGGTCTGCTGTCTTATAAAGCCAGCCATTAACAAAAAACCCAAAGCCCTGCCTGTAGCACCAGTCTCAAAACCAGGCATTTATGGACTGAATCCTGCTATTGCAGCCTGTGTCTTCACCTGAAAATGGAAGTAATGAGTAGAATATAATTTGTGCCCCAGACTCTTTCACCAAACATCTTAAGGCCTTCAAGTCTTTCTTCATTCCCCTCAGGCTATGGAATATATCTTCCTCCTCACCAGTCTGGAAGATCAGCAGTGGGTAATAGTGAGTTGATTTCATCAAGTTAGGGAGTTATCCTAGTGATATCTCTGATTTGGGCTCCAGATAAACTGCAGACTTCCCTATGATGAGGGTCAGCTTTGCATATTGGATCCTCAGTTCCCTTCAGGAGTGAGTCTCCAATAACTACGACCCTTCTGTTCTTCTTTGTGGAGGAGTGTGTCATTTCACTGGAAGACCTATCCAATTTATCCAATTGTGATAAGACCTCCAGAATAGGTTCCCTATCCTCTGTATTGTTATTAGACTGACTGTCTTCCAGGAGGGGCTCATATCTATTTCTCAGAGGCACCTGGGGAGGTGAGGCAGGCAAGAGGGGTGTTCACCTTCTGCCCTGGCCTGGCACTTGCCTCCACTCACCCCTTCTACTTAGACTTCTGTCTTCCATCTGAGAGGTGCAAGGTACAGGAGTCCCTTGATTCTGGCTGTTATTTGGCTGTTGTCTAGACTGCAGAGCCTGGCTCCACCAGTCTATTTTTGTTTCAGCCTCCTTAATGCTCCTGAGCCTTTCTACTTCCACTTGTAGCCTTTGAACCTCATCTTGCAGCTGTGCTGCTTGGTTAAGCAGATAATCTACCTGCTCACACTGCACACAGCCCCCTGGGAATGAGAGTATGTGGCATTCCGTGCCACCTGCACAACCTCATCTTGCTTGGGGACCTCTGTTTGGGTTCCTTCATCCTGGTGCACTAGTGACTGTAGCCTGGCCTTCTGCTGCTGAGTTGGGACCTTTTTAGGAAACTCCTCAACCATCTCAAAAATCTCAAGAAATAGCAGCGTTTGGGGACCAGCACCAGCTTTCTCACTCTGCACAGTCTCATATTAGATCTAGGTATGGATTGAGAAGCCAGGTATGAACAGTAAGTTCTGTGCCTTGACATAGCTAAGTGTTGTGAGGTGTGATTTTCAGGACTATGGCAACACATGATGCTAGCATAGAAATAATTTTCTACTAAATCCTCACATGTGCTCAGATAATGTGTCTACAGAAGAGAGTAAAAACTCAGCCAGTAAAATCATGGTTTTGCCAGTCTAAAATACATGGCTTTACACCCATTCCGAGACTTTATATCAGATGGGATACTAGGAAGATTCCCAAAGGCAGATCTTTTCTTAATTCGTAAACATTTCCATTAGAAAATGATCATGTCTGCAGGATTTGGCTTGCATTGCTTTTCCAAAATCAGGAAAACCCACCAACTCAACATTTCTTTGAAAAGTTTACTTTCCACCTCCTTTTACCTTCATATATTGTCTGTTAAATACGGATTAAAGTCTTCTCCTATTTGACAGGAGTGGTGTGCATGTATGTTTATTTTAAAAATTGAGCTTCTCGGGAACCTTACACTCACAGAGCTTGTCCTGGAAACAGAAACACTTCTTTGTTTTCTTCTAGTTCTATGGGAAAATACATTTCTCGACAAGTTTTTCTGACCAAGAGGTTTTCAAATTTCCGAGCGTTTTCAAACATGGGGAGTAAGGTGGATCTGACATGTCAAGATGATATATAATTTTTCACTTATTATTATATACAATGTACAAGAGAAAAATCTGTCCCAAACTTGCATAAATATTCAAAGTATTAAATAAGAACAGAACACTAGCTTGCTAGGCCTCTCTGAATTTCCATTCCTTTCTAACTGCAGCTTGAATAAATATTAACAGAGAAAAGTACACACAGAAGAGTTAGAAAAGTTGCTACAATTTATCAGAGAAAAACTTATTTCAAAATTAGGAAGACTTCTATGTGAGAAGATTATGACATTAAAGAAGGATGTTTTTTGGACCCTACAATAAGAGCATGGAAAAAGCAAGTCAGGACGTGATATGGCCTCTGCAGAACACCAGAGTTTTTGGGAGCCTCATTTGCCTGCCAGTCAACTGGACTTGTTTTTTACTTGACTGTTCAGACAGCATCATCATCCTGCCACATCTGGCTGTAAAACTGGAAGGTCAGGGATATAGAGCAAACCTAAACACAAATGTAGTTGGTTCTTTAAGTACTGCTGTGGCAGAGGGATTGGACTAGATGTTCTTTCAAGCTCCCTTCCAATCCCTAATGATTCTATGATTCTATGATTCTCTGAATCCTACCTCACTTGTGTTTTGAAGTGAAAACACTGAATAGATCAGGTCTCAATAGAAGAATATCATACAGAATCACACAGAATGTTAGGGGTTGGAAAGGTACCAAATGCCCAATGAACATTTTGTCTACTGTTGTGCACATATCTAGTCATTCATGTTCAGCCTCAGACTCTTATGGTAGCTGGGTCACTGTGAGTCTGCTACCCAACAGAACCCCTAGTCCTTCTGCACTGCTACTTTCCAGCAGGTCAACCCCTAAGTTCTACTTTCATGGTGTTATTCCTCCCCAGGTACAGTAACCCAAACTTGCCTTTGTTGAACTTAATTCAGTTCTTCTTCTCCCAAGAATTCAGCCTGTCCAGGCCTTGCCTAATGACAACACAACCTTCTCTCATCCCAGTTTTGTATCAGTGAACTTGAACATGTTGAACAAAACTGGAAACAGTACTGACCCCGGATCATATTGCTAGTTGCAGACCCCCAAGATGACTGCTGTTCACAACCTTCTGGACTCTGTCTTTCAGCCATTTCTCAAGCCTCATTCTTCTTGCTCATTTTGGTTTAAGCTAAATAACCTGCATACGCAATGAATTCAGCCAAAAAGTATATGCAGTAGGATTTAGGGTGTCTACGCTAATCAACAGTAACCTGACAAGACACATTTGCTCATGGACTCATACTTTATTTCTGCTCTTATAGTTTCTACTGTCACAAAATTTCTAGTGGGCATTGTGTAGATTGGTAGGTCAGATTTCTCTTTACAGTAGATCAAGAGTTAATGACACTGGAATGTAGAAAGTAGGCTAAATCCATTCAGAGTAGTTTAACAACAGGTGCTGCTCATGGACAGCTAGAATGGATAAGACCTCAAGACGTGGATTGAATTCTATATGAACATGGGCATGATATTCAGAATACAAACTTCTCAAGACAGAACTTGTATTTTACTTCATGCCTTTCCTTTCCTGACCGTGACCATGAATATTTCTTGCTTCTTGAGGAACTCATTCATAACTTCAGCCCTTAGCCTCTAACAAGCTCCATCATGTTAAAAGGCTTAAAAAGGTATTTCCATTAATCTGCTTTGCAGTTGTTGCTGTATAGTGGCATTAAGTGTCCCTGTTTTATGCTGGGAGGTATTAAACAATCACAGCATTGCTGTCTTTAGGTAAAATGTGTATTGAGGAAGGAAAAAAACAGCCTTGAGGAGTCTCAGGGGAGACCTTACTGCTGTCTACAACTACCTGAGGGGTGGTTGTGGTCAGGAGGAGGTTGCTCTCTTCTCTCAGGCAGCCAGCACCAGAACAAGAGGACACAGCCTCAAGCTGCACCAGGGGAAATTTAGGCTAGAGGTGAGGAGAAAGTTCTTCACCGAGAGAGTCATTGGCCACTGGAATGGCCTGCCCAGGGAGGCGGTGGAGTCGCCAACTCTGGAGCTGTTCAAGGCAGGATTGGACGTGGCACTTGGTGCCCTGGTCTAGCCTTGAGCTCTGTGGTGACAGGTTGGACTTGATGATCTATGAGGTCTCTTCCAACCTTGATGATACTGTGATACTGTGAAAGTGCTTTAGCACCTCACCAAAAGACAACTGATACTTATGCACCTTTTAATGCTAAGGAGGAACCATCACCTGCAACTGCTCCCTTACTCCCTTTCCCTAGTTGGACAGGGGGAAAATAGGATGAGAAAGTTTGTGAGCTGAGATAGTCAGGGACATCATTTACCCTACATTATCTGCTGTGGTAGACAATGCAAACTCTTCTAGGAGGAAATAAATTTCATTGATTATCAATTAAAATAAATTCAGGTAGTGAGGATCAAAATGATAAACTTTTAAACAACAAATTTCCTTCTCCCTTTTCTTTCCCTCTTACATTTTACATCTATCTTTTTCTCCTGCATTGTTATTAAAAGACACATTTTTATTTCTTGTTACCTTCATATACTGATATTTTTAAGTAGACATTTGTGCAACCTCTCTTCAGTAAGCATTTTAACAAATTACTTTAAAACTCTATTATTATAAAACCAATGTTTCCCTTCAGGCATCAAAATTACCAGAGCAGGGAGAACAGCCAATTGTTTGTTCTGTGAATATTTTTGTTATCTCTAGATGCAATTTTTATGTGAAAATTATTTCAAATATGATTCCTGGTTTTGTAGATTCTAAACCTTTCCCGAAACACTATGAAAGTGGTAAAAATAGAAAGTAAATTCAAGGTTAAATGTAACAGATTAGTGTTGTTAAAATTCACTGAAACCTCTGCAACATCCTGAGGAAATCTCTTTTGAAATATTTCTTCCAAAGCTATTCAGAATGCATTGGGTAAGTTCAGTGCAAAGCAAGTTCCGTTTGAGTGTTGACATTTTTTAGACTGATGAACTTATCTAACCTAAGCTTGCATCACTTGGTTAATTGATGCTGCTTAGAAGTACCTCCGTTATGCTATGGGCAACTATTATTTTGCTGATGTGAAGATTTTGCTGATGTGAAGACTTCCTCGTTAGTGCCACATCTCAAAAGTGCAGAAGCAGCAAAGTGTGTGGTGAGGCCCAGCCTTTAAAAAATGTTGTGCATGTGAATAAGGACTGTTTATTGCAGTGTAAAAAGCAAAATAGTAAGTCACACCTCGAAGAATTTTTTCATTTTAAACCACATACTTTGTTTTAATGTTTCTCCCTGTATTTCTGCCAGCTCCATTCCTGGTTTACGTGGTATTCTTGTACCAGAACTCTAACAAACACCATGAAAATATTTGCTCTTTCCTACTGTCTGACAAAATGTTCCCAGATGGGACCAATTGAGGAACTTTATCTTAACAATACTGAATATTTCTGGCTTCAGATAACACCAGTCTATGGTTTAAAATACCAACTTTTATCTTAAAACATAAGGCAATAAACCCACATTGTTCATGTAGCAAGAGCTGTAGATCATGGAAGCTGCAAGAATTGTGGAACTCACTTTAATTAATTTTTTAGATGGTGATGCAGCTGGTATGTAAAATCAATATTCTCCACTTCTCTTACACCAAGTATTATTTTATGGGAAACCTTCATTTTAATTGATGGGAATTTGTGGTAACATGGGGAAAATATGTCAGAAATCTTGTCTGTGTTCAGATACAAATGAGTTAGTAGTACAACTCTCTTTACCAGCTGGTTCAGAGCAAGTACGTGATGCTAGTTAGCAGCTGGTATAGTTGACAGCCTTCCAAGCAAAACAAAGTGTCTACACTGAGAGAAACAGAACGTGCAGTATGAAAAACTTGTGGTCGAAGACGTGATATTATTTATATTGTTGAAATAATGTCACTGTCTGCAAAAGACCAAACCCTTTGATAAACCTCTGCTTTCCATAAGTTGACTGCATAAGCTTTTCCATAAGCTTTGACTGCAATTGCAATGGCTACTCATGCCACTGCTGTTGTCCCATGCATACCTCTGGTCTTCAGCCATTTTTCACGAGAACGGAGGAGCATCAGACCTTATCCAACACAACTGCCTTCCAACTGGACAAGCTACTCCTGAATTTAAACTATGCCTGCGCACAGCTGTTTCTTAAAACTGCTTTTACCACCACGAAGGCAGAGAACTCAAAAACGCTGACTTTATGTAGAAACAAGGGGAAAAAAACACAGTCCTTTTGCAAGAGTTTAAAGAAGAGGCATGATTCTTTGAAATGATAATATACACTGTGAAAAAGCTCTAGGAGAGATTTTGTGAGGGCGAAGCGTGAGCAGCATTCCGGCTTCATCTGGACTTGTGCCAAGGATACAGCATGTCAGCAATTGGCAGCTGTAGAATGGCCACGAGTTTGGATAATCTCAAAGATTACGAATCAAAGAATCTTGGCAGCTACTTGGAGAAGAGTAGAATCCAGTACAGAGTGATTCGGGCAATACCAGTGCAATTGACTTTGCACTTTTGCAGACTGGTTACAGTAGGAACCTCTTTAATAATTGATTGTGTAGTTTTCTGGAAAGGTAAATTGTTTTGAACACGATTTTTTCTCATAAATTTGGAGTTTAGCAATTTAACATGGACAGATTTTTATTACTCCTTTATCTGTTACTTTTGTGACTGCATCTGGCCTATGACCTCTACATCTTAAGTCACAAATCCTTAAACACTGACTTCTCAGTTACTGTACGTGATGGGCTGTCACA
This sequence comes from Rhinopomastus cyanomelas, assembly GCA_013400115.1. Classification (NCBI taxonomy): domain Eukaryota; kingdom Metazoa; phylum Chordata; class Aves; order Bucerotiformes; family Rhinopomastidae; genus Rhinopomastus; species Rhinopomastus cyanomelas. The sequence goes on along the minus strand of VXBP01001155.1, from coordinate 420,129 downwards.
GGCTCAGCTCTCAATACATCAGTAGCTACCACCAAAATACAAAACTTCCACACTAATATTTTATTTGCTAAAAAGAATTTTAGTTAGTAAAACGTTAGAAAAAGCTTCTTTATTGAAAGGTCATCAGGCATTGGAACAGGTCTCTCACACAACATCACTGGGTGTGTCCAAAAGTTGCGTACATACGGAGCTTGGGGACATGGCTTAGCACTGGGCTTGGGACAGTTGGGTTTAGCAGCTGGACTTGATGATTTTAAAGGTCTTTTCCAACCTGAGTGATTCTATGATTCTGTTTAGTTCCAGAGTATCATATTAATGGTATGTTACAATTAAAACTATATTATCTCCAGCTTTTCTTTCAAAATTATATACTTATGCCATCTACTCTGTTTTATGGAGCTCCACAAACTTACTTTGTTTTCATTGCTACTCTATGTCTGGAATTATTTTTTGATATTTAATAGCAAGTCTTGCTTTGCTCACCAATTCCACAAAACATTTTAAGATTTTCTATCACTGCAGTGACACCTGGTGTTCAAAGGGAAGTTGTTGATAGCTCGAAGGTGTAAGAGAACTCTTTTCATTGCACAAATTGTCTCACAACCAACCACCAGCACCTGGGACTTGTCACCACCTGTTAACTGGACAGGGAAGAGTGAGGGGAAGGGAATGGGGAAGGGGAAGGGGAAAGGGGAAGGAGAAGGGGGAAGGGGAAGGGAAAGGGGAAGGAGAAGGGGGAAGGGGAAGACAAAGGGGAAGGAGAAGGGGGAAGGGGAAGGGAAAGGGAAAGGGAAAGGNAAGACAAAGGGGAAGGAGAAGGGGGAAGGGGAAGGGAAAGGGAAAGGGAAAGGGAAAGGGAAAGGGAAAGGGAAAGGGAAAGGGGAAGGGAAAGGGGGTTACATTTTCACAAGCACTAACTGATACTTATCAGATGCTGCACAGCTATGAATTTTTTTCCCTGACAGAAGCTAGTTTAATATGAACATTTTTTTTTCTGATGGCCTTTGGCCATGGCCTTTTTGTATAGAACAAAGTCTGTCGAGCAATGGTTCTACACTGAAGACTACTTAACTTAGTAGCACAATTGCTAAAGATAATTTCTCAGTCTCAGAATATCGACTTTTCAAAATGACTGGACTTAGAAAATCTCAAGATGTCAGTGAAACCAAAGCAGACAGAGAAGTGAAAGATCCCTGTGTATTTATTTCTTTCTGGAGGAGAAGCAATTACTTTTAAAATTTGTTTTAAGGAAAATGAATGCATTCCTTGCACGTTTTGTATCTATAGGTATTTACATATGCTTCGGTTCCAACTAAAGAAATCTTGTATCTCCGGGTGAACATAGAAAAATGCTTCAATAAAGCCTAAGCAGAATAGATAATCAAAGGATTTAAATCTATAGATACAATTTTGTCTGTAACAGAATTCTTGTGTGCTAGCATACATAAAGCATAAGCATGTCTAATAAACAGCAGCTGGAATATATAGCAAGTTGAATCTTTGTGTAGAGTATCTTTAAGGTGTTTTTGGCACAACTTCCAGGACTATCCTGACCAACACTTTCCCAGATGTGCAGGATTATGGGATATATCTGTTGGAATCTCTCAGGAAAGCATTTTAATTCACAGCCACACCTGGGCTGGATATTGCAATCAGATCCCATTTTCCATTTACAATTTTCCTACCTCATTCATTTTAATTTCTCTGTTTTCTCCCTTATCACTTAATATATTTTCCTCATTATTGGCATCTGGGCTGTGTGTTCTAACACAAACACCGAAAGACCAAATCAAGATTAAAAAAAAAAGAGCAAAAATATTCCCATTTCAGATGGAAGAGCAGATGGAGCTCTTGGCACTTCAGAGGATTCAAATTGACCCTCTGCACCAAGCTTAGGGAAGACAGACTGTCACTGCTGACTAGAAAACACTAAAGAGACCTGTTTTCCCATCAAATATACAGTAGCATTTTCTAATTCTTTAGCTCTAATCTGTGTATGGCCATGAAAGAGCAGCTGATTTTTTCAGATTGCACTCTTTCGTACCTCATGCAGTCTCCTTTATTTTATATTAAAATGAGTGTTCTGAATTTTGAAATATAATTTTGATTCTACCATTTTCTTATCAGTGCCTGAATGGGGATGTGATTAAGAGCTGGCTATGTCCTGCTCCTTCCCCCACCTTTCTCGCATCTTCATGGTGATTTTAGCAGTCACATCGCCATCACGCAGGGATTAAAACATTCTGAGCAGAAACAGCTAGAAGCTCAGCTGGTGTGAAAGGATTCAGCTCTGCCTTTGAGCAGTTCATGATCTGGCCTGAATCCTTAAAACCAACCTATGGCTTTCCCAGAACAGCTATCCTTTGCAGGTCCTGTGTACTCTTAGTTACCTGTATCCAGAATCAGCCTGGTGAGACTGTAATGGACCTGTCTGAGAGTTCTATGCTGCTTCATTTTGGCTACAGCATTATTACTTTAGACTGATGCAAAATACTCAGTATGAAATGTAATTAATAATTTAGTTCTAAATTATGTAAGTGCAATTTGATTTTTTTTTTAAGGAGAAAATTTATTGTACTAAGTTTTTCTGAAGAAACACAGCAGATACAAGTGGCATAAATGCGAAAAAATATATATATCCTCTTAAATGGCATCAAAGTTTCAAGTGAGTTTAAAAGCTAAAGGACAAACATAAACCAGAACAATGCAAAAGGCTCAGGTAAGTCAGATTCTGACAAAGGAGTGCCAGAGAGTTCCCCAGGACATTTCCTACTTTGGTGTCCCTATCTCACGTTCTCTGTTTCCAATCAGCCTGTCCTCACCACCTTTCTGCAGTCACATTGAGGAAAAATTCTGTTCAAGAAGCAAAAAGGAATTTTGAATTTATTTTTCATGTGAACAAAATGTTGTCTCTGGTGCTTGATCAGACCACTAAACGCACTGTGTTTCTTTAAACCAGACCAGAGGAACTAGTAAGACACTAAGCATGTCCATATGGAAGGTTCAGGAACAGTATTGTGTTGTCAATATTTTAGGAAGATCATTCCATTAAATGGACAGCGCCACATTCACTGTGGTAAGAAGCACACTGTGACAATGTGGGCATTGCCAGTGCTGGGAGAATTTTAATTCTCCTTTGACACAATGCACAAGTGAGAATGGACAAGAGAGGACTTGGCAATTACATGCCCATTGTTCGTGAGCAGGGAACTCTTCTCTTCTGAAAGAGAGCCTAAGCGTAGCAAGGGACACTCTGTTCAGCCAATGCATTTTCAAGGAAAAAAACCACAGACTGAAGTCATTTTGCTTTCCAGGTAGTATCTTCTTGACAAATACATCTTGAGAACTCTGTGTAAGTTGCTGTATGCAAGACATTATTTTTCTGAGGAAATGTCATGACTATTTCTAAAGAGAAGGCGGATCTGAAAGGCAAATGAATGCTTCTTGCCTTCCAGCATGGAAGTGGATTCTGCAGAGGAGATGTCAAGGGCTCTCTTCCCAGTCACCTCCAGTGGAAGCACCGGTCTTTCTCTTCTTTGACTGCTCTCTGTGTTTTCTGTAATGAAAGCCTAAATAATCACTGAGCTAATTTTAAAAAATCTCTGATAAGAAAAGCCATCAGTCTCACGTTCTCTGTCATGTTGCATTGCTGTATGATGGATGTATTACAAGGGAGATTTATATATGATGGCAATATTTCCTGTGGCAGGAGCTGCAGAGACACACTAAACAAAGCTGCCTCCAGGAAAGCTGCAGATATGATACCAAAAACCTGAGATACCTCATGATTATTTAAAATAAAAATTAAACTCCAAAGTTGTACAAATATCTTCATGATATTTTGCTGATACTTGGATAATAACAACAAAAAATCATTCTCTGTAGTAAACATAGAGCAAGCTGAATTTGGCCCTTTTGTTGATACAGTTTAAGTTGATGCTACCATAGGCTGAATTCCACACAGACTGGAAGGATAAACTCAATATTTGACAAGAAATCTCACTCTACCTGGATTTTAAAAATAACTGCTTTTGATCACATACCCATATTTTTCTCAATAAAAGTGGCAAAACTAGACCAGCTTTAAGTCACATTTCCTTTTTAAATGGTTATTTTTCAGTTTTAAGAGGACATAAAAACATCTGAAATTATGAATATAATTTGCTCCTCGGATATACTTGTGTGCCAAGTTTTCATATGAAGCAAATTTTCAGCTGAGTGACAAACCAATAAATATGTAGACTTAGAGTAGCTCTTCTGAGAAACTGAACTTGAAAGACTGTCTTTTATAATATGAACAAAAATGTGCTAATTTTTACGCTTATTTTTCTCTCTTAGCTTGTTCCCGATGGTTAGGAAGTTGATAGTTCATTTTTCTACTGCCATTCACACCAGCTGCTATAAAACAGCTATAAAAATACTCCCAACGCAGATCTTGACCGTAGATCACTGTACCTAGACCCAGCTGCAGATGGATGGAGCAGCTGGTCCAGAGAGGTGCTGTTCCTGACTCCCACACACACTTGGTCATGATGCATGAAGCAGCGCAGTTGCTCCCCAGCCACAATTCCCATTCAGTCACAGATTTATGAAGTAATGAGCTGCCTACCAGAAAGAAATAAAACCAGCAGCTCTCCAGCACACTTTAAACAAACACCCAAGAATATTCCATAATTATAAATAACTGCAGCTCAAGCATCAGATAAATTGTTGAAACTTTTTTACATAACTTGTTAAATGGGAAAAAGCTGCAGTAGAGTGAGAAAAGGAGATGTGCCTATGTAGGGAGATATCAACATGAAAATTGGCGATTATTTCTCAGGATACATTTCTTTTAACATCAGCATGGTGGTTGATGGAGATATTTTGTAATGATTTGTCACACAATCATAGAATCATTAGGGATTGGAAGGGACCTCGAAAGATCATCTAGTCCAATCCCCCTGCCACAGCAGGATCACCTAGACCAAGTTCCACAGGAACATGTCCAGGTTTTAAACATCTCCAGAGAAGGAGACTCCACAACCCCCCTGGGCAGCCTGTTCCAGTGCTCTGTCACCCTTGCTGTGAAGAAGTTCCTTAGCATCAGCATGATAGATTATCCTGGCTGCAGCTATTAGAGAAAGAATGAAGAATGGTTTGAGATAAGATATGAAATCTGTAGTAAATATCCATACACTGTGAAGGGACTATAGACAGCCATAAACTGTGAGGATGGAAACTTCCAGCTCCAAGGCAATTAACGTTATTTTTTATTAGCCTTAGTGTAGGGGACCACTGAGGATTGATGGCCAAATAAAAATATTTTTCCAGAGGTAAGGCAGACGTGGTGCCTTTTTGTGTTATGTGCACAAAATTGACCTGTTCGATCCACTCACAGTTGAGAAGGTGGATTTTTTGTAAGGAGGATATAGAGCGGGCTTATTGTTACAATATTACTTTCCTCTTTGTGTTTTGCTTCTAGTTTTAAACTGTTTATTTAAGAAAACTAGTTACTGTGGCTACTAAAACTGAGGTGCCTTCAAGTTCCTGAGTAGTGTATGATGTCCCAGCTGTACCATGATACTGAATTAAGACATCATGCTGGTGGAACGGCTTTCTCTACTCTAACACTAGGGTTCCCATGTATAAACATCCCAAGAGCAAAACAGCCTAAAAGAGAGTTGCACAATTGCACATTGGATAAAGGTTAGAAATCAGAATGTAGGACTTCAAGTCACAAAAGTTGTCATTGCAAAAAAGATCTGAATATCTATCCTACTCTGCCTTTCAGAAACTTAGTATTATTTCACTTTGCTTAGTATTATTTAGTGCTCATAAGAATTATTCTAACAGCTCTGAAGAACCCAGTAAGACCACATCTTCTCAATGTCATCTAGTGATAGGACAAGGAGCAGTGGGTGTAAGCTGGAACATAGGAGGTTCCACATAAATATCAGAAGGAATTTCTTCCTCGTGAGGGTGACAGAACACTGGAACAGGCCGTCCAAGGAGGTCGTGGAGTCTCCTCTGGAGAAGTTTCAGACCTGCCTGGATGTGTTCCTGTGTGACTTTGTCTAGGTGATCCTGCTGTGTCAGGAGGATTGGACTAGATGATCTTTCGAGGTTCCTCCCAATATCTAATGATTCTATGATTCCATGATACTATGGTTTTGCTACTACAAAAACCTGTATTATTAATATTTTTATGAAGATTTCTATCAGAAAACAAGTCACTGATCTTAAAGCTTATAAATACTACAGTAACAGAGGCTGATTTTATTTGATGTGAATTACCCTTGAAAGGGCAGGTTCAATCCTTTAGGTGGCTTTTCTCCAATAAGTAATTTTATGACTTGTCCTGCGTCATCAGGCTGCAGTACCTCGTAGGCTTCTTCAGTCTCTAACTTGTAAGATCTTATCAATGTCAGTGGGAGTTTGATTTGCGTAACAAGGGTAATGTAGTTACGGAAAGCCAAGCTAATGGAAATAATGAAATGTAGACCAAGGAACTCTCAGATTTTAATAAGATAATGTGTTCACTGTTTTTTTCCAGAGAAAAGTTCTATACAGCTGCTCTCCTCACTGACTTTATCCTGTTTCTTCGGAGAGCACTTATGTGAATAAGATCCTACAATAAATTATGCATGGCCACATATAAACTGATTAGATAAGCAATGCTTGACAGCAGGGGTTTGTGTGCAAAGAGACCAAAGGGAATTTAGAACAAAAGTTTGAGTAGTGACCTTCCCAGCTATTACTATGTCATCATGTAAGAAGTGAGAGCATGCACTGCCCTAGAGGATCCTGTAGTGAAGTCCTCTTTTTGTCTTTGCCTACTGCCACAGAATTCATTGACCTTGGTCACTCCATTAACACTTCATTGCAGTGAGGTCTATCCAATGCATTAGCACGGGGAACTAAAGACATTTAAAACTGTCCCAGACCAGGCTACCCAGGTCTATGCAGAAGACAGCTAATTTCCTAAGGTGATTACATTCTCCAGCCTGACCTCCTCAAAACACAGTAAGAAGAATGAAGGTTATTTTAGCTGAAATAACAGCTAGAACAGTCTGGTTTTTGATGGTATGTAAAATATGCACTTTGACATCAGTGAAGTACCCCTGGCGACTCAGTGTGGCCATACGTATATGTAAAACATATAGACACAGAAGGCCTTTCCTTGCCTGGTGGGAACTTTAAATTTATTTCCAATAAGAAGACTTCTGGAAAAAAGATCAACATATTTCTAACATTCACTTCTATTCCCAAAATATAATGACATTCAAATATGATCAAAAATTATTAGTGTTGTGGTCTGTCTTCTCTCAAGCAGAGTGACACACACTCATCTACAGAGTATACAACAGGCTTTGTTTTCTGAAGGGTTAGCTCAAAATTTAGGACTTTTTCCCTGGATTTTTCTGTGAAGATGGGATACTCTGAATACTAAAATGTTGACTAGTAGCACAGCAGCATCACTCTCTGTGAAACACTTTTTGACCTGAGTTTATGTTAGAGGAGCGAATGCCTCCAGAGAAAAGCTGAGGAGCACTGAGACGTTTTTTAACCTGCCTTCTCGAAGCTCCTGAGCAGGACGTGCACTTCGGTTTTTGTGATGCAGCACCATTTTCCAGTGGCTCCAAAGAAAGCCCTTTTGTGCTGTAATGGCTCACTGAATAATAACGGTAAACAGCTGCATAATCATTAAGTGGCCAGTATCTGTTAAAGTAAAACAGAAATAAAAAGGAGATGTAGTTTTCTGTGTTTAAAAGAAAGTTTCTGCATTATCCTATTGTACTGTCTGATCTCTATCTGTTTGAACCTTATATACCAGGCAGAAGTCTTTACCACGTATTTGAATGCAGTCTATGGAATTACCAGAACACATTTGGAAAAATCAAAACAACAGACCTTGGAAAATGTGCCAGTGAGCATAACCTCTAAGCAAACGAAATCAGGGCACCCAAGAGCTGCAGATCCCAGAACGCAGCTGCTCACATGCTCAGCCATCCCCTGGAGGCATCTGAAAAGTTTTACACTTGACAAGAGGCTAGAAAGTTTCACAGCAAGGTGAAGAGGAATAAATAGCAGCCCATCACCCATGCACTTCAGTGATTCAATTCTGTTGTAGAAACAACAAAGCCACTATTAAAATCGTTTTCCGGATAGAGTTTCTGACACATCCAGAGTGAATGGCAGCTGTTTGCGTCGGAATGGAACAAGCACTTAACCCACAGGGCTGACAGTAAATGGGAAATGGTGACATGATTACTGCATAAATGGGGAGCACATGTTAAAACTTCTCTTTTTCAGAAGGGGCAATTCACCTTTGAGATAGCATTGACAGAGTAATGAAGCAAGGATATCTTTGAAGGAGCCCTTTTTACTGGTGTAGCTCAGGCGATTGACCCAGGAGATTTTCCTCTTAGGATGAGATTTTATGGCCTGAACAAAACAATTCTCTTTCGGTAACCAAGGTTGTGCAGTAGGGTCCTTTGTGACTCAGCACCAGAGAGGGAAGGTATCACATTGGAGAGGCAAGAATAACAGTAAGAGTAGCAACTGCCGTAATCATTCGTCAGCAATCTTGTGAGGGAATTAATGCACTGCTAGCACTTCTAGCATTGAGCAGAAGAGTCATATAGATAAGCTAAAAGTAGTGCCACCTCTATCCAAACTATACTGGAAAAGCACAGCACCACCCTCTCACTTACTGTCCTATAGCAAACCAACACCTTCCCTCCCACAGCAGATCTACACAATTTTGTCTCTCCTTGCATTGAGTCAGATCAAAGGTTCATCCAATTTAGTAACTTGGCTTTTAACGGTGAGCAACAACAGATGCTCAGGAAAGAGGTGAGCAGGTCACCGCTTGCACTTGCATCTTGTCGGATTGAATACACACCTCATTCAGTTCTGATGGAAAGTAATACCTTTTCTTTTCAGCTCTTTGCTTGCTTTTAATAATTTGCTAGCTGATTTCTCTGCTTTTCCTCATTGTACTTTGTCTTAACATCATCCACAGATACAAAGGTGACAATTGTACCTCTGATCAGGTACAATCTCTTTCTGCAAAGAGTGTTCTGCCACTGAATGTCTGCTTGCTAGTTTTTGTGTTCTGAGATAGAAAGGTGAATCTGTCCTGCAGGCTTTACTGAACAATCCAAGGTTTTATGTCATCATCCAATTGCCCTTTTTTTGGTTGAAGAGACCAGGTTTAACCTCACTTCCAGCACAGGTGAGGAAGGAGTTACTGATAGAGCATCTGAGTTTCTTAGTCAAGCTGGTTGGGAGTATTTCACTGAAGTATTCTTTCTAGGAAATGTCAGTTTGTAAATACTTGGAGTATTTCCAATAGTGTCCCAGTACTGGCAAATCTTTAGTAAGAGGTTTCTCAAGTCAAGGTAGCTTTTCGGGCCCAAGTGAAGTGGATGATGCAGTAATATGGTAATAGCTGCACATCCTCCAGCTGTAGGGAGGGGTAAATACAGAAATGTAAATGTCATGAAGAACCTATCTTCAGCATTGGAGTTTTCATACTAAGATAAAGAAATGATCAAAGAGGTGGAATTCCTCTCCTGTGAGGAAAGGCTGAGACAGATGGGGTTATTCAGCCTAGAGGAAAAATGTCTCCTGGGAGATGATGTTGTGGCCTTTCAGTAATTAAAAGGGGCTTACAAGAATGATGGGCACAGTCATATTAGCAGGGCTGATTCTAACAGGACATAGAACAGCAGCTCTAAACTAAAAAAAGATGGAGTTGGACTAGACATAAGGAAGATTTGTTTTACAGTGAGGTTGGTAAAACACCGGAACATGTTGTCCGGATTGATGGTAGAAGTCCCATCCCTGGAAACATGCAGAATCAGGTTGGATGGGGCTCTCAGCAACCTGATTTAGTTAAAGATGTCTCTGCTCACTGCAGGAGAGTTGGACTTCACAACTTTTAAATGTCCCTCTCTAACCTAGACTGACTGTATGACTTGGTCTGGGCAATCCTGCTGTGGCATGGGGATTGGACTAGATGATCTTTTGAGGTCCCTTCCAATCCCTGATGATTCTATGATTCCAACCCCAACCATTCTGTGATTCTATTGAACACTCTCTGTGTACTGCTGCTTGAGAATCAAACAAATTACTATGAAAATATAACAGAAAAGGAAATCATTCACCAGAACTGCAAAATCTGCCTTTGTCACTGAACAGTGCCTTCACCTACATCAAGTCACCAGGCTCTGTCTTTGGTGAGTCTCGACATTTTCTTTTGGAGAAGGATGAGAAAAAATTCATCATTAACCATTTAGGAAGGTGAAAACTGAGGTACAGACAAATGATCAAAGGGTCCCTTGTGTGAAAGGCAGCTCTTGGGTTGTGTGCCACAGTTCCCAGAGACTGAGCACATTGCTGCCTATTTTGTGTAAATTCAGATGTAGGGCTGTCTTGCATCGAGAGCGTAACATTCAGCATTCCCTTTCTTGGTTCCCTTTAAACATTTAAGAGAGATGCTGCTGACTGAAAAGTGAAGAATGAAGTATTTGCACATGGAACTCAGACATTAATAGATGTTTTGCTTCACTGTTAAAAGTATCAGGATTTTCTTGCTTTGTTTAAGTTTAATACTGGTGTTATTTCAAAAGAAAGAGACAAGGCTGAACCTTCCAAGGGCTCAAATTCCTCAGCTGCAGCAGAATTCCCCATTAAGAGCAGCTCTAGTGGGTGTATATGGTGGAGTCTGGAACAATACAAGGGTACTACCTAGACCTGTGCAGCAATATTATCCGTACAGCAGTTGCTGGCACCAATACAGACTCCTCTCAGCCCTGGACATGATGTGGGTAACTCCACAAAGCACTAGGCAATTTCTCTAACCCATCAACCCAAAGGGATAATTAAAAAGTTGGAATGCTTTGAAAAAGCTGCTCATTTTTGTCTCCACATAATTTGCCTGCAGACTTACAATAGTCTTCTCGCTCCATCCTTCCTACCACTAGCGAGCTCTCCAGTGAAGCAGAACCAGAGTGGAAAAATCTGTGAAGAATCACAAATGAATACATCTTGGAAAAAATTTACCTTTGCTGACAGCTGGGAGGGAGAGGCTTACTTCTGTTGATATACCCACACGAGAAAGGAGCTAAATTGTCACTTTTCTCCACCATTCAGCATCCACGCTGAGAAGAGAGCTTATTATCTTGAAGGCAATTACTCTCCAGTGCATTGCAGTACGGATCATGGCTCAGCTCAAGCACGTCGCCTCTGCTAAACGAAAATCGACAAATGTCACAAATTCATATTCAGTGTCAGCTTCTCCTTTGTTCTTCAGGCTTTATAATCCACAAGATTAATCTCCTGGTTAAACTATTTAACAGCTACAGTACATACAGCTTTATTGTTTTGGCATTATCTAGTATGTCAAAAACAGAGACAATGTAGTCACCCAGGGCAAATTTTTGAAAGGGTGGGGCAAGGAGCAAGTCTGTCTTTGTGAGGAAGGAAGCATTTATGTAGTTTTGATTAAACTGGATACTGCAGAGCCTGTGACAAAAACGTTAATTTATTAATGATTGTTACAGAGAGGTTCTCCTCCCCCTCTACTCTGCCCTGGTGAGATGGCATCTGGAGTGTTGTGCCCAGTTCTGAGCCGCTCAGTTCAAGAAGGATACAGAACTCCTGGAGAGAGTCCAACACAGAGCCACACAGATGATGAAGGGAGTGGAACATCTCTCTGATGAGGAAAGGCTGAGGGAGCTGGATCTCATTAGCTTGGAGAAAAGAAAATGAGGAGTAACCTCATTAATGTTTATAAATATGTGAAGGGTGGGTGTCAGGAAGAGAGAACCAGGCTCTGCTCAGGGGAACCCAACGATAGGACAAGGGGCAATGGGTGTGAGCTGGAACAGAGGAGGTTCCACATCTATATGAGAAGGAACTTCTTCACAGTGAGGGTGACAGAGCACTGGAAGGGGCTGCTCAGAGAGGTTGTGGAGTCTCCTTCTCTAGAGGTGTTTAAAACCCACCTGGACATGTTCCTTGATCTAGGTGGTCGTGCCATCACAGGGGGATTGGTGTAGATGATCTTTCAAGGTCCCTTCCAAAGCCTAACCTTCTGTGATTCTGTGAAAATGTCTCCTATTCTGTACTGTACTGTTATCTAAAGCAGGGAACACAGTTTGCACCCTTGTGGTATCTCTACTGATGTCTATCTAGGTCAGTCTCCATAGTTCTCCATCTTGCAATGTGTTTACAAAAACATAAGGTCAGGTGAAGAAAGACCCAGAATAACAAGTATTACTCTGAGTCACAAATGTCCCCTGAAGAATTATCAAAGGTCAAAGAAAAAAAAATGATACAGAGATTAAAAATGTAAAACCAAGAACTTTGTAAATTGTTTTGTATCACTGAAAGTATTTTTAACCTTAAACCAATATAGTAACATTAAAATAATATTAAGTTTTAATCTTAAAATAAAAAGCTCCAGTTCTTCAAGATACCTAGGTTTAAGATGTTTCCAAGAAGATAATACAGCTGATTCTCACTACTAAATACATAAGTTACTTATAACTCTTGTCTTTAATCAATTTTCTCATACTGATGAGAATGTTCATATCTTTATTCTGGAATCAAACCCTTCCATTGAATCAGAGACTTTACAGAAAACCAGGTACATTGGATTTTCCAGTTTGTTTTTTTTTGTCTCAAAAATCAAATATTTTGTTGGAAAAAAGTGAACCATCTTGTATATATAAGCAGCCTTAAACTCACTTTTTGTTCAGTTTTCAGTTTTACCTTTTACAGTTTGTTCTCTAGTCTCATCTATGTGAGAAAAAAGAGTGAGCTGGGAGGATTTTTATTAAAGGTTAATAGATGAATAGAATGTTAGGTGAACTTTAGCAGGTAACAGTGAGCTGCTTTGGAATGATGTTTAGAATTGCTGTCTAGCTTTGTTTAGACTAACCGAGCTTGTAGAGAAGTCCTCAGCCTTGGAAAGAACAAAACAACGAGCTTGTACAGCAAGGGTCTTGTACACTCAGCAGCAAAGGTGATGAAAGGAAAGTTCAACATGGAGAAGACCCCTCAGAAAACCCTTTTAACTTCAGTACATGTGCTCTAGCTGGGAGGAATTTCTGTAAAATCTCAGAGATACGCAAATCTGGATCTCTATAAGAAAGATGTCCCAAGTCATTGCCAGGCCCAAAATGTTGTAAATAAATCATTCCACTGCTTCACAAAGCTTTTGCCTTGGTAATGCTGAAGGTGTGTCTAACATCTACTACTAAAGTGAGAGCATCAGTCCCTACCAATGCCTGCAGCAACCAGACAGCAAGAAATCCTGACCCAAGCTTTTTCTCTGCCCCAGAGGTTTGCAAAGTTCTTGCATTATTTTGTCTGTGAATCCAGTGGGTGTCTCTGAAATGGAACTACTCTTCCTTTCCAAGAGTTTGGAAAGAGATTTGCAGTAGAGATCAGTCTCACCCCACAAAATACTTACAAGAAGAGCAGCATGTATGCTTGTACACTCACACAACCAGCTTGCTCATTGGCATTTTACAGCTTTTACAAAGCCTTCAGAAAGCATGAATCACAGAATCACAGAACATTAGGGGTTGGAAGGGACCTCGAAAGGTCATCTACTCCAATTCCCACACCACTGCAGGACCACCTAGACAAAGTCACACAAGAACATGTACAGGTGGGTTTTAAACTTCTCCAGAGAAGGAGACTCCACAACCTCCCTGGGCAGCCCCTTCCAGTGCTACATCACCCTCACTGGGAAGAAGTTCCTTTTTGTATCGATGTGGAACCTCCTCTGTTCCAGCTCACACCCATTGCCCCTTGTCCTATCATTGGATGCCACTGAGAAGAGCCTGGTTCCCTCTTCCTGACACCCACCCTTCACATGTTTATAAATATTAACAAGGTCACCCCTCAGTCTCCTCTTTTCCAGGCTAACGAGACCCAGCTCCCTCACCCTTTCCTCATCAGGGAGATGCTCTACTCCCTTCATCATCAGAGCACCAGGCAGCATCCCTTCTCAGGCAACATGTGTTTCTGTGAGTATTCATGAGGTTGATAGTCAGGTACAAATCAGTCTCATATACAGGTTCTAGACAGCCTAGTGGAAAGGAAACCTGACTTGGACAATGTTTGTTGCTGCAGAGTAACACTCTTACGTGAACATGGTCCCAACTATTGCCTTTGCAAAAGATGACATTCGAGGCACTTTTGCATTAAACAAGATGTGAAAAGATGCAGAAGGAATAAACACTGCAAATGTAGTTGTAGGGCATACAGCTTTTCTGTTTCTGCTAAACATGCCCCCAGAAAAACACTTCAGAGAAGCTTCATTATCTTTCCACAGTCCCTTTCCTAGAACAGAGGGAAGTCACTCAGGTAACTAGCAGCTTAAGAGTTTGCTCAAGGTCAGGCAGACTCAGAAACTCACTGTTAAACCAAGTGAAAAAGCTGACATTGAAAGCCTCCCAGAAAAAAATACGATTTTCAGAATGCAAAATTTTCTGAGAAAACTGTTCTGTTGTTTTAGTTACAGTTTTTCAGTAAAAAGCATGATCAAGTGTTTGATTTTTAAAAGTGATTTCTTAAGGCCTTGCATTTTTCAGTGTTTTTTTCGGAGTCATTTCAGTGTTTTCTGTGGACACTACTGCTGACCTCTTAGTGGTGGTGAAATCTGGAAATACTGATTTCTAGACCGTGCACCTAAGTCTTGCATGTTTTGCTACAGTATTTGTGTAGTTAAAGAAGGAAAAAAGAGAAGAAAACCCCCAAAACACAGCTCTAAATTATCTACACAAAGCGAATAGAAATTTAGATACTGGATCACGTCCAGGACTCCTGTTTTCCTGCAACGCTCATGGAAAAAGTTAGGGTGGCACGCTGCAGAGAGATACGGAGCCTTTCCAATATCTACAGACCTCCCACATCTGCAGTGCCCTGGGTGTAGGATTAGCCGTCCTATACCCAAAGAGTCTCTACTGCAGGCTGCACCACCCAGGTGTGCAAAGCCATGAATCAAGGATACGTCCTGGAGATGGGGAGAGGAGAAGTCCTGGCTTCAGCTCCCCAGGAATATCGCAGCTCAGGTCCTGCCTTCCTGGCAGCTCACCTGGAGGCTTTGTCTGCATCCCATTTATTACAAGACTAGCGTGACTCCAGAGCTGACTCTTTTAACTACCAGTGGATGATGCTCTCAAAGCAAAGAGAAGTTAGGTCGAAAATCCGGATTAAACTAACGGCCAGCGTAGACTAAAACTTCTGATATCATAGAACCATTAGGGATTGGAAGGGACCTCGGAAGATCATCTAGTTCAATCCCTCTGCCACAGCAGGATCACCTAGAACATGTCCAGGTGGCTTTTAAACGTCTCCAGAGACTCCACAACCTCCCTGGGCAGCCTGTTCCAATGCTCCATCACCCTCACTGTGAAGAAGTTTTTTCTGATATTTATATGGAACCTCCTCTGTTCCAGCTCACACCCACTGCCCCTCGTCCTATAGACCAGTACCTTCAGAATCAGCTTAACTGAAACAGAACTTAATTCAAACCTGGCTTAAGCCAGTTCCAAAATGAATAGCTTGATCTTACATCTGATTACTTGGTAGTCATCTTTGTTGGTCTCCACAGCAATGGAAAGACAGTGTTTGTGCTCAGTTTTTGTTTTAATTTTTCTCTGGCTTCAGAAAGACTCAGCTTCACAGAGAGGAGGGAAACGTCTGTGGAGAGAGTGGCTCCTGCATTTCTGAAGAGTCAGAGAGAAAAAGAAAGCTTTCATCAGAGCTGGAAATCTGAACGGACATCCTGGGAGGAAGTCAGAGAGCAGCTGAAGTACGACAGCACCATCTCCTGGAAGCTGCACATCTCTTGAATTCTAACAGCAGTTTAATTCACAGTCACACAGAGAGATAAATTCTTTTGTGTTAGGTCAAGATATTGTCTTACTCTACTTTTGTTCCATGTTCATTTTATCTGCACATGGGTGGACCCCGCTTTGAAAAAAAGAGTGGAAAATACTGAGTTTAAGAAGTAGAATGTAGATCATACCCTGAATGAAATAATAATTCAGAAAGCCCTGGAAAGTGATTTCCTTTGCTACAACTCAGTTGTAGCTGCAACTGAGTTGTAGCAAAGCAACACTGATGAGCATAACAGGCCCTCAATAGATTTCAATAGGCTTCTTGACAATTTGCCACTGCTGCAGAATATTTTGGGGTTTTTAATATGGAATTCTTCATTCTTTTCTGCCTGCTCCCTGCGAGAAGCTGTCTCTTGCTGAGACACATCCAGAAACAGCTTACATTTTTGCCAGATTCAGATTTCTGTTTTAAATTTGCAGTGTGAAACACATCAGCCAAGTTTCATGGTTTCAGGCAGGTCGCTCCATCCTGTGGCAGCACTGCTGCCTGCAGCAGCACTTCCAGGCATCCTCGAGGTGGGATTCAGCCAGGCACACCCCAGCGTCCAGGGAGTAATGCATGGCAGCGAGCTCACCGCTGCAAAAACCCACCCTGTCTGCCAAATCTGTGAATGATGCCATGTGTTCTTCTGTGCCATCAGCACCCTGTCTGTAAGCGCTGCACATCCCTCTGCAAAGGGTCTCTTCAGTGCTCACCTTGCCAGTACAGCTCACTTCGATGTGCCAGCTTGCAATGTCATCCGGGTACAGCCCCTTCAGCCCCACCTGAATGACATGAGAGACACCTTGGGTGGGACAAGGTCTTCAAATTTTACTCTGACCAATTCCAATCCTGCCTAGTTCCACTGAGAGAGGAACTCGAACAGAGCACATAGAAAGCTAATACAGTAGTGTCCTCAGCAGGGATAGTAAGTTTCTGTACAGATACATGATTTTCAAAGTCACATTTAAATATAGCATTTAAGGCTTTTCCGAAATTATTCCAATAGTGAGTGAGTCATGGCCAAACACTGAAGTACTGTTTCATTTTAAAAAATAGAATCATAGAAAAATAAGATTAGAAGGATTAGTGCTGTATAATGAGACCAGCTATACTCTCTAATTCTAGCCTAAATACACCTTCCAGCTATAAATATATGCTGTACCTATGCTTCCTAACCTCCAAGCACCTACTTCCACTGATTCACCAACTTTATTTTAGTAACTTTTCCAGCGTCTGACATGAACGTCTGCTGGTTTTTTCTATTCCCTTGTTTTTTCCCCTGCTGGACGTGAATAACAACTTGCTCCTTTCCTTTCTGCGCTAGCTCTCTGCACATCAGTCTGTTATATTGCCTTCCTTTAGGTTTCTCTTCTTTGGGTCGCCCTCCTCTCTCACTGTTGATGTCCATATTGCACCACACTTTCACCTGGCTCAGAGGATGTCTAGGCTAAAGAGGCACACCAGCATCAGCTGCGGATTCCATATGGTTATGATTTTTGTGGATTCCAGGAGAAAGAATTGTTGAAACACTGCACATTTTACATATCAAAATCACCTGGACAGATGTTGCTTCAGCTATTGGCTTTACATCATGAAAACTGAGATAGCATTGCATAAGTCTCTCTAATATGCTTTGTGAAGGTCATCAATCATCTTCAAATGCACATAGCGCGGAAGTTTTAGATAGAGAAGTGAGGGTTGCTCCTTCACACTTTGGGACACCTAGCACTTAGACAGAGCAGTTTTAATACACTCAATAATCAGAAAGTACACAGTGGTGTGATGATGGCCTTGACTTACAATTCAGCTACATCTGACAATCTTAATACTTTGTTTTTAATCAAATTTACTTGCAGTGTTTCTCATTCTCTACTTTCTGATAGTTGTAAAATGGTCCTAAGACACACTTTATAATCCCTTGCTTTCACAACAAGAAAATCAGAAGAGAGCTAAGTGAGAAGCAGTGTCTTTCCCTAAACAAAGAGTTTTGCAAACTCTACAGCTCACTCTTTGCCCATTTAGGAAAAGCCAAAGAAGTACTGCATTTGAGATGTTGTAAGGATCTTGCCAGCTAAAACAGACCAGTAAAGAGAAAGACTTTGGGCCATCTAACACATTGTACTAGGAAGAGTATAATCCACTGGACATATAGTAAGAGACAATATTAAAATAAAAATGTGATGCCATTAGATGTGCAACTTATTTCCCCTTATTCTTTGGCTTGAAATTATTAGCCCATGAATTTCCTGCACTTACCTTGATGGACATGCTGAGCAGGGAGCTCCATGCACACCACTTGTCCCGCACCAGAGAGCCTTGCTGATCATGGACAGAGCTGATGACACTGACAGGTCCAGAACCAACCCATCACCTGAGTGGCACAGGAAAAGGTTTGCCCTGGTTTTCTTCTCTGTGGGTGATGCTGCAGAGGTGATGCACAGAGGTGATGCTGCAGATCAGTGCACCAGGCAGCAGGGACAGCTATTCCTTCTCAGCAGTGTAATTTGTCTTACAGAGTTAAGGTATTAGGAGATGGAAGGGAAGGAAAGTCATGCTGAGATGAGGACATTGCAGCTAATGAAAGAAAAGGGGATGGAAAACATTGGTGTGAGAACTGAAAGGAAATATTGTATGGGATGAAGAACTGGAAGTTTGGAAAGACATGAAGAGTTTCACCCTCCACTGGGACTGAAAGGGAGCAGAGACACCAGGAAACCTTGTAAAACACAACCTCCTATAGCAGATGCCCCACACTGGCTCTACCTTCATTGCTTCCATTCTGGCCAAGTAGCCCACACCTCCACAAGTCTCTGTGAGTGGGAAGAGGATTAGATTTGTCTCTAGAGAAATGAAGCAGCAGAGTTTTACTGAGGAGCAGGACAAAGAGCCTTTTACTCCCATTGTGCTGAAGGCAATAAAAAGGAAGAGGAGTTTCCACTTACACAAGCACTGAATCCAGGCTGAATGAGTCCGTTTCAAGTCCTTGGTCCTGGAAATGTTGGGGAACATACTCGATCACTTAGGAACAAAAAGGAAAACAAGGAAAGGTGGAGAAGAAAACGCTCTATAACCAGGAAAAATGGGGCGGGAAGGACTTGCTAAAGGAAATTACAAATTAAGGGTCAAAGTGACTGAAGGAAAACCAGAACACGACAAATCTGTAAGGTCCACTAAAAAGTACTGTTCATCTGTACTTAAAACAGTGTTTCATGGGGACTTAAGGTGAGAGTTTCAGGAACATGAAGTCATCAGTGACACAGAAGACAGATTATATTGCATTAAAGACTTGTGGTAAGCTAAGAAGAAAAATAGACATTGACAAAATAGTTGCTGGAACAAGACAGAAAGCGTGTGTGGGAGCAGCTGCTTTTGAAAGCTGAAGTAGTCATAGAATCACAGAATTATTATGGATTGGAAGGGGCTTTGAAAGATCATCTAGTCAGATCCCCCTGACACAGCAGGATCACCTAAACCAAGTCACACATCCAGGTGGATTTTCAATGTCACCAGTGAAGGAGACTCCACAACCTCCCTGGGCAGCCTGTTCCAGTGCTCTGTCACCCTCACCGTGAAGAAGTTCCTTCTCAGACTGATGTGGAACCTTCTGTGTTCCAGCTTACAACCATTTCCCCTTGTCCTATCACTAGATGACATTGAGAAGAGCCTGGCTCAAGCAGTTTGCACAGGTTCAAGGAAATCCAGAAAAACTCCTGTTCCTTTTTGCTCCTGTTTGAAAAATCATGAGTATGATAGGACAGGGACAAGAAAAGTGAGATTGTACCAGAAATTCTATTTAGAGTACAAACCTTCAACATAGGAGCATGAATGAATGAGGGGAGGATGCAGAAGCACTCTGAAGTTTTTAAAAATTAACCAGAAAGTTTATAAAAACCCAAGCAGAACAGAACCTATTTTTTCTGGAATTACCAGAGCTTTTTTTCCCCCTCTGCCTGGTGCCTGTGAATAACATTTAGCAACAGCTATTCTGGTCCTTTACCTAAATGAATTCCAAGGCTGCTGATAGCTATGTGGTAACCAAAGCTTTAAAAAAAACTCTGCCAGATTAAAATATGCTACTGATCATCAAGAAGGAAAATATGACACCAGGAAAAGAGTAGAGAATGTGCTCTGCATCCGGGTCTGGAAAACCTACCATGTCATTGACACATCTCTGATTCGATGGTAAAAAGTAACCACGCAGCAAGCTGGGAAAATCAGCTTCGCCCCTTCCCTGCTTTTCTCTGTATCTTCCTCTGCCATCACTTCTCCAGCATTCAGATAATCGATGAGAGTCCTGGGTGGGGTCTTTAGAATCTGAGGTTATAAAATCCTCTCACAGCGCTTTGCCAAGGTCTCTGACTGACACAATGCTAGTCCTCTGCCACTGTTCAGCAGTAACTCCCAGGTTTTCTAGACTAGGTCTTCGTAATCTTTTCTGTCAACAAATACGTAAGACCTGGCTCGCAGGTGGTTCTTTGAAAGGAATTTTCTTTTAAAATGTTACCGTAGTAGAAGTTGACTAACTGAAGTTGACTGTTCTGAAGACCTCGGAAGAAATCACTACATAAAAATCGCAGTATCGCTAGTCCAAATGTCTCACGGCAAATGCAACTGCAGCTTGCCTTTAGATTCCTCTTCACATCCTCTGCCAAAATCTATTTACCTTGGTTTTTCTTCATTTGCTTTATGAAAGGCACCAGTAGAGGAGTTTCAGAACAGGTAGGGAGTTTAGGTGCAGCCTTCAAGCTGTACAGAGGGACTGCTGCAGAGCTTAACGGAGAAGTAAGTCCCAGGAATCAGTGGGACCCTGGACAGTGCATTGTGCTTGAAATAAGCGCAGACATTTAGTCCAGACTGTCCATCTCATATTAAATATGGTGACTCAGAGACAGCCTTCATGAGGGCTAGCACCACCTGAGAAATGCTGATTAGCAAAATGTGACTAAAAACATTTTCAGGTCCTAAGCTGACTGGGTATCAGATTTTGATTTCAAATCTGATTTCAGCTTTGAAGTATTCAATCAGGAACTGACTTAGAAATCTCACTTTCTGTAAAAAGGTTGGGATCACTTAGCCAGCAACAGATGGCAGCAAACCTGAACTTCATACTGAAACTGGAACCAGCCAGTATCCTGAGAGTTTACAGGGCTGTGGAAAAGAGAGTCATAAGGCTTTCTCCTTGCTAGAGCTGACTCAGCGGCCAGCTTTTCCTCTGCCTGCCCTCAAGGAAGCTATATCCAGATTAGGATTCTGCACAGATGCTTTTGTCTGGGCCACACTCTGGATTTTCAGGGATAGAGGAATCCAGAGAGACCGGATGTGTCGGTTCCTAGAAATCAAATGGATGAATCACACGAAGGGATTACGGACTGAGACACACGAGGGAAGGCAAAGACTTCACAGGCACACTAGATACAGATATTCCAACAACTAAGACGCTGAGGTCTGTGGAAGCCCCAGCAAAGAATAAGGAGCACATTTTTCCACAGGGAGAAAGCTGGCTGTGATCTACTGTTGCTGGCAGACGGAGCTTCACCCTCAGCTGGCAATCTGTCAAGCTTTAAAAAAAACCACCAATCTTGGCAATGAGTAGGAAACCAACAGCAGTGCTGAAGGAATAAAAACCACACACTGATGACTAAGTGGGTCATGACCTCTGCTCACAAATGAAAACGAAAGGTGGCAGTGGTTGGTGATTCACTTCTCTCAGTAACAGATACATCCATTTGTTGGTATGACCTAACGCTTGCGGAGAGGTTCTGCCCAAATCAGAGCTATTGTGTGAGCTTTCCGAGGCCCATTCAGCCATCTGACACCTCCTCCATGTGGCTCATTCACTTGGAAGCTGATGCCACTGCTCCAGGAACCAGCTAGAGAAAGCCATAAGAACCAATGAGGCTCTTGAAGTGACAGTGAGAGAATTGAGTCCCAGCTGGTCTCCTTATCAGTCCCATCCGAGAGGGTAAAAGGCTGAACAAGGACAGACATATCCTGGAGATAAATATATGTCTACACAGATGGTGCAGCTAAGAGGACTTGGGTTTCCTGAAGCATGGAAGAGGTATTCATAATAGGGTCATAAGAGGGACCAGAAGGAAATGAATGAATCAGGTGTACATATGTGTGAAGTACTTTGCATTGTAAGATAGAGGATGCACATGTTCACTCTGAGATCTGGAAACTGGTTGGAGACAGACCTGTTGGAAATCTCTAGGGTAATATCAGAAGAAGGAAAGGGTATCTTCAGGAAATAATCCAGCAAGGCATGGAGAAGGCAAAGCTGGTTATGTTTAGTTCAATTTTAGCATTTTCATAGTTGGGTATCTAATTTAAACTAGTCACATAGGTTCATACTGAAATCAGACCCTTCCACTTGTACTGGGCTGCTATTTTAGGGTGGTTAGGATTGCCTCTGGAGGCTGTGGATCTTCTTCTCTGGTGACATTTAAAACCCGTGTGGATGTGTTCCTGTGTGACTTGGTCTAGCTGATCCTGCTGTGTCAGGGGGATTGGGCTAGATGATCTTTCAAGGTCCCTTCCAATCCCTAAGTTCTGTGATTCTGTGAATACTAGAAAAACTAGTCATTATGGATCATAGCCGGGCTCCAAAAGACAGAAAAGACAAAATACAGTGAAGCATCTGTAAAAGGAGAAAAGGATTATTCAATAATTTATAGACAAGTTGAGATTAACTTCACTTCTAGAATAAAATTGGAATAAATTTAAAAGCTTGTAAGATTTTTCACATGTTGTTTTGGAAAGAAAAAAAACCCCTCTCAAGTCCATTGAAAAGCTTTTGATGACAGAATAAAAAGCTGTGTGGATAGAAAAGGAAAAATAAGTATGACATGTATTGTTTTTTTAACATTTTCACTTTGTTTTCCATCCCAGTTCCATAAACAGATCAGGAATATACAGTTAAAACACGTGTTTGAACGGAACTAAATGTGAAGCGTTAAGCAACATAAAGACAGGAACTTGCACAAATACAAGGTCTATAAGTTTTTGTGGTCAGTCTAGCAGTCTCCATTATCTGCATTAAAAAAATTGCACAGAGAGCAGAAATATCTCTTTTCTAAGGCTGGACAAACCTGGAATTGCAAATACAGTAGATGTCTGGATTAGAACTCAAAATGGCCTTGATAAACTGAACACACTCTTGATGAAACAAATGACACTGAGGAATTGAGTTAATTGCATGAAATAAATGGGACGCAATTCAATACATTTGAGTGCAAAACGTATCTATAGGAAATAAACAAAGATATCAGAAGGAACTTCTCCACAGTGAGGCTGACAGAGCACTGGAACAGGCTGCCCAGGGAGGTTGTGGAGTCTCCTTCATGGGAGATGTTTAAAACCCTCCTGCATGTTTTCCTGTGCGACTTGGTCTAGTTGATGCTGCTGTGGCAGGGGGATTGGACTAGATGATCTTTTGAGGTCCCTTCCAATCCCTAACGTTCTGTGTGTGATTCTGTGATTAAGTACAAATACATCAGTTTGGGGAGGGTTTAAGAGCTGCAGGAGAAGTGACTTAAAACCAGTTTTCAATGATAATAAAGTTTACTGGAAAATGAAAATGAATGTTTGCAACAGTTCTTTTGAACGTTTTCTTCATGCACACTAGAGATGCAACAAGTAATGCGGTTTTAAACTGCTGCAGTAGATATTACATGAAGGTTTCTGACTCTAAGGAGGGGGGTAACAGATTACTTTGGCAATGATGACTGTAGTATCTTAGAACTTTGTAGACCAAGTTAGACAAACAGCTATTACACGTAGTAGGTAGGTAGGTAGGTGAGTAGAGATTTGGACTTAGGGTTACACAATTTCGTTTTCCTTTTGCCTACGTGGTTTTTTCTTTTATTCCATGATTTTAATGGATTCTATTATTTCATTTTTATGGAAGAAAAATTATTCAGAGCAATTTTAATACCTTTCTTTTGCTTCATTTCTGTTGTCAGTGACTGGAAATAATATCCATTTTGAGAAAGGTGAATGTGAAGAGAAAATAATACCCATGGCATGGGATCGCAGTCTGCTCTGGAAGGGTGCAAGATCTCTGATGGTTCTAACTCTGTCCACTTTGTGAAACTTTCATCTCATTTGCAAAAGAGACTTACTGTAAAATGCATGTTTATTCCACTGAGCTATCCATGAGCCTAGAGTTAGAGTTATTTTTAGATGTCCTTCATTTAGACTATAGGATATCTTAAAAGCTTTGAAACCAGCGCAGAGCTTGGAAGTCATGTTGCTGACAGATTTGTATTCTGAATTATGGTACAAAAGTAGTCCATTTGGGGAGTGAAAAAATGCACAAATAACTGCTCTTTTTCCTTATCTGTCAGGGACAACATCTTTCTCTAGCAATACATTTCTTAAACGTACAGTTTCATCCTTGCTAAGGGCAATTCAAATTTTTCTCACACATGTATCAGAAGAAGTAGTGTTTCAGGACCAACATTTCTCCAGCCAGTCAAGGTCTCCATGAACTGCAGCACAAGCATCTGGTGCTGTTTTCTCCCAAATTTACAACCACATGGATACAAACTGACGCCATGAATTGCTGTCATAGAGCATTATTCATTCTCCTTTATGCACAGACACACATAGACACGAACATACGTACTACGCACTAGAATATACAGAACAGGTGTATATGCCATTGGAATATAGATGGTTGTAGATCACTTCCAATATAAATATTCTATTCTATTCCATTCTATCCTATCCCATCCCATCCTATCCTATACTTCAGCTTGGAGAAGAGGAGACAGGGGTGACCTCATTAATGTCTATAAATATGTAAAGGGTAGGTGTCAGGAGGATGGAGCCAGACTCTTCTCAATGTCATCTAGTGACAGGATGAGGGGCAATGGGTGTCAGCTGGAACATAGGAGGTTCCATATAAATATCAGATGGAACTTCACAGTGAGAGTGACGGAGCCCTGTAACAGGCTGCCCAGGGGAGTTGTGGAGTCTCCTTCTCTGGAGATGTTTAAAACCCACCTGGATGCATTCCTGTGTGACTTGTTCTAGGTGATCCTGCTGTGGCAGGGGGATTGGACTAGATGATTTTTCAAGGTCCCTTCCAATCCCTAATGATTCTGTGATCCTATCCTACCCTACCCTATGTATACACATACATGCCAGTGTGAGCATACATCTGTACATATATAAATACACATGCTGATTTCAAAATGGGTACACATTAGGTGTAGTAGGCAGGTTCATGGGGTGTAAATAGGTTTTGGGCAGATGAATCTCATTTTAAGCACATTTCACAAAATGTCAGTCCCACACATCTTTTGCAGACAATGGAGAAATTTATGCTTATGAAGAGTAACACTCCCCTCCACCACCCCCAGACATCATCACCAGCATGTGCCAAGCACAGTCACAGGGTCACCACACCAAGACTCTCCTTCTCCTATCAGCTCTTGAAAAAGACTGAAGATCACTGTACATACTCTACCCAGTGCAACATGAAAGCAAAAGTCCTTTAAAAGAAGTTCTCCTCACTGCAAGAATGGTGCAAGCTGTTAGTCCAGGTGCTTAGTTCAAATTCAGAAGTCATTCCCACTTTGAAGATCATTTTAATTAGATAGCACCTAAAAGTGATCAGACATTTTTGAACATCCCTTAGTAGGGGACATCTAGAAAACATGATGTATTTGGCATCCTCAGTAAAAGGCTCTGAATGGCATAGCAGGAAGTAAAATCTGGGTTTATATAGAGGCAAGCGGAGTATTAGACTGAAATAGATTTAGAGATTTAGGCAGAATGGACAAAAAAGATGTGGATGGGTAGGCACAGCGCGGAGAGGGAGAGATTAAGAGACCGATACAGCAGATAGATTCTCATGAAATAGTCTTTCCGTGTTTGGTGTGCAGCTGCATAGCACCTGCCTGACATTTACAGCAGATAGCTTTTATTCATTTCATGGGATATTCATCAAAATGTGGTTGAGAGATGGAGAAAATTCCAAGTATGTGTCATCACTTTACTGGCTTGTGCAGCTGTTTCCTAAAGCACACAATGATGTTGTGTTGTTAAGGAAATACACTGTCACCCTGCTGAACAAATAAAGCATTTAGTTTTATTGAGTAGCATTACAATAACGATGGGAGATAATAGACTAAAAATACTGTTTATTCAGTGAGAATGGACAAAAACTTTACTGTCCATGAAAGAATCACTTCATGTACAGAGAATAAAAATTATGCTATCTATTTAGCTAATATTAATTAAGTCATGCTACCTTTTCAATAGCTCTTGTGCAAAATACTTTCTGGCATAAGCCTTGATCAAGAATAAGAACCCACATGCATCCTTAGCAGCAGAACTCATCAGAAACACTAGAGTCGGGCCACTGGAGCCGGGCACAGGACTGTATCTATCAAGTCCAACAGACAGAAAATAATTACATTGGAAAATGCAGATGCCCAAGAGAAGGGGAAGGGGGTTGTTGGGATATTGAATTTGTAACTCTCTGTTACCCTTTCCCAGGAATCAACCTGTCTTGGTTTTATGTGTCTTTTTATAACATGCTATGTATTTCTCCAAAAAAGGATGCTTTTAGAAATATTCATTTAGGATATTTGTCAATTATGACATTTCAGGCAAATCAATAAAACCACAGTCTCACAGGTCTGTGCTGGGACTCTTTTGCACAGGCAAAAATCTAGCCCAGTGTCACACTATTTTCTTCCTTTCTGTTTCATATGTTTAGATTTTGCAACTGCTGCAGAAGCGAAATAAACCCACCTCAGTGTTTCCTTTCAGAGGGGCAGCTGAGATCTATTTTCTGGTTGCAGTTCATTCATAATGATTCCTCATAGATTCATTTTTTTGGATGTTTGAGCCTATGATTTAATTCTCTTACTTGAATTAATTAAACCTCAGGAAAAGAAGATCAAGGTTCTACATTGTTTGTATTTGAGACTGTTCATCCAGAATGGGTCAAAATAAAACTTCATTTTGACCAGGATCCCATTCACGTGCTTGCTGTGCTTGAATCTGTAAATCTAATCTGTGTGTTTCCTGTCTATTGGATAAAAGCTCAAGAAACCCCTTAACGACTCAGAATTAACCCGTAAAGTAGCATGAGCTCCCCTTGAATGGCCAAAGGACAATTTGCAAAGGCAGGACACCACTGGTGTGTGATCTGCTGTACCTGCCTGGCTGGAACAAAGGACTGTAACGCTGTAGGAGCCAGGGGAGATAAAAGAGGAATGCTTCAACAAATTAGAGAGAGGGGAGAAAGTAGTGTGAGATAGATTTATGATGTTTAGGCACTTATTGCAAAACTAAAATAAATAAATAACTTGTGAAAAGCTGCTGCAGAAGGCTGAATGCTAAACTAACATAAGCCCTTATGATGATCTCTGCAGTCACAGCCATGGTGACATGCAGTTACTGAACCTATCCAGGCCATCTGTGGTGGCAGCTGAAGAAGGGAATTGAGATACACAGTTGTGATTTATGGAGAAAGCTTTGGAGCCCCCCGAGAGCCCTCACTGTTCTGGAGGCAGTCCTAACCTCTGGAAGCACAAGCTTTGCTAACTTGAGTGCTTGGGAGCATCCTTTTGACTAAAAGGATAGTGGATTCAATTCATAGTGCAAACTGTCCGTTGAAGCTTTCTACAGCTAAATAAGGACCTCAAAAGGGTTGGAGTCCTTTTGAACAAAGTTGTTAAACTGTGACCTCACGGTGCCTCTATCATTACTGTGGCCTAGATCCGGAGGCAATTGAAGTCAACTCCTATTGACTTCAGTGGGCTTTGGAACAAGCCCTCTTCCACTTCAGCACAAGGCTATTTTTAATGAAACAAGACAGCCTCATCAGAATCCATTCTGGCCGTTTTGAAAACAGAGTGTACTGTTGCAGTGGAACTGAAAGTCTCATCATGATGCTTGGCTATGATATCAGGATGGAAGGAGAGATAAAAGCCCCTTTCTTGCATCAAGCTACTTCTGCTGAAGTTGCCTTTTCCTTGTTGCTAAAATAGCAGGACTATTGTTTGCTTTTATTGGTCTCATCTTTTGGGAAATCACTCCTAAGGGAGAAGAGGGCATCCTGCACACACACACGCGCACACACACACACACAGTGGCACGCCTGTCCTTGAGTGCTCATTGCTGCCTGTATTTCTATACAGATTTTACCTTAATCATCTACAAGGCACTGGTCATCTACTCCAATTTTTTACTAATTTATAATCCAGAACAGACTTACCAGGACAACCCACTGCCATATTGCTCTGCACGAGTACTTCTTCCATTCCTTAAACATGTAGGAACATCTGTACTCGTTTTTGAGCTCAGTGGAGACTTTTTTACTTTGTTGATTGTTGTTTTCATAGCATGCTGCCCTGTCTTAAAGGATCAAACAATTTCAATGTAACATAAGCAGGAGATCATAGAATCATAGAATTAGGGATTGGAAGGGACCTCAAAAGTCCGATCGCCCTGCCACAGCAGGATCAGCTAGACCAAGTTGCACAGGAACACATCCAGATGGGTTTTAAACATCTCCAGTGAAGGAGGCTCCACAACCCCGGGCAGCCTGTTCCAATGCTCCAGTGTTCCAGCTTACATCCATTGCCCATCATCCTATCACTAGATGACATTGAGAAGAACCTGGCTCCATCCTCCTGACACCCACCCTTTTTAGGCCATTACTACAGAGCAGCTTCCCCCCCTAAACCCCCCAAACACAACAAGCCTCCCCCCACCAAAAAAAACCCCCCTGAGTAAAAAAAAAACCAACCCCAAACTCATTTTTCATTTGCATTTCTGTTACGTTATCTTAGAGGCAGTGATAGCTGGCATTTCAGACAGTAATTACTGACAGGTAGGATTATTGAAGGTAGGAAGATCTGTATTTCAAGCTGAAAAATCTTCATCTTTCTTGATATTAACAGAACTCCTCAGAGGAAATATTCTGAGCTTTTACTGAGCTCGGTGAATGTCAGTCACTACAGACATGGAAAGCATTGTTATTAAAAAGAATAACAATGATTTCAGGTCCTGAGCCAAAAAGAGCCAGGATATGGAAACAGACTGGTCCAAGGCCCTCTGGATCAGTCTGTCCAAAGCTTGCAGCGGAACCCGATTCAGACTGTGATTTTCTCATGGAGACATCTGTGCACCTTTCATTGGCGGAGATGGTGAAACAGAGCTGCAGGTGATCACAGATAGATGTCATTGCCACTAAGTGGCCATTTCCTGGCTTTGTGTAGCTTTTCTTCAGCTTTTCATGCCACTCTCTGAATGTCATCATTCATCTGTTTCCCATGGCTCTTTTCTCTTTCCTACTCTAGTCTGTTTCTCTCTGAGTTTTTGCTCGGTTGTTTTTTTTTCCCCTTTCACAAGAAAAAGTGGTAATAATGTGCAATCAAACGTAAAACATTGGTTTGGAATGTGACCACTCTGGCTTCCTTGTTGCAGTGTTTTCTTTCTTTGCGACTCCTGAGACTGGTTCTTTCATTCCACTCAATGCAACGCAGGTAAGAAGGTTGGAAATCAAGTACAACATTGTGTTTGTGAAGAATAACACCTCCTCTCCTCTCCTATGCGGGATTAAGCCATGAGTCACATCTTTTCCTGCCACTCCTAAATATGTAAATTGTGCTGCTATCTCACGTTAGAAATATGCAGGGAAAATGAAAGTACAGCTGTCTCCCTGCTTCTCACCTCACAGGAAAACACATCAATAAGATTTTGTTCCATTGCTTTGGGAGTAGGGGAGAGTATGGGCCCAGGTGAGCTCTACCAAACAGGTGCAATACCGTGTGAGATCTGTCTGTGCAAGGCTCGCTTGGGAGCCTGACTACTGGTCCTCAGTGTGCGTATCGTTCTGCAACACAATCGTCCAGCTTGTAGTTAGCCCAAAGGAACTGAGGAAACACACCTGGAAGGCAGTAACTTGCCACTGTGTCCCCAGGCACGTTATCTTCACTTTGATCTAGACAAAGTGGAAGCAGGAACAGCTTAGCTTTGTGCAGCCAGCATGACTACCTGTGGAGAGGGGCTCTAGATTCCGGAAACAGTGCGGAACGGCGGGCTTTGGAAAATTTATTTCACTCCACTAAAACAAGGCAACAAAGAGAGTAGAGATTCAGTCTATTGACTTCCTGAGTAAGTCTGACTTGGCAAACAGTACTGCCTGCTATTTCTTTCCTTTCACAAAAAAAAACTTTCCTTAAGCACTGCAAGACAAGTCTTTCTTTCAACCAGATAAATATTTCATTCTGGTTTAAATCTAGTCAAGCCGGCTTGGCTAGCGTGCCAGACCGTCCCACCGCCTGGTTATCGAGAGGAGAATAAGGTTATGGGATGTGCCTACATGAGATCGTACTTTCTGGACAAATTAACTTAAGTCCTGGTTTTTTTGTTCAAAACACAATAAGACTGAGGACAAGATGATGTAAAGAAAAATAATAAATTTTATTAACAAAGAATGAGAAAAGGTTAGAAAAAGGTGGAGAAAAGATATGACAAATTATTAATAGCACATTTTTGAATAAGAACAAAGCATTCATCCCTCACTGGGTTTTTTTTTTATAATAACACACATTTCCTTTTAAACTGATTAATTGCTCTAGTAACACGATCAGTTGGAGACAATAAACCAAAGGGGACTACAGACTACTTACAAATATTGAAAGTGAAGACACACGGTTTCTGGCATTAGTGTTCTGTGGTTATGTTGGAAGGGAGACCCAGGAACTAGAAAAGGATGGAAATCAGGAATATTGCCTAAAATTATATTGATTTAAACTGTGTGTCCTGATACAGAACCTTTTTTTAATGTGAGAGCTACACCTGGATGCATGAAATGGTGAAGTGTTAGCTGAAGGCGGCATGCGTGCGTACCTGGTGGGCAGAAACAGCAATAAACAGGAGACTTTCAAAGACAGCCCCATGTGTTTTAGGTGAGCTTGGGCAAGCCTGCTGCACGGAGAGCTCAGCTGAGTGTTTCTAGTCAGAGTTCAGAAGAGAAATCACAAAAGTCACTTGCACTCAATCAAATTCACTTTGCATTTCCATGTAGGGCTGTATGAGCCACACCGGTTCCCTCCAGTACTGTCTGCTTCCTTCAGAAATTCAGCTGCTGGAACACGGGGCATGTGCAACACAGTTTTCATTTCCCAAAAAGATTTCTAGATCCTTTTTTTTCTTTTTTACAAAATTAACACTTGAAAACAGCAAGTGTATCCTGTCAGCTAAGAAACCAGAGTAGGAAGCAACATCTGGAGCAGTCAGGAACAACCCTCTAACCAGCCCAACAAAAGCAAACACAAAAGGAAAGTCAAAGAAAAGTATCTCAGCTTAAGTACTTCGTTATTCACCTCAGACTACAATTTTACAGTGACTTCAGTGACTCTTCCAACAGCTTTCTACTTGAGCATGTGCAAATGGCATCACACCTTCCAGTGTCACTTCTTGGGAAGGGAAGACTGTTGGATCAAATGCCTACAGCAGCTATCAGTCAGGCTGGCTTGGGCTGTGTGGAGGAGACTGAGGGATGACCTCATTAATGTCTATAAATATGGAAAGGATGGGTTGTCAGAAGAATGGAGCCAGGCTCTTCTCAGTGTCATCTAATGATAGGACAAGGGGCAATGGGTGTAAGCTGGAACAGAGGAGGTTTCACACCAATATGAGAAGGAACTTCTTCACGGTGAGGGTGACAGTGCTGGAAGAGGCTGCCCAGCGGGGTTGTGGAGTTGGCTTCTCTGGAGACATTTAAAACCCACATGTTCCTGTGTGACCTGACCTAGGTGATGCTGCTGTTTCAGGGGGATTGGACTAGATGACGATTGGACTAGATGAGCTTCCGAGGTCCCTTCCAACCCCTAACCTTCTGTGATTCTGTGAAACACTGTCATTTAAAACAATATCCAAAATTAATGGCAATAGTTATTTGTGGAACTATCTGAAAACATGCTAGAGCAATTCAGATGCTGTAAATCCTCCAGCACCACCTGTGGCTATAAACACGCTGGCTACAAACAGTAATTGCAGATCAGTCAGTCTGGCTGCTTCCTTGACTCATTCACCTCCCACAATTCTTCAGAAAGCTAATCCTAAAGTAGTATCACACACCAGAACAGCTCCATCCTGGAAGGCTCCACCATCTCCAAATATTTCCTTTGAAGAAATGAGTGAGTAATTTGCTTTCCTCAAAAACATGGCCAACAGAACCTTTACTGATCTCTTTCATGCTCCATACGTGGAGACAAGCTGGCTTGACTTCTCTCATACATATGGTAAGCGGATCAATTCTCTACTACTGCCTGCAGGACATGGGTCCATGTGTTGTTCAGAACTTGTTGCTACTTTCCCCACAAGTTTCTCCTCAGTTATCACAGTGACAAGCTGTTGTTCTGACACAGAAATTAGTCACAACATGGAGAAATTAGTTATGGAATACCATCAATTCCAGTGCTGAGGTCTGGAGTGGCTCTATCTTCTGGAACTTCCACTATCATCAACACATCTTGTGAAAGAACTCAGAGACATTTTCCTGAGACTGCAGAGGCAATTAAGGGTGGAGAGAATTTTGGTCAAAGTGCCTTCTGAGTCGCTCTGACCGCATGCAAAGGTTTGAACAACAAAGATGTTCACAGAATTTCAGGACTGCGGAGAACCTAATTCCTGAGGAAGCATGAGCTAAATTCAGGGCGTTCTCTTTCACCCATTAATTAGTCGAGAACAAAACGCACAGTAACTTAGAGAAATTTTTTCCCCCCAGTTGGACACAGCTTTCCATTTGAAAAATAAACACACTGGTGTTTCTCTTTCCTTTTAAAAAGAAAAGGAATACTCTGTTTACTCAAAGACAGGTTGGCTGTGGCTAGCTGATACCTGGAACAGATAATTTAGGACTGACTTGGCACAAAGGAAACAAGCCACTTGCCAAACATTTCACACAGACAAAAGAGTAAAAATACAAAACCTTGTTGGATTTTTTTTTTCTGAAATCCCTCTTTTGGACATTGTGCTGAATCTCATGTTTGGGTCTGGTTTTTTATTGCATTACTTTTTATTTAAACACATTGATTCTGGTCTTCATAATGAATGAAAACTTGCAGGTAAGGATGCTTATGGTTCAAAAGCCAATGGATGAACATAAAGGCTTTAGAACTTCATCTTTCTCCTCATTTTCAAAGGTTTATCCTGGGATTAAATTAACCAATTAATTTAGTCAATGAGCTAATGGGACAAAACAAAAACAAAACAAGGAGGGTTCAAAAACTACTTACAAATTGCAGGCAAAAGCAAAAAAACCTAACTTGATTTGGGAAAAAGCACTTTTAATTCACTCCACATAAAAACCCCAACACAAAGACAGATTAACCACACAGTCTCACACAGCTGGGCAAAGCCGCTGCTATCTCCTCCTCCTCAAAGCAAAGAAACTTCCAGCAGTTCTTGCTCCCTGTGGAATCCATTCAGTCCATGCACACGTCCCTCAGCAGCAACAGCACTTTAAAGTCTAGTTCCCTGTTCCATGTCTGTTCTCTCTGCTCCCAAGCTAGACCTCCATTTTCAGTGCACTGATACCTCCAGCCACAAGGGAGGGGAAAACTCTCCATTTCAGCAAAGAATGGAAATTATCTGAAACCTTCCTCCTGCTGATCCTTGAGGTACTACACTCTGTCCGTTCACCACCTTCCCTGGGCAAGACAGCTGCTGTACCTACACGTTCCAGCGATGATGTGCATCCTCTCAGAACAGGTGAAAGCGAAGTGAAGGAGGAGTCAGAAACCCCAAACTGGAAGCTTCAAACCAGTGGTGCCACTTTACAGACTGCAAAGAGTTCACAAGTTGCCATAGCAACTTCCCAAAGCCACAGGCAAGAAACCCACCAAATTCAAACTGTGACACTCAAACAGTTTGCTCACTCCTCATGTGGGGGTTATTTCTGTGCAGTTCTGCTGCAGGGCAATCTGTGTCTTCACAAGGTCTCCTACCAGTTGCGATCTCCTCCAGGATGCACAGTGTCTCTGCAGGTGGAACATCAGAATGGTGTTGCCGGTCAAGATTTGTGGAGCTGGCTTTCTGGGTATAAGATTGCTATCTAATAGTTAAAAACTCAAATGTACCCTTTTATATTGGAAAATGTGAGCAGTATGTGACTCTTCAGCAATGCAGAGCAGAAGGAAAAAATGAATTTGAAACTTCGTATTTAAAGCAAGTGAAACACCTCTAAGGCTGGAAAGCTGAATGGTATTTTCATTATCATAAGGGATTGGAAGAAACCTCGAAAGTCTAGTCCAATCCCCCCTGCCACAGCAGGATCACCTACACCAAGTCACACAGGAACACATCCAGGCAGGTCTTGAACATCTCCAGTGAAGGAGACTCCACAACCACCCTGGGTAGCCTGTTCCAGTGCTCCGTCACCCTCACTGGGAAGAGGTTCCTTCTCAGATTTGATTTGGAACCTCCTATATTCCAGCTTACACCCATTGCCCCTCATCCTATCACTAGATAACATTGAGAAGAGCCTGGCTCCATCCTCCCAACACCCACCCCTCAAATATTTATAGACATTAATGAGGTCACCCCTCAGTCTCCTCGTCTCCAAGCTAAAGAGACCCAGCTCCCTCAGCCTCTCCTCATAAGGGAGGTGCTCCACTTCCTTCATCATCCTCATTGCTCTATGCTGGACTCCCTCCAGCAGCTCCACATCCCCTCTTGAACTGAGGGGCCCAGAACTGGACACAATACTCCAGGTCTCACTAGGGCAGAGTAGATGGGAAGAAGA
Source organism: Rhinopomastus cyanomelas (assembly GCA_013400115.1). Lineage (NCBI taxonomy): Eukaryota > Metazoa > Chordata > Aves > Bucerotiformes > Rhinopomastidae > Rhinopomastus > Rhinopomastus cyanomelas. The sequence continues at coordinate 385,457 of VXBP01001155.1, read as the reverse complement.
ACCTCTCTTGATCTGCTAACCACCCCCGTTCTGATCCACCCCAGGATGCTGTTAGCCTTCCTGGCCACAAGAGCACACTGCTGGCTCATTGTCATCCTGCTGTCCACCAGGACACCCAGGTCCCTTTCTCCTACAATTATCGCCAACAGGTCGGTCCCCAACCTATACTGGTACCTGGGGTTGTTCTTGCCCACATGCCAGACTCTACACTTGCCCTTGTTATACCTCATTACATTTCTCTCTGCCCAGCTCTCCATCCTGTCCAGGTCTCGCTGAATGGCAGCACAGGGTGCTGCAGGGGTGTTGGCGACACCACCAAGTTTTGTGTCATCAGCAGTCATTATTTTCATTGCCATTTGCTGCATGTTTGAATTAACAATCCTAAGACTCACTTACCAGAGTAACAAAAATCCTTAGCAGCAAAGAGCACCTTTGATATTATTCTGGCAAGAACAGAATCACACGGCCAGGCTAAAGCAAACACAATATAAATAGAGGCATCTTACCTGCATCACAATTAATTCTGTATTCTTCCTGTTGCCACGTTGCCATGACACCATGCACTGAAAGAAACAAGCCGGGCATTTTGCAGCACTCCAGAGCTTGTTGCAAATCTAAGTTTTGTTTCTTTTATGTAAAATTACATGGCAATTCAATTTTATGAAACCAGAGTCATCTGTAACACCAGAGAGGCTTCTCCTCTCTGGTGAGTGCAAGAGGGCTAGATGCCAGACAAGTTCTGAAGTCTTGCTAGTTAAAAGAAACAATAATAAAGGATCCAAGATATTTACTTCAGCTGCTTGATTCAAGTGATTATCACCTTTTCTCATCATTGTGGGCTACCCTCTTTTAATATTCATCTGCAACCACCCCCTCCCAGCTGCTTCAGGGGCAGCAATTACCCATATCACAGCACACAACCCACACACCCATCACACCAACCTTACGTTGAGTCTTCAGTAGCTCTTGAGAGAAGCTTTAAGAGGGTGATTTCTTCAGGGTGGGAATATCTGTTTTACACAAAAGACATACAGGACTGTCTAGAGGTATTAAAAAATCTTTCTGGAGCCCATGTCCTGGCTATTTTTATGGCCTTTAAAGAGATTATTAAATTAGCCTGTAGACAAAATTTTTCCTTCACCCATTTTCTAAAAGACACTCATCTCTTAGCTATTTACAGGCATCTGTGAGATCTCTCCTCGGGCTCCTTCCTCCCCAGCCTAAATAACCCCAGCTCTCTCAGCCTCTCCTCATAAGGATCATCCTTGTGGCTCTGCACTGCACTCTGTCCAGTAGCTCCCTGTACATTCCACACTGGGGAGCCCAGAACAGGATGCAGTTCCAGAAGGGCAGAGTAGAGGGGAAGGAGATTCTCCTATACTGGCAAAAATCTTCTTAATGCACCCCAAGACAACATTGACCTTCTTAGTCACAGGGCCACATTGTTGCTCATGGTCAGCCTGTGGTTCACCAGATGATCATCCGGGAGCACAAACAATTACAGCCTTTTCTACTGAGTGCTCCATGGTACCGTGAGCTGCAGCAAAGGGCTGCTGTGCTGGCACAGGATGACAACATGCTAACTAGTGCTCCTCTCTGAGGTTCATACAGGAGTTGGAGTTAAGGAAAGTCATAGTCAATCCAGTGAAAAGTTATAACCTTGTTGAACTGTGCTGACATGCTACACACTTTAGGTTTTCATCAAAAACTTTTAAGACTTTAAGTACAGAGTGTCCTGAAGAGTCATTAAGGCGTCCTGTGATTTAAAGCAGATGCTGCTGAAACCTCAGGCATTTCTCAGTTTTCTTTGCCTTGAAGCCACAGCCTCCAGACAGACCCTGTGGTTCAGAAAGGGTTTTTTCAGATACAATGGTAAAAGCTATCAAAGGGAGACGGTTACACCCTCGAGAACACTGGGTTTTAAGGGAGTCCTGGCACATCTCTAGATGGACCAAGGATACTGCTCACAGGTACTGTAGCTTTGTACTCCAGCTTTTTCCGTCAGCAAACAGCAGGAAAAAAAACACATTTGAGTTAATTGCTCTCAGTTTTAGTGCAAAGGAGAAGCTGACTCAGGCATCCAGCTCTCACAGAAGGTTCTCACATTTTAACCCAGTCACAACCCCTCCACTACCTCTCTTACCGGGTGTTCATTGTAAGGAAATGACAGTAATTGACTGCAGAGCCTGCAGCACAACACATCCTAAGATGAAAGATAAAAATCACTGGCAAGGTTGATGGCACTAAGAACCAAGCTTATGTTTCTATTCCTCATTTTCTCCTTCTCAGTGCCTCTCCCTTCTGCTACTCTGCATCTCTGAGCTGCTTCCTCCTACAGAAAGCAGTACTGTGATTCTGTGAGGCAGCCCCTGTAGACTGGAATCTTCTAAGGGCTGTTCTTCAACTCGGCACCACTTCCCCACACCTGGAAATCACGCCCTGCTACTGGGAAGCCAAGAAGAGTTGCACCCAGCACTGAAACAGTGGAGACATCCTGCACTGAGAAGGTTCTCTGTACCCACCTCATCGCTGCTGAAGGCTGGGGAAGTTTGCTAAACAAAACACAGTGATATATCAGGAGCAGTGTGCAGCTTGGGAAGAGACACTGCGCTACTCCAATCATCTAATTGCACTATTTTGCATAAGATAATTGCAGGGTCCTAAGAAGGAAAAATAGTTCAGAGTGAATAACATGCTCCAAACACACACCTAACAACTGTGATTGACAGGAACCAGAAGTTTCCCAGGAGTCCCTGGTAGTCTGACAGGGAGATGGCAGCAGCCAGGACAGCACAATCTATTTTCTTTGTAAGTTAGAATTTCTGTTAAGAGTTGGTAGGGTCCTGAAACGTACTTCTAGGCCAGAAAAAAAGAAAGATAGATCATGTTTCTCTTTGCCTTATCCAGCTGCACTTACAGGACAGGGGAAAGATGACACATCAACTTTCCTGTGTGACTTGGTCTAGGGGATCCTGCTCTGGCAGGGGGATTGCACTAGGTTTATCTTTCGAGGTCCCTTCCAATCCCTAACGTTCTTGTGATTCTGTGAACTTTGGAACATACATAAATAGTGAGGTAAAGGTATAAGGAGTCTCAGTAACACCCCACTGCATTACCTCCCCCCACCATCATGGTGACCACCAAATGGATGGTTAGAGCTATTGCTCTGGCAGTTGCACTGTTTTTGATGAACATCTGTATCGAGGAACACAGACACAATAGCAGGCGTAAGTAGGAAGGGAGGAGAGAATTATTTGGCTCAGTTACAACATCCATCAATTATAAAATGTAGAGAACACACAAGGTTATTATATTAGCCAACAATCTGTTTGGAACGACTGGATTTTCAGTGTTCTCCCTTCTTCTCCCAGTGAAATTAACCAGTATTCTCTGAATGTGGCATTTTGAAAGACACCTTCGACTGGCACTTCTCACATCATGTTTCTAGACCGAGAAATGTCTATGCCTGTATCAGTTTCCTGAAAGTTCAAATACTTGGTGTTCTTCACTTTCAGGAAATGTTTATACACTCTGAGAACAGGAGCACTAACGTATCCTAATATCCAAAGACTAGAACAGCCTCAGCAGAGTGTGCAGGCCCACCATAACCGGCATTTTTAGCCATATCACTGCAACTCCAGAGGTTTTGAAAGTCTTTAAAAAGCTTGAGATAGAAACCTTGTTAATACAGATGTCTCAGAGCCAGCAGGTCGTTGCTGCCTGCAATTGTGTTCAGACACTGCACCCTGCTGGCTCCACCAACACTGCTTACCACAGGGTTTAAAAATGCCCTTTTCTGTGTGCTTTGCTAAAGCATCAAGAAAGATTTCTCCACATTCCAGCTCAGGCATCCTCCACTCAACCTGTACCCATCACAGAACTCACGTGAGCACTCAAGCAAATGAGCATAATCATGGAGCATGAAAACGAGGCAGTGATGCACTACCCTTGTCTGCCAAGACAAGATGCAAAACTTGCTAATCCCACAGGATGACAACACCAGTCTCAAAATGTAATGAGATCTTAGGACTCTGAGGCAGCTCCAGCATTTCTGCAACCCACCAAGGTGCATCACCTCAAGGGTACAAACAAAATAGAACAGGTGTGTGATTGCAATTGTTTCCAGGGATAAAGCACAGCAGTGTAGAATTGGCTTAGCCCACAGAACTCTATTTAGACTGTAACGAGCAGCTCAGGACTACAGAACCAGGGTAAATGAGCACATTGTGCCGACTTCCTTTTAATGATATAAAACTTTACCTCTTATAATCCACAGCAAATACAGCCTCATTCTGTCACACAAAGCAAATCCTGACAATCAAAGCAAATCACTGGAGAAAGCTCTGACAGAAAACCAGAGTTCACTATCACAGACGCTTTCTTGCACAGCAAGATGAACTCACTGCTCACCTGCAATGAAAATCCAAACTCAACCAAGAATAATGGAAATCCTAATCCCTCTAGTTGGCTCTAAACTTCCAACTGATGGCATACATGGGGTCCCACTTCCTCAATCCTGACAGTTATTTTCATTTTTACCACTAATTGGGAGGAAAAAGGCATTATTTTTGAAGGAAAAGAGTTTTAATTATCTTCCTAATAAAATCTCTTCCATCACAAAAATTTCCCAGAAACTTTATTGATTTAATATGAACAAACTGCATGGCCCCAGGATCAGATCCCTTGCCCTACAAAATGTCACAACACAACTTTTTTCATCCTGTAGACATGAATGTTTCACTTACACATTTGACATTTCAGGACATGCCGACCATTAAAAGTACCAAACATCAGCTCAACACACATACTTAGATTTGGATTTAGAAAACAGCACTGAGTTTAGGCCATTTAGGATTTACTCCCAGAGGTTCTCTTCTTTGGAACCTAAGTTTAAATTTAGCATTATTTTATACTGATTATAGTGTTAATTCCATTTTTTGGCTTACAAAAAACCCCAAACATGACCAGGGAACACCAGGAATAAATTACGGGTAATCACAGACAGCTTGATGCTTTTCTTTCCTGTGCATGCACCACAAGAGACCTGGACGACTCAGTCTTTCAAGTGCATTTCCATCACTGTCACGCGAGTTGGTTTGCATGACTTACAGCAACGTTTTGTATTCGTGTCACATATCTGCTCAGTGACACTAACACATCACACAGACTCATCCGGATGTACCATATGAGAGACAGAAACCAGGTTCTAATTTGCACCAATGAGTTCTGCCCTGGTATCTGGAAGCAGGACTTGTGATAAGACACTGCAGCTGTGTTCAGTTTTAGCCACATATAAAGACTGTTGTTTAGACTTCAGTCATCAGAGTGGGTTGGGTAAAGAAAAACCAAACCAATTCACACTTGAGAAGTACCTTGAGAGGCTAAAAAAGCTAAATTGTCTAGATAACCTTCTTAGTAACTAGCACAGGACAGGAAATGTCACAAAGACCCAGATTTGTCTTTTGACTGACTACTGTCAGTTCAGATCAGACACACGAATGTTAAGACAAACCTCATACTACAGTAGTGTCAGATTCAAGGCTGAATCTTGGGTCTCGGAGTGCAGAGCCTGGATAGCAAAAATCAGCAAAAGTTCCATCTGTTTTCACAGATGCTACATAAGACCTTGTATAGATGTGCTGCTGCTGGCACAGTACAGCACCAAATCTCCTACAAGAGATATCCTACATCAGCTCAAAAACTATATATAAAAATGCTTTGTGGACACTGGGCTTGCAGGTTGTCTCTGGCAATCTCTAGCACTACCCCAATGCATGTGTGTGTATATAATTTGGTTTCTATCCTCACATTTCCATTAAAACCACTAAATTTGCAGAACACTAGAATTATCACAATTTATTTATGCTGCGGGATTCAATAACCTTAATGGTTCAGTTCCTGGCATGATTTTGACCAGAACTCTCCCATCCAGTGCCCAGGTGTAGCTCAGGAGTTACTCTGGGGCACATCCTGGCAGAAATTACTACAGATGCAGGTCAGCTATGACAACTGAAAAATCCTGGCCTCTATCTACTGAAACATGCATGGGCTAGAAGTGTGCCATTTAAGAAGTCAAACCTAAACATTGATTATAGACAGTTTAGACAAAGTTGCTGTGCACAAACCAAATCACGCAGATGAAAGCACAGGTAAGGAAATCCTTATGCTCCAAGGTAAAGCTGAACCGGGCAGAGAGACTGAGAAAAAGTGCCCACGAGCTAAATGTTACTAAACCACACAGGAATTTTAAATGACTGAGAAATAACCCTCCTCAGCAAAAACAAAGTGTACAGCAAAGCAGTCCATAATTGGAAACAACAGACCATGGGAGCAGAGGAAGAAAGCAGGAAGATCACTTTGTTAATAATACCTGCTCCTACAATAGGTTGAAACCCCTTGTGGCATTTGTAGACTGTTTTCTGCCTGATTAATAAAAAAAAACCTGAAAAGATCTTATGGAAATTTTCATCATGCTCCATGAAAATGAAAGACTGGATGAAAAGCAGGTATTATGTGGCCTTGGTTTTTGTTAAATGACTGGGTATAAAGCACATACTCATCAGTTATACACACTGGTTTTTTGAATATGTGAATGTGATTTTTTTTTTTAAGGATATAAATAGTATCCTAACAAGTGAGGAAAAGCTATGGTGACTGAAGGAAAGACTGTACCCCCACAGCAGTTCAGGCACAATACAAAGTGCCTGTTGGAGTTAAGAACACAAGAGCAAATTCCCACTGTCACAGAGAATTAAGTATGTTCTGTTGTTCAGAAGACCAGGCTTTGCTTTTAAAAAGACAGCTCCACAACCAAAGTGAGGAGGATATAGGCTACAGGAATGCAAGATGCTTGCAGCCTCCTCCACTAGATCTAAACCTATGGTGTAAAAACACCCTTGGAGCGGCACATACAGCCAACTACAGTGTACATCTGTGAACTGCAACAGGAGCTGGACCAAAGACCCAGCTATGGTCAAATGAACTCTAGAGATATCCAGAGTCACCCTTTCAGCTAAGCTGGGAAGACACGAGTCAAAAATGCAGAAACCACAGTTCAGCCCAGAAGTGAGGCAGGAGGTCTCCAAGCTATGGTCTGTGCCTGCTCTGAAGGACTGGAAAGCAGAGAAGCACTGGGAGTCCTACCAAAACCAAAGCAGGCACGGTTAGCAGTGAAAGGTCGCTGTAAAGAATTACAGGAGGCACATTCATTTAAAATATCTATTGAAATTACAAATTAAACTCTTTCATATGATTCAAAGTACAAAACACAACATTAAAAGGCATTCAACGACTCTTTTATACATCACAGTGTTAGTGGCACAAAATGTACTTACATTTCAAATACATCAATAGAACTATTTTTACACGGGTCAAATACATCTATACATACGCATGACTCCTTCATGCTTTCCTCTATACAAGTTTGAAATACATCGATGATAAAACGACCAAAGGTTCAGTTATGTACCATGTGCCTGTATCCAATGTTCCTGGAAAAAATGCTTGAGCGATACACAAACCAAAGCAGTAATGAAGACCACAGGGCTCTAAACACAAACAGCATGCCTTACTTAGTATAAGTGCGTTAGCAATTAAGCACTGATGCAGGTTTTGATGCCTTTAATACTACTGTTGTCAACAACTGTATTCTACCTGTTTTCCTCAGGATTGTAGATTAGATTATGTGTTTGAAATATACAAACTTTGGCTGTAAAAAAAGCAAAGAAAGCTTTATGCATGCTGCATCTCGCTGGGATGAAAACAGCCCATATTAACTATATTTATCCCTATTGAGTAAAAGCCCTACAGATGAGATGCACAAAACTCCACTTTTATATTCCTGCCTGTGACAATTTTAAAATAAAAACACTTCATCTTTTTCTGATCAATTAATATTTCATCCTTTTAGCTCCATAAATGAGAGCTTTTCCACTAATTTTGGTTATGTTTCCCGCATGTCAGGAGATGAACTGTAAGCTTAGAGTTGATCCAGTCGGATCTTTGTGGGAATTTGCCTAATTCATAATAAGTACTTGAGGAAAGGTCATGCTGTTTGGGTAGGTTTGGGAAAGCATCCCTGATTTTTGGCATGCTAAAGTCAGGAAGTAGGAAATTCAGGTCATTGGCAACAAGAAAAGAAATAGTAACATAAAACTACACTAAGCATTTATATATTATCTTTTGTCACAGAGCCTGGAAGAGCATCAAAACCAAAGAATTTGCCCTCACAGCCCTCCTGTGAGGTAGGTAAACATTAGTCCATCCTTTTAAAAGATGGTTAAATTGAGATACAAGGAGGTAAGTGATTTGTCTGATATCATGTGGGGGGAAAAAAAAAAAATCAATGTTCCTGCAGCTGGAGTCGGTGCAGGCTGTGCTACTCACCTCTCTCAGGATTAGCTTCGTCAAACTAATGAATGGCAAGTCTAAGGAGATGCTAAGCTTCTGGAGTCTGACTCCACACTTGCTCACTAGACATGACAACACTTCACCCCAACAGAACATGCAGATGATGAACTGTTACAAACCCATTAAAAACAGCAGCTAGGACAGTGCCAGAAAACTACATAACAGCATAACCTTAAAATCGCAACTGAAATCATGCAGTTAAATCTTATTTTCCTGGATAATACTTAAAAAGCCAAAGCTGTTGTAACAATTTCATCTGAAAAGCAACTTTCACTTTTCCATGCCAGGGGGCTTAAATGTTTGAAATAAGGTATCTACAATTCGATTTCAAGGTACTCAAAATCAAGCTATCAACATAGGCTGCAACACAAAAATGCCCCAAACTCAAAACATCATCACAGAAGTTGCTACTTTGGAAACAAATCAGCATTAAAAAAAAATCCCCAAGAAGAATAAATATGGAATGACACTTAGCCAACCTGAAAGGGTAAGGTATTTGGTAAATACATGCAGGCATGTAGTCTGTCCCAACAGCTGGGATGTGAAGCAAGAGATATGTCAAAAAACTCCAGTAGCAATTCAAGTATGTTGAGATCAGAGACAGATTTACTGACAGAAATACAACTTTACAGTTTCCTTACTATACATGATGTTACCTGTGAGGATCAATTACAAACTACCATTAAAACTTGTAAAAGACTTTCTTTCCTTTCTCTTTGAAATCCAGAAATGCATTAATTTTGACATTGATTATTAACTGGCCCCGGAAAAATGCAAGGTTCTCTATATTGCTACACGAAGGTTGCTTCTGTATGTTGCCACATGAAGGCTGTCTCCAAGAAAAGGCACAGAGAAAATATGCCTCATTAGGACTTGGTCTAGGTGATCCTGCTCTGGCAGGGGGATTGGACTAGATGATCTTTCAAGATCCCTTCCAATCCCTGACGTTCTGTTATTCTGTGACTTTCCAGTACTGTTAACAAGCCACTGCACCTCAGCTGTTTACTATGATCCTAGTATAAGAACTGGTCATGAGAGCCACTGCCACATACAGCAAAATCCTTTAGTGCCTTCAATAATAAAGTTCACAACTCATGAAATCTTTTTGTCCTGTTGTCCAGGGTTTTTTAGCTCTAGTTAAACAGAATTACTGGGCAAAGGATAAAGGCCATAGTGCAAGCTTACTTGCAGCAGGCTGTCCTTTGCAGAAGGATTTCCATTACTTCTGCACACTGAAGCTGACTCAGGACAAACCAGGTGCTCAGCTTAGGGTACCTCTGTAGAGATGGACTGAGCTGCTACTAGAGCAGGAGTGACATAATTATTCTAGCTCCTACTGACCCCTCAGGGGCTGGCAAACAATGCACTACCCAGACTTCCCTACAGATATTTCTTAACCAAGTAATTTTTTATTACTAAAGACAGGTGCAGTGTACTCAAAAAATACTCTGGTAACAAAATGTTTGAACTGTTTACTGCCATAAACCATGTGAAGATAAGGAGTTCAGACTTGTGAGAAAGCAGCTATCCTTTTTCTTTGTATTACCATGGCTGAACTCATTAGACTCAAGCCAAATATGTGAATTGCAGACAACCTCAGCTTGAGCTACTCAGTTATTAGATACAGTTTAAGTCTTGATGCCATTTAATTTAAAAGAAGATGGAGGGGAAGAAATTCAAAAGTAGTTTTTTGAAAAGACAGTGGCCCTTTTCAAAGCTGTACCCTACAGTCTTTTTTTATTTAACATTAGACAGTGTAAAGGAACAGACTATAAAGAAAGGAGTAATTTCCTTACACTTCAACTCTGAAAACATAGTCCCAGCCTGTAACAGCAGCCATAAGCAGTCGGTTTTAAGGGTCTTAATGTATTTTCAGTGTAAAGTTATCCTGGCTTAAACATGTTCATCCATCTCAGTACACTGCTAATGCACAGAAATCACTATTAAAAAATACCCAAGTCAGACTCCAGGCTAGAAGCCTTTCAAAACAATGTTGCTCTTCAGTACTATCATTGCAGGTGCTTTGCATTTCATGGAAAGAAGTCATTATTCAGATTCTTGTAGGCTTTAAAAGTCATAACAAATGGTTTTTTAAACTATTTCAGAAGAGAAAGTACAATGATTAGTAGCATGCTGAGAGGCACGCTTTGCTATCCTGGAAACACAGCACTGTGAAATCAAGTAATGTGATTTTTTTCAAATAAAAACTTGTTTCATCACAGTATTGTTATTAACAACACACACCATACATCATACAACACTAACTCTGAAGATGGGCTAAGTAGTTTAAATGTAAAGTAAACTTCCATAAATATCCCAGGCATTTTTATTAGCTATAGGAATAACCCTGATACATTTGCTTTTATACTTACAAGGAAATATTAATTCATAACCATAGTAATGTTAGTCCTGTATTTTTTAGTAATTACTCTAAAGACAGAAGCAAGCCATCTTAAACTTCCAAAATATTTCAATAGCACAGCTATTTACACATTTGGTTTAAATTGGATTTTATATATATATATATATCTATCCATATAAAAAGATTAAAATACCTGGATTAGAAGTTATGTAGCCCTGTAAGTTTAGCAGAATCCTAAACAATGAAAAGTAATTCAGAAAAACACTAGTGGTCCAGTGGTAATCAATACCATCAATGTACTTTTAAAAGAACCTTGATTAGATAGCAGGTTTGTGTCACCACTCAACCTTACGGCTTCATACATTGATTTTTAAAATGTAGCTTTCAATCAAATAAATTTTTTACAAGACTTCAAAAAAAAATTCTGGAAGGCAACAGGACCAGCTTTGTCCCTCTGACCCTCCCTGAATTTCAAGAAAGGCATAGGATGGCCTATATGCACCTTATTGATTCTTATATTTGGATAAACAGGTACTAAAAAGAATGTGACAGCTTAAACAAAAACAGATGTGTAATAAACAAGTACAATCACACTAAGTTGACTACCTGATTTAAATGATAGGCAACTTACAGATATGCAAGAATAAGACACAAAATTTGGAAGCCAACAGATACGCAGAAGTTTCAATTTGAATGCCTTTCCAGCTTGTTTTGCTGAAGTCATTCAGTACAGTTTCCAGTTCACCAGCTGGGCACCAGGAAACTTAACACTGTTTTTAGCAGGATTTCCTCTTCATTTCAGGTAGCTACCTGGGTCCATGGTCTCCCTTTAGCACCAAGCTTGCCTTCCATCACCCTCCTTGTCTACTATCAATTGATCAATTCAACAGTAGTAACAACAGCTCCTGGAACTGAGACACTGTGTCAATGAAAAGCAGAACGGGGCAAGTAAGGCTACAGCAAAGTAAGTGCAAGAGGGAAACATCAACAGCAATATTAGAATCAAAACATGTTGTGACAAGCCCAATCTTCTCTCAGTTCAGGTAGGCAGAGGGTCATCATCTCCTTTATTACATTTACACTTGCAGCATAGAACAAATGGTGTAGCAAGTAGCAGGAAAGGGGAGGCCACCAAAAGTAGAAGACCAAATCCTGCAAAAATTCCTACCACCTGCAAGAGAAAGGAATTGTGCTGTTAGTGACAGCAGTTGTCTAGACTCTGCCAATATCAGTTTGTCAGTGCTCTTCAAAAGGATCTCACCAAATACTATTGGCCTTATCAGAGCCAGAACTTCCCATAATTGTAGGCTACAGTCAGCTCCAGCTCCTGCAATCAGTAAGCATGAGAGAAATCAGGGAGGGAATGCTCACGTTTCATTGCTCCCACCAGAACCCAGTCCCACACAACTCGGTCTCATCACACAAAGAGATGCAGATGGTTACTTGCCCCGAGTTTTGATTTATCTCAAACAACTAATGAAGCAACTGACTGCTCATGAAAGTAGTGCAGTCACTGTTCCTGGAGGTATTTAAGAGACTTGTAGATGTGTTGCTGAGGGACATGCGTTTGGTGGTGACCTCGTAGTGCTGGGTTAACAGTTGCACCTTATCATCTTAAATGTTTCTTCCAAACAAAATTATTCTGTGACTAGGTAATTTTTCCCCTAAATTAAATATCAGGATGAAGAGACAGAGATGCACATTTTCCTTCATGCTTTCAGGGCCTTACATTTTTTCCTAGAGAAAGCTCCAAAACGAACAAGTCAAGGCTTAGATGGTGTTAATTAAGAAACTAGGAAGACTCCCACAGACTTCCTATCAGTAGGAATATAAGCTTGGGAATCTCAGGCACAGATTACAAACACTGTGCACTATAGCAAGACTCTGCATATACAGTGGCTTTTGCAGGCAGACCTGAGCTCCTCCTGCTGCTTCAGGAAACTTACTCTCAATATATCTAAAAGCATTTTTTTCTTTGCCATTTACTGATCACCCTCTTCCCAGCATGGACACAGGACCACAAACCTACCATCCTGTCAGTGTGCTAAACTTAGTTTTTACAGAGCTTACATTTGGAAATCTAACAAATACATAAGTCAAAGTTGAGGTTTATTGCCCGAGGAGGTTTATCCTGGAACAATTCTGAGTAATGAAGGAAGGAGAAGACTGCTACCTGTTAGCAAAACCTCACAGGAGAAGGCAAAACAGAACTAGATCGCAGTACTCATTAAGAATTATTCTAGGGCTAGATAGGCCGCTTGCATTAGTTGGCAAATATTTAATTAGCCATGGTACAGATGGCATCATTTGCTAGCACTCTCGCTGGCCACGGCAAATTCCTCGTTCTGATCGCGAAGCCACTGCCCAGGGCTCTCCGAGGAGGCGAGAGGAAAGGCTGGCTGCAGGAGATGGCGCTGCGGGACAGCGCTGACCGCCCTCAGCCTGCCGCCAGCCGCACCGCGTTTTTCCAGTCGGCTTTTAGCTGGCCCGGGATAAGGAGATCAAACCGCCTTCCCTAACAATTTTATTTCTGGCCAAGATCATTTGCTTTTTCGGCTTCAGAAATGCACACGTCTCTTTTTCTGCTCGTTTTTTGAGGCGCTGACGTTCTCTCGCAGCCTCCATTTACTCATCTGTGCAGTTATTTTGCAATTATTAACATACACAAAAGCTAAACTCTCACCTAATTTACAAACTGAGCTGCATCTACCGCCACGCTGCTCTACAGACGGCAAGCCCTTGCCTAACTTTCTGCAGCCCAGGCTAAGAACGCATTGGTCAGACAGCGCCAAACTGGAAGGCAGCAGTTATCGGACCAGATTGATTACTGTTAATTTATGAGATTACACCTTTACATGCTTAGACCTTCCTTTCAGCCTCTATATGGCATCAAACAATTAGGTCTTGTTTGCTCTGGGGTTTTTCTGCTTCGGGAGCATGTGGGCTTTTTTGTTTGGGTGTTTGTTGTTTTTTTTTTTAAACAAACTGCTGAGTATTACTTATTTTCTACTTGTTTCTTTTGCTTCTGAAGAAGTTGCTGCCATACTTAGCACCAAGCCCTTCCCTCCGGCCAAAACAAATATTTTGTTTCCTAAACCACAACCCACAAATCAAAGACTCACCTCAATTTGCCTTGGATAAATACCTAAACAAATTTAACATAAGGAAATACTTGCAATGTTGATTTGGCTTTAGGGGTTTAGAATTGTATCCTGATGGGTAGAGAATTAGCACTTTCTTGCTCAACAATGACCAGAACACAAACATACTGCCTCATACTGTCTATCAAGCATGCTTGCACTAACTGCTGTGGCAAAGAACAGACTCCAAATATCAGGGCAATGACTTCTTGTTACAGATCTATCAAGAAAGCTTAATGCACACACATACTTCCTAAGATACCATTGGCTAAGCAGACAACCAAAACCCAGTCCACAGCTCAGGCACTCGGGTGTATGAGGAAGGAGAGGGGTGCAACCATCCTTATTTCAGTTTAGATATTTGTCCAAAATTTAAGATTATTCTTTGACCTGGTGTTTATATGCAAATAGCAAGAAATCTGTACTTCAAGAAAAGCACTACATCCCTAAAGTAGCGTTTCACTGTCACACAGTCAATTTGGGAAGAGATGTCCCAGATATTCAGATATCCCTGCATCTCTGAAGTGACTGTAAAGGCAGCAGGTTGGATCAAGTCACACGTTAGCATGTATATTGTGTGTTCATCACCAATAATCACACTGGGTCCAGCAAGACTGCACCCTAGACTACAAGAGGTATACCCCCACACTCTTTGTCAGTTTAAAAATACTGGTAAGTTCATGGAGTGTCCTTCTCTGCAACGTGCGTGAATGAGCCAACAGGAGTCTATAGCATGACAGTGAACACATTCAGGTTAATTTCTTTCTAGTGCTGTCTGAAACTAAAGGTGTCTCACAGGATGAGCTGCCCTGTTAAAAATATGGATAGTGGCAACCTACTTAGTCTTCCAGGTTTACTGAGGACACAGCTGAAGCGGTATTTAACTGGCTCTGCAAATGTACACCTTCTAGCTCTCAGCTACTTCTGTCAAGGAATGTCCTCTCTGGGACAGCTAATTGTTTCTCTCCAAGATACATATCTCCTAAATCTCCTATGCCCTCTCTAAACCTCCTATGAAAAGTTATATTTTGGCTCAGAATATTACCCAAAGGAGTAAGGCAAAGGAAGGCACTATGGCACTAGTAAATCTGCACAAAGCTTTTAAAAATATGAGCTTTACCTGTGTTCTGTGCCAGATAACAGATGCCCTGGAGTGCCCCAGCTTGTTTCGACAAGGCCCTTTGTCATAATGTATAAGGAGAAAATCATCCTACAAAATATTAAATGAAAGGCAGGCAATAAACAGAAGCACAAACTGTTCAGGTTGTAAAATACCATGCTTTGAGAATTTAGAACCAGGAACTATGCAGAAAGGTAGAAGCTGAGTGGCTATGGCAAGGTGTAACCTTTCAATAATGCTTTGTTTAGTTAAGAGTCCTCATGAACAGGTTCGTTTAAATATCTATAATGAATTCTTCTCTCAAAGGCTCTTGAGCTGCGTATTTAAATGTTAGCATGGAGCAAGTTCAGCAAAAAAAATACAAGCAGGTAAGCTGACTACTGCATATATTTCACAAACATACAGGAATTGCAAGGAAAAATGATACTTCATACCACAGACTTCCCAAAGTCGGTCCCTTTTACAAAACAAAATAACAGTACAGATTTTTGAGAAATAATGTTCCTTCTGTCATCTTTCTGCAGACCAGCCAAGACAGCAGGCCTAGTACCAACAGAACACTGCTTTTTAACTGAGCACATGAGAAGCCTGTGACTTGAAGACCGTTAGTAAAGCATTCAAATGTGAATCAGGAAATTTAAACAGTCAGAACAACTTTCAGGAACCCAAAACATTTCCTTTGTTCTACAGAATGGAACAGATTACGTGGAAACAAATGGTGCATATTTTATATATTCTAGTAAGAGTATGACAGCAGCAGCTTATAGAATAATAAACTCTCAGTCTTAAGAGAACACCATATTCTTTTTCATATGCCAGATCTACATCTTGTCCCAGTGAATACAATAACAGTAAACAAATCTGACTGAATATTGTAATAAAATTTTACTGTTTAATAATTTGCTGACTCACACAGGCAAAATGCTAAATCACAGGTTAATACAAGTAAAACACAACACACAAATCCTACGAAATACCTAGCAGCAGCTCTCTCCATAGTGTTGTGGCTCACCAAGCCCATCACAAGCTACTGAGATACCACTTAATTGTCTAATGAGACAGTTGGGTAGCAAAGCAATGAACTTCCAAGTTTGAGAACCAGAGCAGATACACTGTACTCACATCAAGAGATTCCAGACAGTACCAGCAAAAAGCATGTTTACAGTTCTTGCACATCATCTGGGCACAGCCTTCATCTCGTTCAATGTAAACTTTACACTTTGGACAGCGTTTGATTGGAGCATCATCATCATCTATTTTGAAAACTGAACTGTAGGAGAGAGGGAGGAATTAGTAACATGCGTGGCCATGTCAGTTTAGAGAAGAAGGTCCAGGAACTCTGCTAAGAAAGAAAGCCTCTGTTTTTTAAAATACTAAAAAGAGAAACAATTAGAAATTCAGGTGTTCCATTGAGATTTTTTAATTCAGATTATTTTGGCTATACTCTGTTTTTCAAACATATCTCTAGGAAAAAAATGCTTAATAACTACAGTGTTTATGTAAGTGTCAGGATATTTCCTTTACCACTTATTTTATCAACTGTTTTTTCTACCTATTAATACTAATAGATATTATATACCTTCATCCTGTTCACGCCTAAATGCTTTGCATGTCTAGACCATCGTCCTCATTCTTTCCTTCTTTCTCATAAAAGGAAACAATTCTTTCTGGAACAAGCCTGGACCACATTCCTTTGGACTAGGGCACTGCGGAGAAACTGCTTGTCTCTGCTCTCCTTCAGTATTCTCCTCAGGACTTTCCTTCAAACCAAAAACCATGACGTTTTCAAGACATGCTACTCTTTTAGAGATGATCTCTCATCTCTTAACAGTGTCCTAATGAGCCATTGTTCATAACTTAGGGTCAGTACCACTTTTTGTTTTGAGCAAGTATCAGGATGTCATCCAAAGAGACCTGAATAAGCTGCAGAACAAGACCAAATTGCAAGGTCTTGCACGCAGGTCAGGGCAAGGGCCACCTTCAATGCAGTCTGAGAGATGAAGGGATTGAGAGCAGCTCTGCAGAAGATGATTTGGCGGTACTGATGAATTAAAAGCTCAAAAGAGCTGGCAATGCAGAGTTGCAGCACTGAAGGCCATCTGTACCTTGGGATGCATCAAGACAAGTGTCACCAGCAGGTCAAGAGAAGTGATTCTGTCCCTCTGCTCTGGTGAGAGGTCACATGGAGTACTGTATCCAGCTCTGAAGCTTTCAGTAAAGAGAACACATGGACCTATAGGAGGAGCTACAGCGGACACAAACCTGATCAAGAAGGCTGGAATACCTTTCCTATGAAGGAAGGCTGAGAGTTGGGGTTGTTCAGTCTGGAGAAGAAGAAGAGACTGAGATCTTATCACTGTCTTTCAGTCCTTACAAGGGGGCTTATAAGAACAATAGGACCGATCTCTTTAGCAGTGCCTCTTGTAACAGCACATAGGGCAATGGTTTTAATATAACATAGGGGAGATTTAGATTAGTTATATGGAATATTATATTACATTGAGTGTGATGAAACACTGGAACAAGTTGCACAGAGAGGTAGTAGATGCCTCTTCCATGGAAAGAGTGTCAGGCTGGGCACAGTTCTAAGCAACCTGATCTAGCTGAAGATGCCCCCTGCTCACTGCAGCGAGACTGGACTACATGATCTTTAAAGGTTCCTTCAAATCCAAAGCATTTTATCATTCTATGAATCCATAAACTGTATATGAAACACCAAACACATGGTAGCACAAGCTGCTACTGACATTATGCTCTGAAACATAAAACCCAAACAAAACACTTCAGTGTAGTAAAAATGAAGCATGAAATAAAAACTAAAAGCAACCACAACACTAAGGAGAACACACGAAGTTTCGTCTTTGTGATGAAGTTTAATGAGCTTCAGTTTTAATCAAGCACACACAAAAAGCATGTGCACAAGTTATTATATTTGACTAGGAACAAACCTAGCTAGTCCTCTGCTACAGTAAAGAAACAGGTTTGACACAAGACACATTATAAGTAGTTAAATTCAATGCTGGCCAGGGCTTTAATGATACCTTGCACTACTATGCAGTATAGCTTTTCTTATTCAATGGCTGTAGTATGCCACTGGAAACAGTCTGATTCAGAACTTAACATAATTAGCCAAATGTGCAGCAGCTAGGGTGACCAAGAAGTTCCTAAAAATCATTGTCTAGAAGGACGTTACCAGCCTTCATGCTGTCCAGAACAGGGGCAGCAAGATCTTCCCTGAAAGAAAGCTCACAAGCTGCCTGGAAATCACACTTTTCCCACTGGGACAAAAGAGCTGCTGATAAAGACTCCAGCAGCTCCTCTGTGCTTTGCCAGGAATGTTGAAAAGTAGTGAGGCTACAAAGAGCTATTCAGGTTTGGAATACAGCATTAAAAGAACAGCAATGACTAAGTGAAGGAAACAGACTTGTTAAAACTACCAAAAAAATCGCTGTTTCTTATTCATTGTCCAATATGTTCAAAGATGTTGTTTCTAAATACTTGATATTTTCAACACTTTACCTTGTTTCTCCTGGAAGAAAAGAGATTGGCATGTTCTCTTGACAGCCTTGACCTGGATGCCAACTGGATTTGCAAGCAGAGCAGAACTCAATGTCACAGGCTTTGCACTGGACCAGCTGGGGGTCCTGTGGGCTTGATTCCTGGAGCTGGCAAACTGCCTGGCAAGAAGAAGATGGACACCAAGTCCGACATGGATCCAAAAGTACTTCTGCAAAGGAACATAAGAGAACAAAATTCAAAGGCAGTTACAAGGCCAGCCATCTATAACAATGCACTCCAGCTGAGGTTGAATGGCAGGGTATTGAAGATATGTTTTTCAAAAGGAGCCTTTTAATTTATGCTACCCACTTGAGACATACATCTGGCCTTCTTTATAAATGGGCACCAAATCAAAGTGAGCTTCCTGAGTTTGAATGAAGTGCCCACTTTCATTCAGTGAACTAAACTTTTCTAATATGAGATGTATTTTTCTTATGTTGCACATGAGTGTACCCAAAGCAGATATAGCCCATCATGAAGTGTTTTTAAAGTGCTTTGTTCCATAGTACTCTATTTCAAGTTGGCCTCTGCCCTAATATAACCAGATGGTATTAAACTATTAGATTAACAATTACATAAGACTCCTATACCTTTTCACCCTCTTCTTGGAGGCTGCTTGTCATTTCATGATTCAAAGCACAATGAAGTCAATAAAAATCCTACCAATGATTTCAGTGGTTACTAGGCCTGCCCTCAGCAAAACCCCACTATAAGGCTTCTACAGCTACACAGTCCCACATCCTCACGGGCACACAGCTGGCTTATATCCTTAAAAAAACCACATTTATTACATATGAAACATGAATCTTGTACACCTGATGCCATCATAGGAGATAATGGTGGCTCCATAATGGGGGTCATCTCCTCTTACATCAAT
Organism: Rhinopomastus cyanomelas; assembly: GCA_013400115.1. Taxonomy (NCBI): domain Eukaryota; kingdom Metazoa; phylum Chordata; class Aves; order Bucerotiformes; family Rhinopomastidae; genus Rhinopomastus; species Rhinopomastus cyanomelas. Next base: position 365,991 of record VXBP01001155.1, on the reverse strand, counting down.
TCAGCTCAAACAGCAAAGCTTTTAAAAGAAATCCCCAACCCTCCCTCAGTTACAAAGCTATACAACAAATGGCATTTTTCTTTCCTTAGTTTACCCCCCAGGAAGGTGTAATTCTGAGAATTACACAGGCAAGAACAGATAATGTTTTTCCGTGTCTTTTTTCAGCAGAGAGCAACGGGTCAGGGAGAGGGTTGTGATGACCAAGCAACACACAATGCTACTGCATGAATATGTGCAGAACCAGATTCTGATTTAGGGGATTGCTCTGGATTGATACTGTTCCCACAGCCTTGCAACAGGCAGAGTTACATGTTACCTCTTTCAAACTGTAGCTTCTTGTACCTTTGCATAATTTCTGATGCAACCATGCACTCAATCTGTTGAGGGATGGAAAAAGAGAGGATACATTTCCAATTAGAAACAGCAATAACTCAACTCAAACTTTCTCAATGAATACAGACAAAAAAATTGGGCTTCAGAGAATTATTGAAAATGTATGCTGGCAACAATAGCAGCTCTCGCATACAGAGCAAGACATTTAAACATCCTGGAAGTGAAAAAACCCAACTATTTGCAGTAAAAGTGTACCTCATTTTCTTGGAGATGACCTCGCTTTGGGCAGGCAGCATCAGGACAGCTGATTGCTGTTTCCAGACCTTCTTTGATCAGAAGTTCCACATACTGTTTTAGGCACTGTAAATGAGTCAAAAATCGAGTTAACTAACCCACCAAGAATAAACCACTAGATATTTCAACAACTTTTATCTGAAAAATATGAATTATAGAATCATTAGGGATTGGAAGGGACCTCGAAAGATCATCTAGTCCAATGCCCCCTTCACAGCAAGATCACCTAGACCGAGTCGCACAGGAACACATCCAGGCAGGTCAAACGTCTCCAGTGAAGGAGACTCCCACAACTGGGCAGCCTGTTCCAGTGCTCTGCCACCCTCACTGTGAAGTTCCTTCTCATATTTATGTGGAACCTCCTATGAAGAACTCAAATGTCTCTGAAAATACAGACTCTATTGAGTCCCTTTTACAGCCACTGACTGTGATAACACCTTTTGCCAAGGTTATATCTTTAAACAGAAAACAGCTAGTTCACTCCACATCAAACAACTCTTCCTCAATTTAAAATATGCAGCAAATGAAAAAGTAACAGTGGGGAAATGGGGAAAAAAAATCAGAGCTAGGCAGAAAAAACAAAACAAGATAAAATTAGATTCACCACACTAAAAATCTTTATGTGACTGAGAACCACAATACAGCTTACTAAGCAGTCACTGTCTGTAGACAGACATCAGTCAAGCATACTAGACAGCAAAAGGGAATGATGTATCTTGCCTTCTATTTCTAAAGATAACTATCTGGTCTTCATGGTTAAAGATCTAGCTTTTCCATAGGAAGGATAAATGTGAGAATTAGGACTCCAGTGAGGAGAACTACAGTTTCCATGGGGACTGAATAATAAGTACTAGTAATACTAACACTTTTCTCCCCTAGCAACCATGGCATTTTATCCAATTCATGACTGAAAATGTCACATCTAACACAGTAATGCTCAGCACAATATCAACAAAACAGGTTGGGTATTTTAGACTACAGGCAAATTGAGACCAAACCTTGTTATTCTTGAAAAAAAAACAACAAGAGAACTCTTTCTCCACACTTCCCACATCACGGCAAGAACTACTGCATAGGTGCATGCTGGTGAGGCAAAAAGAGCGATTGAAAGATTCCTCTCTCAGCATATACCACGCAACTTCTTCAGCCTGATACCACACAGAAAGAGCAAGCGAGGGTCTGCTTTCCAGAAGATGGGTCTGTGAGCTCAGATGGCAGTGGCAAACTGAAGACAGTTACAAAAAGTAGGACCCTAGCTCTGATAAAGAGTGAGGCTAAACCAACAGTGGAGTGAAATGAAGACACAAAACAAGCTCTGCTCATAGCTGGGTAGGAGGCAAGGATTACACACTGCATTAGGCTGGCATAACAGGGACTTCCATTGCCTTTTCCAGACAGAATCTACCAAAGATGCAGTCACCGACTCATCATCAACATAGGAACGCAAAGGGTTACGCTGATCTGGCTGAGCACAGTGTGCTAGAGCACACAACTGCTTCCTTCCAACCATGCAAACAGGCACATCAATGTGCACACTTCCAGCCAAACCTTTCACGTGTGGCTCGTCACTGTTAGGGTCCAGATTTGAATCTATTCGTTCAGCTTCTTATCTTTCTGTTCTGCCTCTCAATATCTCTTCAGCTCCTTGCAGAGACCCTATCATCACTCATATGAATATTTTATTCCAGATTTTACCTCAGGCAGCTTGATTGCAGCAATAACTTAACTTCCAGCTCACATACTGCCCTGGAACACAGAGCATCAGGCCACCATCTCGACAGCACAAGAAGTAATTTCTGACAGAGTGCTGTTCCCTGTGTCTTCTACCCAACAAACAGGCCTATTTTTTGGAAAACAAAAGCAGACCTCAGATAATTGAGATCTTTTAAAGTTTTGCATGTGTAAAAAAATCCACATGTGAGATTATGGTCTTCCTCATTATCACCAGGGATTTAATGAAGACAACCATTCACTTAGCAGATGTTTCACTTGCAGGAGGTTAAGACTTCACTTAGAGCTCCGCAGAGCAGGGAGAGGAGCAATTCAATAGAACCACTAGCAGCAACTCAGCAGACTCTTCCCTCTAAGAGTCAGATTCCAGGCTGAGTGCCTTTATGAAATATGATTTCAGCTGTAGTGAGGTATTAGCACAGCTATAAAGTTAATATTAGTTCTTTCCTTTCCTCTCCATTTGCAGACACCAAGCATGGATTAAAACAAAAATGCACACATTTTTCATGTCATCAATTCAGCACTTACATAAAACACTTTTTGAGCTGATTGAGCTTTGCCATCATTAATCATCAATGTAGTTAAATTTACTCATCAACCTGTTTGGGACTACTGCCAAACCATATTAAATTTGTTTAGCATTCCTCACATGTTCCAAGGAATAATGCATCTCATCTCTGCCATAAGCAGTGTTCAAGGCCTCTCCCTTTACTCCTGATGTGGCACTACCTCCTCGAGGCTAGGACAACCAAAGCAAACTTCTTATGCTTTAACTTCTAGGAACACAGATGCTGTCTCAAGGCCCTGAGATACAACTGTAAATTAGTCAGAGGATAAAACATCTTCTCCACTCAAGACTTCTTCACTGAGGTTTCTTAGGTGAAGGAATAACCCAAAGTGGTGGCAAGAGAATCTTAAACAAAAGGTACCTTGAGAACGGACATGAGACACGTCACTTGTGTTAGAAAATGTTAAACTGGCTACAGTACTAGAAATGCATCAACGTGCAAGTAGAACAGACAGTAGGATTAGGTACTCAGTTCTACACTACAAAAAATTCACGACAAAACAATGCAACTTTCCTATACATCTTGTAGTTGATCTTATCCAAGAACACACAAAGTACTGTACGGGACAAACAAAGAACATGAGAGTGTAATTCACCACCAACTTTCAAGATTAATTGTACTATGTGATTTGTCTCAGAGAAAAGAGGAGCTGAAATCAGACACTTAAAGGCTGAGGCAGGAATAAGATCACAAGATCTCCTTCCTGTTGTACACTGACCTTTACAAAATGAATACGCTGAGGAGTGCCCGTATCATAGTATTTAGAATGCATTTGACCGAGAAAACTGTCATCTTTTAGCGGCTACGTGTCAACACAAAGTTACTTCTATCTGAAGCAATGCTTTTGCTAGATTTCACTCGTTTCTTTAGAAGTACTGTATTTCAATAAATAGACAACTAAATATCAAGTCACAGTGTACATAGTTTATTAGGTTTGTAAGGGGCCTTCAAAGGCCATCAGGTCCAACCCTCCTGCTCAAGCAGAACACAAATTACTGAAAAGCATAACCACCTAAACTGTCTAAATCAACTACACAAAAATGCATCCAGATGGGTCTCAAACATCTCCAGAGAAGTGGACTTCAACTCCTTGGGCAACCTGTTCCAATATTTAATAACCCTGACTGTAAAGAAGTTTTTCCTCGAAGTGAAATTTCCTATGCTCAAGCTTGGATCCATTACCCCTTGCCTGCATGATGCAGTCGAGAGAGTATTCCTTTCTTCTTGACACCCAGCCCTCATGTATTTACAGTCAGTAATTAAATCCTCTTGTGGCCTTTTTTTATCCAAACTAAAAAGTCCCAATTTTCTCAATCTCTCATCCTAAAGCATTTGGTTTCACAACTCCAGTCATCCTTGTAGCTCCATGTTGAAATCTCTCAATTAGTTCTCTATCCCTCTTGAATTGGGGAGGCCAGAACTCGAAATAGGATTCCAGGTGCAGCCCCACTAAAGAAGAATCAAGGGGTAGAACAACTTCCCTTCATCTGCTAGACACACTCCTCTCGCTACATCCCCAATATATTGGCCTTCTTGACTACAAGGGCACAGTTGAATATATTCTAAACATGTCAAAAGCTGATGGTGGCTATTCTGTGCATTTCTGCTTACTTAACATTGTCTAATGTGATGAAGTCAGGGTAAGACTAGGCATTTCACAAAACTCACAGTTTTGTGAATTAAGTAGGTCATAAGCGGAAACATTTCTTTTGCGTTCAGTTTTGTGTGTCATCTCCGTTCTCTGGTAATCCTGACCTGGAATAACAAAGACCTTCCCAGCCAGTAAGAAGAAAAGACCAAGCATCCAAATTTTCAGTCATTAGAGTCCAGCTACAGTAACAAACCATGTGTACTCATAGTGCTTTCCCACTGCGGAACTAAAACATCTAGGTTTGTAACAATCATTACTCTTATTAAAGTTGCAGTTAGAACAAGTAGTTGTAGAAAGTCTCAGCACACAGAATGACCCCGGGGGAAAAGAATTATTACGATGGCATCCAAGGACACTACTAAGCTTATTTTGGTTCCTTAAATATGCAGGTCTAAACCTTAGCATTAATTTTACAACTACACATTTTTAAATTAGAAGATTGTAATATACTAGCAAATATTAATGTTACACAGGGAACTCCATGAAAGCTTTCCTGTAGCTTCTATAATTTCATGCAGCTGAGTCTTTTAGTCAAGCCGCTCAAGAATATTTCACTAAAGTATTTATTCTAGGAAATGTCAGTTTGTAGAAGCTTCGTACTTTTCCAAGAACATTCCAGTAGTGCAAATTCTTTAGCAAGAGGTTTCTCAAGTTAGGGTAGCTTTTCTGGCCAAAACATAAAGGAGAAATGAGAAAAAAATCATTCATGTGTTTCGAATGCGTGACCACAGAAATGTCAATGTCACGAACAAGTCACCATCAGCACTGGAGTGCTTATACTTAGTTAAAAGAAATGATCAGGGAGATGGAATTCCTCTCCTATGAGGAAAGGCTGAGAGAGTTAGGGTTGTTCACATTGGAACAGAGAAGGCTCCAGAGTTGCTACTGCAGCCTTTCAGTACTTAAAGGAAGCTTGTAAGAAAGATCAGGACAGGACAAGGGCTGACAAGGGGAGATATAAGGAAGAATGTTTTTACAGTTAAGGTGATGAAACACATACATTGCCCATAGAGGCAGCAGAATCTCCATCCCTGGAAGCATTCAACACCAGGAGAATAAAGGGACTCTGAGCAACTTCTCCCTGCTTGCTACACGAGGGCTGGACTCCGACTTTTAAAGGTCCCTTCCAACCTAAACTATTCTATGATTCTATGATAATTTTTATTAAAAGCTTCATTTTTTAAATTAGAAGACTATGTATTTTTGAAAAGTCATGACAAATTTATGAATGTGTTATTGCTACTAGAGCAGGAGACAAAGAATGGCTTTTCAGCACATCACCTTTTATTTAAGAGTTAGGCAGGAAGAAATATTATCCTGTATTATTTTCTTAGCTGCTGTTAGGTGGATTTTGTTAAAAGGAAGACTTATGACTTACACTAATGCTGCAGATACAAGTAATAAATCACCTGGGAAATTCTATAAATAAGTCAGTGCGTTTGAAAAAGCCAAAAGCACATGACAGGATTGCTAAGCCAAGTATATCATCACCATATTATTGGATGCTTCTCGTTAAAACTTTAAGTGTATTTTAGCGCTGGAACCAGGCCACAGCCATCCCAAAACAAAATGTGCACCACCTGCAAAATCATGGCATGCCAGTATTGGCAAAACATTTTAAAAATCTGAACAATGATAAAATTGAAAGGGGAAACATTAAGAAATAAAAGGAATGCTACAGCACTTACCACACTCTAAAATTTTTACAATGCACTTGGCAAAGCTGAACGTCAAAGGTAAACAAAGGCAGTAGCTACTATGCACAAGTATTAACCAGGTAAATAACTCTTCACCTTGAAGAAAGAACCACTAAGAGCACTGTATTTCAGGAACACAAGGAAGGGCTGACATGCTTTTTCAAGAAGGGGGGGGCTATTTTATTTTTGTTTTTTAACAAAAAACACCCAAACATAATTGTAAAATTGGTGGGCTTAAGTTTCAAAGCCAAAAGGGGAAAATGACATAATACTAGGAAGAAATGTTAAACTGAACACAAAAGTATTTCCAACTAAGATAATTCACACAGACTAAACTGCTGAAGTCCTGTAAATTCTGTATTATCCGCAAACCAGGATTAGATCAGCTTCTAAAAGTGTATAAACCTGCATTCAACCACAGGAAGAGTCAGGAAACACCAGCTGGTATTTCATGACCCACCACAGCACACATAAAATCAGGCTAGATTAATGTAAAGAACCCTTCTGGCCTTACATTATAGGAAGGAATATGAAGAATATAAAAGGATACTGAGTTTGCTGTATGAGTATATCTACATGTAGCCTGTATCTGGGACTAGACTATAGTACTTGCTCTGTCACCCGATGACCGCTCCCCCAGCTAAGGAGGAGGATTAGGAAAAGGAGAGGAGATTCATGAGGTGATATGCAAACTGATTTAATGCAACTACCAAACAAAAATGTAAAGACAACAAAATTAGAACCAGCCCAGCAAATGTACAGCAGTTACAATAAACAGGAAAGCAGTCCTTAGAGGAGCAGGGTCAGGAGGAGCTCAAGCAAAAGCAGGAACCCAAACAGGAAGCCCCTCTCCTCAGTAAACTTCCCCTTTGTGTAGAATACCATGTTTACAGTATGGGATACACCTATAGCCAGCCAGGATTAATTGCCCAAGCTAACTCCAAATGCCTAATGACCTGCAGACCATGACAAGCTAATGATTCTGTCCCAGCAAAACCAGGACAAAGCATCCTACTAGCACAAAACAACCTACCAAGCCCAAGTTCAAAACACACATGATGAGGCTACACAAATGAACAAATCTGGATAGTGTATTATAAATTATGTTTAGCAAAACAGTTTGGGGCGGGTTGTTTTTCTTTTTACATTACTTAAAAATTACTTAGGTGATACCTTTTCTTGCCAGTAATACCAAGGTTATTTTTCTGCACTGTAACTGCCGAAGCTAATTCTGCAGCCAGCTTGCTGAATAGGTATTTATACTGCCCATAAATCTGTCAGGTAATGTGAAGTGTGATGTAATGTTCAATGTCTATCATTACAGGCTGAGAGAATCTGGGATGTTCAGCCTGAACAAGAGAAGGCTCCAGGGGCACCTGGTAGCAGCCTTCCAGTAACTGAAGGAGCTCTGCAGGAAAGCTGAAGAGGGACTTTTTACAAGGGACTCCAGTGATAGGACAAGGGGGAATGGCTCCAAGCCAAAAGAGGGTAGATTTACATTAGCTCGTAGGAAGAAATTCCTCACTACAAGAGTGGTGAAGTACTGGAACAAGTTGCTCACAGAGATTGGAGATGCCTGCTTCCTGGAAGTGTTGGAAGGCCAAGCTGGATGGGGCTCTGAGCAACCTAGTCTTAATGAGAGGTGTCCCCACACATGGCACAGGTTTAGAACCAGATGATCTCAAAGCCATTCTATGATTCTATTAAAGAACTTGGAAAGGTAAATTTGAGTGTCCATGTCTCAGGCGCAGTCTAATACTCTTTGACTGTCTGAAAAAACAGCTCCCTTCCCTTTTTCCAAAAACCAAATTCACTATCAGCTTTTCTCTGAATAAAGTCTCCTTCTAGAAAGACTCTTCATTTAGAAAAAGCTGAACATTGCCAAGAAGAAAAACTCCCATAAAATAAGAAGTCTGTAGCTGGGGTATTCTTCAAAGAAGAGAGAAGGGAGAAGGATAACAGTACAGTCTGAGCCTCAGTTTTCCTGAAAAGCACAAACACCTGGGATCATTTTGGTGATCTTACACATCTCTTCCAACCAAGTCCAACTGTGAACCCAGCACTGCCAATCACCACTAAATCATGCCCCTCACTACCATACCCACATACCCTTCAAATACCTCCGAGGATGACAATTCAACCACTTCTCTGGACAGTCTGTTTCAATGTTTGCCAACCCCGTCAGTGAAGGCAGAGATCTGTCTGAGGCGTATTATTGACTATGGCAGGGGGTTTTTTTAATTCATTTATTAGATATACTGTCAGCTATACCGATCAAATCCAAGGACACAAGCTACATTCAGTCTCTCTAGCAATCTACATCATGCAGACAGATTTACAACACACATTTAGTTAATGTTTGTGATATGACTTTGAACATCAATAGATTATTCCCACTTCTACAGACATCTTCTAAGAGGCAATCTACTTCCAAAAAAAAAAAACATGATCAAATTTCCAATTTCTATTAGCTCTGCAGTTTATTCATCATCCTTAAGATTAAATCACACGAGAAACCAGAGACTCATCGTGAAATGCAATGATTTCAATCTACACACATTAAAGCAGTAACAGAAAACGGCCTTACATGTTTGCTCTTTATATCCTTTGTTTTCTTGCAGAGACAAAAACACTGAAAACCTTGTCTCTAAGACAAACACTAGCAAGACTCTCCGGAGCTCTGAAATGAGTGCCCAAACTTGGCTCCTATGGTGTGAACAAGAATGTACACACCAAGGAAAGGACCTCAGTCAGGACCAGAGACAGCTAATGTCATAGGTCATAAAGATCTCTGCTTAAGTGGCAAGTAACTTGAAAAAAAGCTATTGTACAGACTTCCTGCCTCTACCTGCCCAGCACTTGGCCTCTTTATTTCTGAAGACAGTTTTTTTTCTGTTCGAGATTGCCACAGGTAAATGTCTTTTCCTCCCCTCATGCTGTCAGTTTTTTAAAAGATTGCACCAGCTGTTCAGCAGCCCTGCAATACCCTGTCACCCTGAATCCAGTTACATCACCTTGCTTATGAATGACAGCTAAGTGATGTCTTATCTAGGGAAGATAAACAACCCATGTGCTTCCACATCTCAGGACAACCCATCTGAGCATCCTTTCCTGATCTGCAAAAACTGGTCCTGCAGAAGAAACCCTTTTGCTCTGCTCAGCTGGTAGAATCTCAGGATGAGAAATATCCAGAAGCAGAGTATCTTTGCCAGTTTAGGTACACAAATGTGCACATCAAGCCATCAATCAACGTGCAAAGGTGAGGCAAGAAATCTCAAGGACATATCATTCAGGATGCTGCAAGAGTAGCCCTGTTGATTTCTACTTGAGGCATCACAGAATATGGCAAATATCCTTTGAGACACAGCAATCAATGGGTGTGGAAATCGCACACAAACTAAATGAAAACATGAATGCCTGCTTCCAGTTGAATGTCTTAATAGAAAAAGGAATGGCAAGAGACTTAGTGTTCTGAAAGTGCATTCTGAAAGGGCAAGCTGTTTTGGTTTTTTTTGAAGGAATTTATGTACAGTCTTACAGTTCATACTCATGAAAGAGAAGATGAACACCTTTTCTTCAGAGAAATCTTTCACATCAGTAGATAGTCAGCAGAAAATGAACTATATGACAAGGAAAAGATCTAGCAGTTTGTGCATGTCTTACTTCTACTTGAAATATCTAAATGTGGAGTTTTTCATTTCAGATTTTTACCCCTCCATTAACTTGCATTAGTTTTGTACTTATTAAGAGTTGTGACTGGTAGAAACAGTCAACCCTATAAAAAGGCCCTGTTCCCAGGCATATACACGAGAGGAAAAAACCAACTACAACTTCAGTTTTCACTTACACGGTCATTTGAAAAAGTTTCATTTCAGAAGAGAATTAATACTTCTGAGTAGGAGCACAACACACATGCAGCAAACAAGGGACTTTTTATTTTTACATGTAAAACAGTATGGGAAAACTAGGCTTGTTTTTTAACAACACCCAGATGAAGACAGATAACATTAAAATCTCATGTAGCGGTATTACATGGGAGAAGGGAGAGCTGAAGGCTCTTGATGAAGTTTAGTTTTCCGTCAGAGTTCAGCAGTTTCCAGATGTGCAGCATTCTGTAAATAGGTGAGTGTCACTTAACCAGGGAGTTGCCATCACAGAACCTACAAGACAAATCAGGATGCAGAGTGCCACGTGACTGCTGTTCTAACACAGAACGACCTCTAACCATCAAGCCTCTACTAACAGGATATATCCAGATTAGCTACTCTTCTCCTTTTAGGCTTGGGGAATGCAAACACAAGCGGCAAGCTTTAGGTCTTCCCAGCAGCTGGTGGGACCACGAAAACACTAGATCTGCTAAGAATTACCCAGAACTCCTCAAACCCTCACAAGCCATTAGGTTTCCTGCTCTTCCCTCCCATTTAGAATCATAGAATCATTAGGGATTGGAAGGGACCCCGAAAGACCGTCTAGTCTAATCCCCCGGCACAGCAAGATCACTTCACTGGAGAAGTTATGGAATCAGAATCACTCAGGTTTGGAAGGGACCACAGGATCATCCAGTTCCAACACCCCCACCATGGGCAGGGACACCCCACCCTAGATCAGGCTGGACAGAGCCCCATCCAGCCTCGCCTTAAACACCTCCAAGGATGAGGCCTCAACCACCTCCCTGAGCAACCCATTCCAGGCTCTCACCACTCTCACGTCCTACTCACATCCAGTCTAAATCTACCCATCTCCAGCTTTGCTCCATTCCCCCTAGCCCTGTTGCTACCCAGCATCCTAAATGGTCCCTGCCCAGCCTTTTTGTAGGCCCCTCTCAGATACTGGAAGGCTACAATAAGGTCACCTGGGAGCTTCCTCTTCTCTAGACTGAACACCCCAATTCCCTCAGCCTATCCTCACAGGAGAGGTGCTCCAGCCCTCTCATCATCCTCGTGGCCCTCCTCTGCACACACTCCAGCATTTCCGCATCCCTCTTGTAATAAGGGCTCCAGAACTGGTTGCAGTACTCCAGGTGGGGTCTCACCAGAGAGGAGTAGAGGGGGAGAATCATCTCCATTTCAAAGCACACAGGGCATCTCCTCTTGGTAGATGAGAGGGATAGCCTGGCCTCCGCCTAGTGGGTGACCTGCTAAGGCAGGTTTCCCTTGGCAAGCAAGAGCAAATCATGCTGGTAGGAAGCACAGTTTCCAAACCATGGAAGGTAGCCAAGCCCACCTGCTCCCATGCATGCTGCTCTTCTTGTCTGTCTTGCTCCAGGGGAAGGAGAAGCTGACACTGCTTCTGTCTCAGAGTGAGGTATAACAGCAAATCACGCTTTTTCTTGTCACTCAGTTCAGAGGCCAACACTCTATGTGCTTCCAGTCAAGGATACCAAGAAAGAATGTCTGCTGTTGGTTAGCGGTAGGATAATGATATCTGCCTTGCTGATCATAGGATCTTCCTTCAGGTTTGCAGCTGATAAAAATAGACTCAATTAGGAGAATGACTAGAATTAAGTAGATACGAACAGTCATTAGATGAATGCAGCAATCCTGTATAAAGAGGGCTAGATATAGGACAGTCTACTGACAGTGAGATAGCTGGTACTATCCCACTGTCAAGATAAAAGACACTTGAGTAGAGACTTAAATTACAGTTCTACCAAATGCAGAGGGGTATCTCAAGGCTCAGGAACAATTATTTAGCTCTGTCTTAAGGCTGAGCCTTAAGATAGAGCCTAGAGTTAAGAATCAAGAGTATCTACTGAAGAGAACTGGCATAGAAACATCAGCTTCAAACATCACCAGGTTGGCAACATATCCACAGAGGGCCAACAAGAAATAGAAACATTAGTTCTGCTGTTGTCTTTCTGACTGTAGGACTGAAAGGAACTGAACAATCTAATGTTAATACAAGAGGTGATTAGTCTTTTTTGAGTAATAGTGGCATGACTGTACTTGCAACACATTATTTGACACTGTGTGTGTATTTTTATATATACATATATATAGATACACACACACACATTATATAACACGTGTATGTACACACATGCATGAAAGACCCGAATCAGAGCAACTAACTGGTTGACTTCCATGCAAGAGTATCCACTGAAACAAAGCCTGCTCTAACCTCAGTACATATTGAATGTCTTAATAGAAAGTAAGGCAGGTAACAAAGGAATGCCCTGTCCTTTAAGACACATAAGAATATCAGATTAAAAACTGTGCTGAATTTAAGGCAAGAATTGGACTAAAATTGGTCCCTCTAAATCTCCTCTCAAACCCAAAAATAAAGTATAGGCTGAAAAAGATTTTTGTAGTAACAAATTAAACAAAACCTTAAAAGTTATGATCTGTTTGCTTTGTTCTCATTTTCCTACTGTAAGGAGGCAAGTGTCATATGGAAAGCTTTCTGAAGAAAACTTGGAAAAAACCCCAATTACTTCTGCTGGCATAGGCATCTGCTAAACGACTGTCTTGAAATGTAAGGTTATTAGCTATGTACTGTGTGCTACTGAAGTAGGAAAAAGTTATTTAATAAAAAACAAGGCATTTTGGTCTAAGCATTTTGGTCCAAACCATGAAGAGTACACTTAAGAGTGGTCCCGTTGCTAACGTGATTCCAGAAGCAAAGAGATACTAGCTTGACCCTTAACAATCTTCGTAATGCAAAAAGCCAACAGCAAATAGCTTGTTTTGTTTTCTGCTCTCTAGACATTTGATACTCTAGTACTTGAGCATTGCAACAATGGACACATTCCTAATGGATGAGATATACAAAACCTGAAAGCTCACATCATTGTGTGAGCATTATGATCATAAAGATAAAAACCATAATGAGGCATTGTACTAATGGCCACAAGTGGCTAAGAAATACCATGGGAAATTGTACTGTCTCTATGGCTTATCAGCAGAGGACTGGCACCCTGCTCTATTCAATCCATGCAGAGCTCTGCCAGAGAGCAAGTGGAAACAGTGTTCCCATTCTGTCTTTCTGAATGGCAATGCTGTGTTCTGTCTGCGTGTCAGGAAGAGACAATCCTTCGTGAGAGCCTCACCACAGCACTTCTATAGTTATAAAAGTAGAGACTTGCAGACAGAGATATTATAGGATTGAGAAATCTGCATGTTGATGTAAATTCTGCCTACATACCAGTAGCACTGCACTTGAAATCTCTTTGTAACACATACTCAGAATCTTGCTGTGATTGACACAGAGGGGCTAGAGCTAAGCCACAGCAAAAATAGGTTTCACACTTGTAATGGACATCTCTTTTTCTTTGTTGCTCATATCACTGCAGAGACTATCAATTACTGCAGAGACTATCTACCTCAGACCAGTTACTTACTTCTTTCAACACGTGCAACAAAGCCAAACTTAATTTTAGTTGGACAGGCACATTGGTTTACCTGCACATTCACTCTTTCCCAAGAGAAACACGTTACAGTTGGTTGTTACAACTTTGAGTTCTTAGATTACAAGTATTAAAAACTGAGCTTTTTGCATTGCTCTGTTTTTTGCTGTTTTCTTTAAGTAATGAAAAATAAGCTGTCTGTTCTACTGGCAACTTCAGCTATCTGCTGAGTAAACACCAGAAACTAAAGGTAGCATTTCCACAAAGACAAATAAAAGACAGAAATGATTACTTGAATAATACACTTATTCTTCATCATTAAATAAAACCCACCGTTACGGAAAAAAAAGAATCACCTGGACTTTAGGAAGCATTTCTTCACCAAAGAGGGTGGTCAAACACTGGAACACCATTCCTAGAGAAGTAGCTGATGCCCCAAGCCTGTCAGTGTTCGACAGGCATTAGAACAATGCCTTTAACATGCTTAAATTTTGGGTCAACCCTGAAACGGAGAGGCAGTTGGACTACACGATCACTGTAGGTCCCTTACAATGTAAAGATTACATTCCAGTCTAAAGTTAGGAAAGCCCAAACTAATTAGAAAACCCAACCCCAACACAGAAAAACTCCAAAAAACCCCCCAAACGAAGTCAAAACCACTGATAATAACCTTACTAAGGAGACAACTGCATACAACAACACACCGAAGCATTGAGTAAATATTTTTTAAACAGGAAAACAAAGTTTTACTTGCTAGCATCTTTGTCAGGTACAATCAAAAGTACTTCCGCTGCAGCATCAACACTTCAAGGTGAAACTGACTCAGAAACACACGTGGTTTCTGCAGTTAAAATCGTGCATTGTTTGTTATGCCCAATATAAAAAGCAAACTCACCAGGGTACAGAAGATGCATTGGCATTGTGCTATCGTTGTCATCTGCTCCACGGGATATTCACCAAGGCAGAGCTTACAGGACACTAATGGGTCAAGTACCAAGTCCCAGGTAGGCCGATATCTTGCTGTAGTCATTGCAGAGTAGTCTGAAAAAACACACAAAAGTAGAAATATTCTGTAATTTCCTTATAATGATTATATAGTACATTTCTGCCACTGAAAAATCTGTCAGCTGCTGCCTGTTAGCTCTTTGGGGATAAAAAAACTGAAGAGCAACAGACAATTTGACAGTGTCAGCACTGTAGGCGGCTATAAAACTCCTGTCCAACAGAATACATGTACAGCAAACTGAAGGAAAAAACCCAAACAAACCGAAAAAACCACCATCTAATACAATTACAAAACATGAAAGCAAGCAAGAAATACCCCTAGGTCACAAACTTCTGTCTGACACTACACACACAAAAATCCCTTCCCTGTTCCTATCATTTTCACTACTAGTTACAAGCTTTCTCTCTCTAGCACTGATTATCCACTACTTAAATCACATTCCTTAAGCCACTCAACTCCAGCTACCCAGTAGACACTCACAAGGTCCTTCATGAACTAAGCATCTATTAAGATCTTTTCTCAGCTTGATATTGCAGCTTAAAGAACCTGGTATTTTTGTTCCTAAGACTATGAAAGAACAGTTTGCTAAGTTTTGTTTAGAAAGAATGATATTTTGAGTACACCCAAGAGTTTTAGCCCACTTTTTCCTCACAACCTTTGCGGTATGTTAAGAGCACAACTTTGCTGTGGCAACAACCAACATGGGCAAAGAACAACAAAAACTGAGCTATAAAAAGATGCCATATACCACCCTCAACACAGGACAGAATCATTGCAGAACACCTTTGTCCTAGGCATTAGGACCCAGATTGAGAGTTGTCAATTGACTAACAAAGAAAATAAACACAAACTTATTCACACAAAGAAGAAAGCTTATGCACATGGCTAAAAATAAAATTAAAAACCCAACAAAAACCAAGACAAGCCCAAATAATCCCCCAAACATTTACAGTAACTTATGCAGTGTATCCAGACACCATATTTACTAGTACTGTTCTGACACTATTACACTGGCTTTTCAAGTGTGGGAAACTCAGAAGGCTACAGGGATGGCCACCTCACCTCTCCTTTCTGTACCTTCACCACAATGGCAATTACACAACTATAGCCAGATTTACAGCCTTTTGGGGTATTATTGGATTCTCCCCTTCTTCATTAGATAAGCATTGTTTCTGCAAGTGCAAAGTCACGTCTGAATACAACAAATTAATGCTTATTAGTCTAGCTTTAGGCAGAAATTTAAGCAAATATGTTTTAAATTTCAAATCGGGGGAGAAAGGAAAAGAAGACTGAACAACCCCATTTCCAGGGATGCCGTGGATCAATTCCTCTGACAGCCCACGCACAAACTATAACGCTTTCCAAAGGAAACAGATGAAAGAGTCCTGCAGAACAGCACATGAATAATGGCTCCATGTCACTAAAAAGGACTTGTGTGATGTTGTAGTCTTTTCTGAGACCTTAACATGCAAATCTGACAAGGTAATATGACTGAATACCCAAGATTATCAGGCTATTGCTTTATTGTCTATTTTTACGTTTAATAGAAAAATATCAACAGAACCCATTTTCTTCTTCCAAACTTTGGTTTCTCTGACATTTGCAGATAGACTCACAACCTGAGAAGCAGAGATCAGAAACATTTAAACTAACTATCTGCTGTTAGTTTGCTGTTCTTTGCTTGCACAGTCCAGTTTACTGCACACTTGTTACTTATGGCAGCAAGCAGATGAACCTAGCAGATGAAAATGAAGAGGGATATGTTTAAGGATGCACTTGCACACACCAGGCAAAAAAGCCATTCTAGCAGGTTTTACAACAATGATGTAAAATCTGACAATTCAGGCTAAAAGCTCAATTGTATCAGTAAAACTCAATCCAGACAAAAACAAATTTGTTTATTTAATTTGGGTTGATATGGGACTGTAAACATTAAGATTAATCTTTCAGCTCCAAGCTACTAAATAAGCTTCTGTGTTTACATCACGATGCTTAAAGCTTTTTTTAAAAAAAAACAAAACCAAAAACCACCAGCAAAAAGCCAAACAACCCACCCAACAAAACAAACCAAAGCAAAGCAGAGTCATAGGAGAAAAAGACCACCTTTTGTCAGAACTGGATTAAGACACCTAGTATTCCACACCTGTGGTCTCCTATGGCTTCAGATTGTTTTCTCATACTTTCTAGTGATGTGCAAGGCTTCTGGGAGAATAAGTGCAAGTAGAAAGAAGACAACTGAAAGCAGTTCTAGAAGACCCCTCAGGAATCTGTCCTGGGACCAGTCTTGTTCAACATCTTTGTTGGTGACACGGACAAGGGCATTGAGTGCACTCTCAGCAAGTCTGCTGACGACACCAAGCTGCGTACTGCAGCAGACATGCTGGAGGGCAGGGATGCCATCCAGAGGGACCTGGACAGGCTGGAGAGGTGGACACAAGCCAACCTGATAGGGTTCAACAACACCAAGTGTAAGGTCCTGCATCTGGGTCGAGTCAATACTAGGCACAAATACAGGCTGGGCAGTGACTGGCTGCAGAGTTGCCCTGAGGAGAGGGACTTGGGGGTGCTTGTGGATGAAAGTCTCAACACGAGCTGGCAGCGTGCACTTGCAGCCCAGAAGGCAAACCTGATCCTGGGCTGCATCAGGAGAGGTGTGACCAGCAGATCACAGGAAGTGATTCTCCCCCTCTGCTCCTCTCTGGTGAGACCCCACCTGGAGTACTGCAACCAGTTCTGGAGCCTTTATTACAAGAGGGATGCGGAAATGCTGGAGTGTGTGCAGAGGAGGGCCACGAGGATGATGAGAGGGCTGGAGCACCTCTCCTGTGAGGACAGACAGAGTTGGGGCTGTTCAGTCTGGAGAAGAGGAGGCTCCAAGGTGACCTTATTGTGGTCTTCCAGTATCTGAAGGGGGCCTACAAAAAGGCTGGGAAGGGACTATTTAGGATGCTGGGTAGCGACAGGACTAAGGGGAATGGAGCAAAGCTGGAGATGGGTAGATTTAGACTGGATGTGAGGAGGAAGTTCTTCACCATGAGCTTGTGCTGAAGACCACAAGTTAAAGAACCAGGGTTGATGGGGCTCTCAGCAAACCGTTACAGTGAGTGACATCCCTGCTTGTTGCAGAGAGGTTGGACTAGACCTTTGGAGGTCCCTTCCAACACTCTAATTCTATGATAGTAATACAGCACACAATTTTCCAGGACATCACCACAAAGCAAGCTGGAAGCATAGGGAAATAACTGTAGTAACAGTTTATTCAGAGTAGTCTTTTCATAAATAAACAGACTAATGACTAATTTTGCAACCACTTGCATGTACACACAATAAAGGATCTACTGCACAGTGAGATAAAAGTGACTGAGGCCTTGTTACATTAACAGCTTTTTAATAACGCATTCTGGGACACAAGTATGCAGATTAAAGGAATCTTTTATTATTTCTGCACAATAATTAATGAATTAGGGAAACAAGCTGGAATTCTGAACAGTAGTCCTTTAGTTTTTGGTCCACCTACACAGACGACATTTGCAAGTCAGAACAAGTGGCTGACTTGATCTCTGGTAAGTCAACAACAGAGCAACTCTTTCTTTCCAGACCTCAAGACACTGCAGAAAACACTGAAACAGAAATAGCATGAAAACTTCAGTGAAAATCTCTGAGAGCAGGAAATAATGTGACTTTCTTCCATGCAAGTCATTCAAGAAACCAGAAAATAGTATTATTTTTCTTATTGTGCTGCAATCACTTATTTCATGGCACTGCAGAGTCACACTGCAGCTACACTGTCAACACCTCACAGCCACATGACCAGCTGAAGAAAGCTACTAAAAAATATGGTTGAATAAAAAAAAAAAGTCACACACAGCACACTTAAAGTGGTAGGTATTTTTCATGAAGCAAGACTCAACATAGAGCTTTCAATAGAAAGCTTTAGATCAGGGATGGGTTTAATTGCTAAATTAAAGGCTTCAGACCCCTCCTCCAGCCAAGGGTATCCCCCAGTAGTGTAAAAAAATCTCAAGAAATAGCATACAGAACCAGCTCCAGCTCTGTACCACAGAACAACAGAATGGAAAGGGTCCTCCTTCAGAAGGGACCTCTGAAGATGATCTAGTCCAACTGCCCTGCTAGAGCACAATTATCTAGAGAAGACTGCAAACTTGGATTATTTGTTACCCTTCTGTCAGAGTTTGATGCCATTTTCCTCTAATCTTCTAGGGATCCTCAGAAAGAATATACAGCTAGGGAAACCAGAAAGACATCTGCATGACACAGATGAGCTGTTAGCAACTATTTCTTGTTGGTGTTGTCTGTTTTTATCATGCAACCCCACCATAAACTCCTAAGGCCATTTAAAAGTCCTTCTATAAAACAAATTAATGAATAAATTCACCTATTAGATAGATTAGATGGTCATAAAGGTTAGCAAACAGACTTGGCATCTTCCCCTTATCAATCCCAGTTAGTTACTGGCTCTGTCACTGCATTAACTGTCTGTGTCAGTGTCTTCATTATTACAGAACTGCTTAGGAGGTAAAATAATTCTCTTTGCTAGATGTCAGGCAAGCTACCACATAGAAAACTGCATCCACATAGATGCCTAGGTGTTCAGATATCACTAAGTTAGAGATGGTTAGTACCTTCCTTGGATTCTTGAATCCTGAAATGCCTACCCAACTCTTAAGTCTCACTTGAATAGGGCCATCCCACAAATCTGACCCACAATTCACTGCACCAGTCCAGCAGGTATCAGTCATTCATAGACCAAGACCATGCTCTGTCTTCTGGGTGTTTAACAGGCTGCTGTTTTCAAGAATAGCTCTTTTCAACACATAAGAAGCTTCAGATTGTATGGAATACTGCAGAAATTCATGTCAACACAATCTATCATGAAATCTTGAGGCCTGGTCTTAAAGTCCTTAAACCAGCTAAACATAAACCTGAAGCTCACCATCCTTATCATTTTCAAGCTATTCCTGGGCCTTAGCCCAGAAGAGAGAAGACCATGTAAAAATTTAGAGCAGTGTCAACAACTTCAATCTCCTGCCCCATACAGCATGTGGGAAACAAGCTCTTTCTTGAGTTGGAACAATTACTTACACAGCTGAATGAAGTCTAACCCGTGAACAGCCACTGTGCTTCTTTGCTTTATTGTTACTGATAAAATCCCTTATGTTAAATATACATATGTTAAATATACATATACCAATCTTATGCACCATGTATAAACATACAAAAATATATACATGCATAAAGATTGCATTCTAACATTTCAATACCCCAGAAAAAAAAATTCAAACAGCTGAAAAAGGTACCTGAACAATAGCACCAATAGCAGGGTGGGGGGAGAGCTGTAGATTGTTTTTGGGACAATTCACTGTTAGGGGAAGTTACTACATAGCAATATAACAATTTTTTCTTGTTTCATTTCCTGAGAAATGAAGCATACTATGCAAAAAAATAATTTACACAGCTTGATCTGATTATCACACAGATCATAAAAGGCTTTAGATAGTGAAAAGTAATGGACATCTCCTAAATCTGTGGATGTGTCTAACACTGCCTATCAAATGCACAGGTGAGTGAACAAGAAGATACAGAGACAAACAGAAAATAGAGTTTCAAAGCTTCAGCTTCAAACAAATACTATAAATACATGTGACACAAGCTCATCTTCTATCCATGC
Source organism: Rhinopomastus cyanomelas (assembly GCA_013400115.1). Classification (NCBI taxonomy): domain Eukaryota; kingdom Metazoa; phylum Chordata; class Aves; order Bucerotiformes; family Rhinopomastidae; genus Rhinopomastus; species Rhinopomastus cyanomelas. Next base: position 345,676 of record VXBP01001155.1, on the reverse strand, counting down.
ATGAGGACCTCATGATTCTTTTCACATATCCCAAAAATACAATCTCTGAATATTGTGACAGAGTCCAAAACTTTTCTGACCCTACATTTTCCTGTGTTTGTCACCAGTTCTGGTGCCACTGCGACTTCTTGAAGCACTGCCAAGGAGAATAACCTGAAATAACCTGGGTGTGGCTCTTATTCAGATCCTGTAGGCAGGGGTGAAAATGTTTCAAACAAAAAAATCACTTTATTCCATGTGAAAGAAATGACAGATGAACAGAAAGGAAATAATTGGAAGATTCAACAGGCATGAAGGAAAAAAAAAATCACTACACAATTTAATAAAAAGTAAAAGTGAGAAGGAAGGCAACACGTGAAAGAGTGGGAGAAATTGTGAGAAAATAGGGGAAGATCTTCCTGGGTATTGCCAGAATAAATGTATTTTGTTGTACAAAGTAGAGTAACTGAAGTCAAATTATGTCCCAAACATTAAACATCTCCAAAAGACACCATTAACAAGAAGATAGTGAAGTGTTAACAATATTAAGAAATACTGCCTCCAATCTTACTTGTCTGATCAATGTTTGATATTTAAGAGACTATGCGAACCTTGGAGCAACAGGGCACCTCACATGAGAGTAGGAAGTCCTTGCACGAGTGCATTCTCCAGCTCTGGAGTCCCAGACCCCAAGCACACCTCAGGGCATTCTCTTAGCAGCCTCAAGAGAATTTCAAACAGCTAGGTCAAGATTATACACGTTTTCGGAGCATTCCCCTCCACATTACACTGGAAGAAAGCCTAGACACACTGCAGCATAAGGTGCATCACCTGGATTTAAAACTAGCATGAATGCAACACATTTTCACATGTAAAGGATTTGCCCGCCCATCTCATTTTCCTCCTTTAAGAGTTATGAACCCATTAAATCTTCATTAACAATTTCTGTAATCTTTTATGCAATTCTTCATTAAAAACTCTTGAACTTCAATGCAATGAACAATGGCTTTTGAATATTAGGGTCAAGAGTAAGGTACAATCTACGAATTATTGTGACAACCACTAAGCCCATGCAAAAGTGTGCAAGACCACAGGTTAAATAACTAATTGTTGAAATGTTTACATTCTAAGTATTTTAGAGACAAGAAAACCAGCTGCATGAAGAAACTAGAAAATAAAGATTTTCTCCATATAGAGTGACTCTACGTTCCACTGTTCCTGTTCTCCCCAAGTTTAGACAAACCAAAATCAAGACTACATGCTTCAAATAGTAGTGGACTCTGAGATCAAAAATAGATTAAAACAACATACTGGCATCATGACAAAAGGAATGAAGCTTTAGGAAAGAAACCCCAAATCTTGCCACACCACCAATAATTGAATACAAACTAATTCACCACGGTGGTGCTACACACCAGACGAAGCATAAGGCAAAACAGGGTAGGATTTAGACTTAGTCTAAAGCAAGTGACTATTGTTGGTAACTAAAAGCAGACTTTATAAAGATCATTTATAAAGATAAATGCCTATATGACCTATTCAGTGAGAGGAAAGAAAGTGAATCCGAAGGCCTTCAGAGGGTGTGTGTCTAATACCAGATACCTCAACCAAAAGCAAAAACCCAACACCCACACAGAAAAAACTCAGAACTTCTACCTGGAAGAATGACCCATCTCCTGACAATAAATCCAATGGTCTGGGCTGTTATGTAGGCTGAATTATAGATTGTAAAGACTGATTTTTTTTTTCCTCTTTCAAATACAGAAAAACACTCTCACATAGCCTTCTCAGTGCATTCTGCAAACAAGAGCCAGCTCATTTTATTTCCTTCTTATATAAAAAACCGTTGATGTGATTTCCTCCTGCTTAAAGCACTCTGCCCTCTTTCCACCACATCTTCGGCATCACAATCCAGTTCTTCAGTCTCACCTCCACTACAAAGTACACAAGAAAACAGAGGATAGCCCAGGTGAGACAAACAGGAGAGGTCAGGGTGTCCAACTAGGAAACTGGCTTGGAACAAGTTTTCCTCTTCTCTCTGGGAGGAGTTTGCCTTTTTTAAGCACAATGTTACTAAATTTAATGACTGCCTGTGTCAATATCTGAGCCACACTACCTTGGTGAATGAAGCGTTGATTGTTCCCTACGTTATTTATACTTTCCAGCCACATTTCTCAGTGTCCTGATGTGACATTCAACCAGCATATGCCTGAGCACAGATTTGTCACTCATGCAGGCAAGGGTACATAGATTTGCATGTAATAACACCTTAACTAAGGACAGATGTTTAATTTGGCCCAGCTTCTTCCTCCCTTCTTACTGATGGTCCAAGTCAAGTAATTCAGCAGAGGCCTTGGAAGACAAACCAGTGTGAACCACTGATTCCACATACCAAAAAAAAAGATGATCTAGTGATTAGAACACCATCTGAGTGATAAGAAACCACTAATAACCTGCCTCAGTCTTACTGTATAACTGAACAGCTCACACAGTTTACTTGTGTCTCAAACAAATGCACCAGCTGATACCTACCACATCACTCTACTAGTGGTGTCAGGTCCTTGTCGGGATCCCTCTGCATCCCACTTAGGTCCCCGTTAAAATCATGGGTCAGACACACCAAATACATTTTAACCAAGAACTTTCAGCTAAAGCACAAGACACAACGGGAGGTTTAACAAAACCACTTACGAATATGCAGGCAATGAAACAACCTTGATGTCCTCCTGTGTGACCTGGTCTAGGTGATCCTGCTATTGCAAGGGATTGGACTGGATGATCTTTCGAGGTCCCTTCCAATCCCTAATGATTCTATGAAACAACTGACTCAATTTGTGGAAGAAAGGCACCAAGATATTGTAATTCATCCCCCCACCAAACATCAAAAGAAAACCCACACAAGATGTAGACACAGACACATGGAGTTGTGTTACAACGCTCGTACACAAAACAGAAAATGTCCAGAGCATCCACTACAGACAATTCCTGTTTCTCTCTGAAATTGCAGCAGTCATTCAACTTTAGTCTTAAACCTCAAAAATCTCCAAAGTTCAGAATTCTCAGTCTTTCCAGGTCCAGCCAAATCTTTCAATTCACCATAAATTTTCTTCAACTTCAGAAGGGATAACTTTTCAAAAGCAGTAACATTTTCTCTCAGCAGCAGCAATGCATCTCCAAACACATCAAGATGGACAAAGTAAAGAAGGCTGAAATCACCAAAGTGGGGAGAAGATGGGGAAGTGGAGGAGGCAAAAACTTTATAAGCTTTTCGAACCCAAACTTTACACTTTTCTGCAGAAAACACACAAAACTTACAGATTCTGCTCAGCTTCTAAAGCATAACAAGCTTATAGGCTAATGGGTAGATGTGCAGTGCATTAGCTGCCCGAGTGTATATTTTTCTTCTCCCTCCGCAGATTGAGAACCAGTACTCGCAGGTGTTTTCAGAAGTGTCATGTATTAGCCTCAGCATCAGCCCCAGCTCTAACCCTTCACAGTCATAATACTGTTGCACAGTAATGCTTTCTGCTCTTCAAGTAAATTTCCCAACAGCACAATTCATTTTAATTACAATAATAACTAAAAGCATATTTCAGTCCCTTATCCTTCCACATACCCACATAATTCATCCAGTTAAAAGAGGTAACACCTCAGGTAATAATTAGGCAATGCAGAAGCACCCAACATGATGCAAGTACTTGACCAGTACATATTTGATGTATAGTGATAGGTACAGCCTAATCACAAGATAGGAAACACTTGCTAACATTTTGCACTGCCTTTTAGCATTCCCAGACTATATTAACCCCTTGCACAAAACACATTCATCACAACAGGTACTCGGATCTAGCGGGTTTGGTACATCCTGTGCTACTCATTCACAGGAGTCACACTGGTTAACAGCTGTGCATAGACCACCAGCACTCTGCTCAATTCATAATTTCTACCTGCTCTTCAGGAAGGAAGGATACAGAAATGCAGCTCTTGTGGGTCACAGTGCTGACCTGCTTACTTGCAGATACCATATTAGGCACAGGGATAGAAGACACATACTATTTCTTCAGAGTTTCCCAGAGAGAGCTAACAAGCAGCATAAAATGGGGCAAATGCGCTTGGACTTATTCTGGCAATGAGGAAGACAAATCCAAGGCAGCTTAAGTTTGTGGTTATTGTTTCAAGGGTTTATAAGAACAAAAGTGTCACACAAGGAGCTTTCTTGAGGGAATGCGGATCACAGAATATTCTAGGCTGGAAGGGATCTCTAGAGGTCATCTAGTCTAACCTCCCTACACACGGACAACTCAACTCCAGTCAGGTTGCTCACAGCCCCATCAAGCCTAACCTTACATGACTCCAGGGATAGGGCATCCCCGACCCCCCAGGCAGTCCATTCCAGCCATCAACCACCCTCGCATTGAAAAACTTTTTTCTAATACCCAGCCTAAACCTCTCCTTTCCCAGCTTGATCCCATTGCTCCTTGTCCCCTCCGTACAAACTCTCTTGAAAAGACCTTCCCCGCCTTCATGTAGGCCCCCCTCACATACTGGAGGGTCAAAAGAAGGTCCCCACAGAGCCTTCTTTTCTCCAGACTGAACAGCTCCAGTTCTCTCAGCCTGACCTCATACGAGAGATGATCCACTGCCCTGATCATTTTCGTATCCTCTGGGTACACTCTAGTTTGTCTATATCCTTCTTGTGCTGGGGACTCCAGAAGTGGACACAATATTCCAGGTGAGGTCTTACCAGGGCAGAGCAGAGGGGCAGAATCACCTCTTGTGATCTGTTGGCCACAATTCTTTTGATGCAGCCCATAATGTTAATTGCCTTCTGAGCTACAATTGCACACTGGTGGCTCATAGCCCGTTTTTCATCCACCAGCACCCCCAGGTCCCTTTCCACAAGACTGCTCTCCAGTGGATCCTCTCCCAGCCAGTACTGATAATGCTGGTTACCCCAGCCCAGGTGCAGGACTCTGCACTTGGCCTTGTTGAACCTCATAAGTCTCATTTGGGCCCACCTCCCATACCTCAGGCTTATCAGCTGCACCTCCCACCTTGGTATCATCCACAAACTTGCTGAGGGTGCACTCAATTTCTCTGTCAATATCATTTATGACTACACGAGCAACACTGGTCGCCCCTGTGGAACATCACTCATCACCTCCCTCCATCTGGATATCTAGCCATTGACCATCACTCTCTGGATGCGACCATCCAGCCAGTTCTTTATCCACTGAATAGTCCACCCATAGAACCATAATTCTCCAACATGGAGATGAGGATGTTGTGGGGGACCATGTCAAAGGCCTTGCAGAAGTCCAGATGGATGACATCCATAGGTCTTCCCTTGTTGACTGATCCAGTCACTTCACTGTAGAAGGCCACTAGGTGGTCAGGCAGGACCTGCCCCTTAGTAAATCTGTGCTGGCTAGGATTACCTCCCTTTCCTCCATGTACCTCAGCATGTTCTCCAGAAGGATCAGTTTCATGATCTTCCAAGGCACAGAGGTGAGGCTGTAGGTAGTTCCCACAGGTCGGTAGTTCCCAGGGTCTTTTTTTACCATTTTTTAAATATGGGTATGATACTCCCCTTTTTCCAGTGTCTACGGACTTTGTCCAAGCTCAGCTTGTGCTTCACTAAACCAAAGCTGTTCATTATAGTCCCAGCCAAGTAACATAGTACACACATACACACACCAGCCATGCCCATCTATTTAAAGAGAACCCACTGTACTGAGAAATTAATCTTTTTTGGTAAATTCTGTAATTGTTACTTTTTCCTATTTACTTTAATGGTCACCAGTGTTTCATGTTAAGACAACTGTGGCAAGAGCAGCCACAACAGTCTAACATACAAGTTTAAAATAGGTATGTTTGGAAAGGAATGGCTCCAGAGGTTCTAAACTAAACATGGATTGCAAACTATTGCTTAAAATTAGCTTTTGTGGTTTGTTTTTAGATATTCCTAGTAAACTCAAATTGGTCTCTCTTGGTTGACTTTATTGCACCTAGCAATCTAAAAGGCCAATAACAGAAATGTATTTAAAATATAGCTATTAATATTTCTAAAGACAGTCTATTATAGGAGCAAGCTGTGTCACAGGCCTGAAGTAATTATCTAGATAATTTTTACTGTGCTTCTGCAATAAGTTCTTGGCTAGTAGCTAAGAGCTCTACATGCTTTTAGGATGAAATAGTTAGTCAATATTAAAATTATACTGAAAGAAAAATTTCAGAAGGAACTAAACCCTGGAATGTCTTTAAAACTCTTATATTTAATGAAAAGAGCCCCTCCACTAAAGAACAAGTGATTGATCAAAGGTTCCATGCCTGAAATCCTTGGTTAACCTACATTGTGTACTAGTACAACATTTTGTTCTATTTACACAATAAGTGTAGCCCTTTAGTTTCTTTCTGGCAGGAATCAAATTAAATGATTCAAAAACAAAGCATTGATACTTCAAAAACAAGAGGGAGAGGTGTAATAGCTGGTTGCCGCTTCTCCAGAAGAGTTTGAACAAGCCATTTGTTTGAAAACTGGAGACACAAGGGCAGCGCATCTCCTTTACACTGGTTAGTACAAGTAGGAGCAAAAGTATCACAACTTGAGTAAAGGTGCTTGGTAGGCTTTAGAACTCTTGCACATGGGAAAGATGACTAAAATGACTGATACACTAAAAAAAATACCAAAAAATGGGCAGGGACATCTCCTCCCTGCAGGCACTGGTCAGCCATACAGGCTCCTGCACTTGGGCACAACACCTCAATACTGAGTGACAAGCCAGGCTTAACTTCTAATCATAGGTTTGGATCACCTAAGCTGGGTTGAGAAGGATTCACCAGTACCTGTTAGTGAACTGAAATAACTAGGAGTCCTGGGTTTCAGCAATGCCAGCAGTGGTCACAGACATAGCACATGGAAAAAAGCAGGCAAAGCAGTATGTTGTGCATAAGACAATATAATTATCCTCTCTCACAGACAGTTTGTACTTTCCTGCCTTTTCTACTAAAACTCAAAATGAAATGTTTTCTTCTGGGGATATTGGTTTTGCATCCTGGTCAAAGAAACTATGGTTGAAAAAAAACATGTGTTGTGCTTGGAACAGCAAGCAGTAAGGTCTGAGAGAGCTTCAAGTTCCTGGAGAAGTTCCTTCCACAGTTCCTTATACAACCATATTTGTGCAGCTGTTTGTGCCTCTGAAAGATCAGTCACCAACACACTTACCCCTCAGCCCTGGGTTTTACAGAAATGGGAACCAGCACCTCAGAACTATGACAGAGCTATTAAAAGGACTACTGATAAACACATCAACCTGTAAATCAGCCTTTTACCACAGTGGCAAAGGAAAAGGCTGAAGATGACTGGTCATAGAATCACCACGGATTGGAAGGGACCTTGAAAGATCATCTAGTCCAATCCGCCTGCAACAGCAGGATCACCTAAACCAAGTCACACAGGAACTCATCCAGGTGGGTCTTGAATATCTCCAGTGAAGGAGACTCCACAACTCCCCTGGGCAGTCCGTTCCAGTGCTGGTCCCCCTACCCAAGAGATGCAAAGCTCTTTGGCAGCATCATTCCCACTAGCAGTTCTTATCCTGCCGGACGGTTTCAAGCTAACCTGCAGATTTTATAGAAAAATGAAAATGGATTTAGACAGTAAGAAAGCAAGTCATAATTTAAGAGAATACATAAAAGAGCTTAATTTCTAGCTATCAGCAACACGAGGAAAATTCAGTAATACTGGGGTGACTGCAGAGACAGTTAATGTTGCTATATTGATCCCAACAGGAATAAGAAAGTTAAAAACTGATCAGAGAAAATTAGAGGCCTCAAAGTAATGTCTGAATCTAGGAAGGGTGAAGAACATTTCTGAAGCATTGCTGTAATAAATTTGTGTGAGTGACATTCCAAAGTGGTAGAAAAAGTGTAAGCTTTGCTTGTGAAAGCTCAGGAACTGACTTTGCAATGCAGCAACAGAGCCCTTTTGCACAAGACACATGATTGCTACAAGTACTGGTATGCAGTGGTTGCCTAACTGCTCTCAATGAAGGTCAAAATACACAACAGCAGACAAGCATCTTGACTTGTGCCTCTTTCTCTACTGCACACACTGCCAGTACATTCCGGCGCTGCTTTGTGCATCTGCAGTAGTCAGTGTCGTCTACCCACTCTGCACTCCCTGAACAACAGAAACAAAACCTACCCCCAGCTCCATTGATACTTATCCAGTCCATATGAACAGTAAAGTGTCCAGACATACAAAAACTGACATGAACTATTCACAAAGCCAGTTTCATATATGTATATAATCTTTTCCAGAAGTAAAACATTCACAGCCAGATTTCAGTCCCACAGATTGAAACAGGGGAGAAATAACTCTCCATTCAAGTTTAGTACATGATACAATCCTAAACCACCTTATTCAGTCTGAATTTAGTAGTCACTAATACTAGGTTTACAAAACCAAACAAAAAAATTCCACAGAAAAACAACCACCTAGCAACAACAGAGAAAACCTCCAGTATTGAAATAAAACCTCAGAAATGCAGCCTACAGCTATTTACTTCAATAGGATGTCAAGTTCTTCTTTAGTACTAAACACTGAGAACTAGGAATTAAAAACCTTTAATTCCCTTTAATTTAAAGCGCTTGCCTGCTTAGAAACACTTCATGTTGCTCTGAGCAAGCCACAGACACTCACATATAAAGTAACCAGGCAAAGGAATGAAGATGGCTCTAGAAAGGAGATACAACGACTTTTTAAATTTCTCTGCTAAAAAAAAAATAATTTCCTACCTTCAAATCTTTCTTTGCTCTTAGAGATTTTTCGGTGGTCTAAGCCAAACATAGGTTTTATTTTAAATTGTTACATCAACTATAATTAAAAATGATCTTTACTTTGTGGCTGTTACCACAGAATGAGTTTGTCAGCTCTGTAGTACAATTCACCTTTCTTCTCACTCAAAAAATACTCAATGTCTGTAGGCTGATTTAGTATATTTCATTTTAGCTATCAGTTTTCTATGTTGGACTGAGCCAAGCTGTACCTTTGCTACCACAAGACAAAACATAATAATAATGAAAATTAGGAATGTGTTACTGGAGCTAGATCATCCACACTGCATCTAGGGCACTAAATTATGGTACATGGACTCTGAGGGTTACAGACACCTATTTACATAAAACATTATGTGAAGCAAAGCCAAAATATTGTGATTGTTTCCTTCTACAGCCAAATGAAGCATAACTTTCAATATTATAAACAATGAGAAATAAATGACTCTGTAAGAAATCCCTGCAATTTAAAGCAAATCATCAGAGAAAATCTTTGCCTTTTACTAGCATACTCTGACATTCTCCATCTGCTCCCATCTCTTCATGCTAATTAGTGGGAGCAAGCTACGTGTATGACAGCATCTCTAAAGACTATGAGATACCTAAGACTTTCTCTACATGCTTAAGAATAATCAGTGAGTTCTGTCACTATCACACTAACAGAAGTGGCAGGCTCCTGCCTGCAGATGAGGAAAATCAGAGGGCAAAACTCCTCTTCGTATTAATAGTGTGAGCTATGTATGGTATGTTCTTGTTAGTTACACAACTACCTCATGATCATCTCTACACCACAAAAATTTTCCAATACAGACTTTTGCCAGGATATGTTCCATTTCAGGAATTCTTCAGAGCCATTTAGTGAAACAGGGTTGGCGTTCAGTAGAAAGACTAAAGAAAATTAAGGCTCATTTCAGCTATGCATGTGCAGTGTCAGAGTTGTTCTCACACTGATCAGATGAACACAAGATTGTTCAAGTCCACATCTGGTTCACATTTACCAGAACACCACCACCAACCTTAAGGCTTCTATTACTTTAAGAAAATATAAAGACTAGCTGCATGCTTTTCTGCATGAGACTGAACACAAGTCCTCCTGAGAGTACTTCAATGACGCTTTGCCCTTAGTGTTTCAGAAAATAGTACACAGTGCTTGGAGAGACCTGAAGATCTTTAGAAATACCTCAGCAGAAACCTAAACAAACAGGGAGGTGAGAAGCAGCTGCACCGCGGATGAGAACATGGTAGGAAATGGATGCAGACCATTATGTCTGAAGACATGAGACTCTCTGGAAAGAGGATGGAGAGCTGATCTCTCCCAAGGAGGCCAGTGGACCTTGGCTTATTTTGCTTTGAACACAGCAATCAAAAGATACAGTCACTTCCTGAATAAACTTGATGAGGTTCATGGACATCACACAATGGGAGAGAAATTACTGAAGTTGAAAAGACACCACTGACAAGACAGATGGATGTATAGATTTGTCATTGTCCACCTATTATATAAATCTTTTCAAGATTTTTAAGTATCAGTGGTGCATTACATGCTTCTATTACAGCTTTCCAAAAGTAGGGAAAGCAGAAATACTGATTACTTTAAGCTTGAAGTTTATGCAAGGAATTATAAAATCTGCAAGACAAAATCATGAGGGACCACGGAAATCCTTTCTACTCTATTAAACTTCAAATCAGCTTGTTAAAGTAAGAGAGCAATGAAATGGTAGAATTGCTTTTAAAACCTCAACTTGCTTTTCAAACAAGAGATACAAACAAATACCAGACATTTTGATTTGAAACTAATTTAATCTTTTCTTTCCCATTTTGTTTTTCTTCTAGCAAAAAAGATATAACTAAGATATTTCTCTTAGTTATTAAAAAGTTAGCAGAGAAAACCCACCCAGAATAAAATATTTCAACAAGCTTTGCAATGAGACACGTTACTCAAGCTGAGTACATAAAACCCTAATTCAGAGGTTCAAGCCAATTATTACGTTTTCTTCACAAGAGCTTTGTCTTGTGATCAGAAAAAGTCAAGCACGAACACCATTACACTTTGAGAACTGAGACCACAAGTTTCAATAGGGGGAGGAAAAAACTTTATAGAGTGTCAGTATGACTTTTAAATACTATTTTCAGCAGATGCATGCATGGAAAGCTACCAAGAGCAAATCACGAGGCTCAGGAAGATGAAGAATCTAAAAATGTCATGATTTCTGCATATAGCCATGTATTAAATTAAGCATAATGCAGCACTTCTGGTGATATTTACAAGATGATCTCTTCCAAACCACAGAGACAGGGATAGCCTTTATTGAAACAAAATTTTACCAACTTCAGGAACACAGTAAGATAAACACCTGATACTTCTTTCCATTTGCTACAAAGTACATAGATATCTGCATCCGTGTCAGAAAGAGATTATCTCATTTCTGTATTTGGAGTATGGATTTACTACTGTTTAAAATTAGAAATGCAGTACTGCAGAAGATTAAACTATTAAACCAAGGACCACATTTGAAAAACAGGCTTTTCTATACTGTATCTGAGATATAAATATACATTATATAAATGTTAGAGTTATAAAAAGTCAAGTGGATCCATTTTAGGCAGTACTGTAAAACTGTGCAGTTATCAGACTGCACCAAATCAAGTCTTTGGTCATGTGCCTTGGACTTTGCTAGCAAGTTAACTAGAGTGAAGACTTTGCTGTTTTTCTACACTTAATTAGTAAAGAAACCTACCCTTCAATGAGGATGATGAAGGAGGTGGAGCACCTCCCTTATGAGGAGAGGCTGAAGGAGCTGGGTCTTTTTAGGTTGGAGGGTAGGAGACTGAGAGGTGACCTCATTGATGTCTATAAGTATTTGAAGGATGGGTGTCAGGAGGATGGAGCCAGGCTCCTCTCAGTATCATCCAGTGATAGGACGCAGGGCAATGGGTGTAAACTGGAACAAAGGAGGTTCCACATCAATATAAGAAGGAACTTCTTCCCAGTGAGGATGACAGAACACTTGAACAGGCTGCCCAGGGAGGCTGTGGAGTCTCTTTCACTGAAGATGTTTAAAACCTGCCTGGATGTGTTCCTGTGTGACTTGTTCTAGTTGATCCTGCTGTGTCGGAGGATTGGACTAGATGATCTTTCAAGGTCCCTTCCAATCCCTAAAGATTCTATGATTCCTTCTCTAGAGCTCCATAATTAAAAGCAAACTGTCAAACCCCCTCCTCCATAGTAATCTGCACTACATGGGTTTGAATTTNTACACTTACTGGCACAGTTTATACTTATCAGCTTGGGAAAACTAATCTCATCACACCAATTTATTTTTTTAATCAGTGGATTTCTAAGCATGAAAAACACTACACATTTTACTATCATCTTGCACAGCCGCAGCCCCCATGATCCAGAACTTTAGGATAACATACTCTGAAAGATCACATTGCATCCCACCACTAGATACAAAACCAATGGTGAACTCCAAAACGCTTGCCACACACTTAAAAAAGCATTTCTAAAAACTATAACAAGAAAACACGCATTAAAAAACCACAGGGAAAACCCACTGCTTTGAGCAAAATCAGTCTGTAGGCAGAGCATCTTGTTAAAGGTGATGAAATGCAAGAGAAGAGAAGGAATTCAGAAAACAGCAACTGGCAGGAGTTCTGCTTTCACTTCAAGCTATTTCCCTTTTTTCAGCTTTATCCAGCAGTGTTATTTCTGAAAAAGAAATCAGTTTCTTTCCAGTGAATACTCAGAAAACCTATGTCTTCAAACTGAATGTGTAGATTTTCAACAAAAAGTACATCCTTCATTGTGGCATTTTAAAAACATAACTTGAAATTTGTTTATAACTAAACATATAAGATTATTGTGGTTTTTCTATTCATCTGGAAAGAGCTATTTAAAAACACGTGTAATTAATGAAGCATGAATTAACCTTTGGAACTTCTAAAAATGGGCATTTAATTACTGTAACATTGTCATCCTCCACTCTGATTTCCATCTAGAGATGAAATACGGAAAAAGTACCTACCCTACACTTGAAAAAAAAACAACCAAGTAAAAAAAAAATCCCTAGTAGTTATAGGAATACCCTCACAACTTGGGCAATCTTTACTTGAACTAGTTTATACATACACACCCTGTAACACTCTAGCATACTGAGCCATTCTTCATCCAAGTTATGTCACCAAAAAACAGGCTCCCTCCTCCCTTCTTGCACATCCTCTTCAATTTAACCTTGTCCTCCTACTTGTTTCTTTGTCAGTAACTCTGTTTGAAAATTAGGAAATATGATTAAAATTGTTATTGCCCTCTTGAGATTTTAGCAGGAAAAGTTACAAAATCTGTTTCCATTACTGTGTATCCACTTCTACAGTAACAGCTTCCTAGAGCTCCGGGTCAGAAGGACCACTGAATGTATTTCACTTTGTTAACCTGAACACCACAAATTTCTACCCATTTCCAAGGTATCCCGAAAGCAAGACAATTAACTTGTACATGGCTAACAAATATTGCCCAGCCATACTACCTGCCTTGGTCTGGACACCTCAACAGGACCACTGAATGTATTTCACTTTGTTAACCTGAACACCACAAATTTCTACCCATTTCCAAGGTATCCCGAAAGCAAGACAATTAACTTGTACATGGCTAACAAATATTGCCCAGCCATACTACCTGCCTTGGTCTGGACACCTCAACAGGACCACTGAATGTATTTCACTTTGTTAACCTGAACACCACAAATTTCTACCCATTTCCAAGGTATCCCGAAAGCAAGACAATTAACTTGTACATGGCTAACAAATATTGCCCAGCCATACTACCTGCCTTGGTCTGGACACCTCAACAGGTCCACCACTTTTCCTCCAATGGTAGGAAGGGAAATTTAGAGATTTGAAGTACTGCAGCCATTCACCTTCTTTCCATTCAGATCTTAACTCAGTGGTTCTACTTATGCCTCACTCTCTCTAAATGGGAGGATAAAGAAAAGAAAGCCATACAAAAGAAATTACAAAATACTTTGTCATCAAGGCAACTAAAATGCTCAGTCCCTTCTCAAGCTCAGTGTTTAAGCTACCCACTCTTTTCCTACAGCTCTACCACACGTTTTCCCGCTCTTCTGCCAGACCTTCTTAGCACAAAACTCATCCTGTCCAGTACTCCGACACATTGCATCATCTCCATCCAATTCAGGAGTCTCCTGACATCCTTACTCCCATTAAAATCTTGTGCTCATCAGCACTTCACTCCACCTGCACAGCCTTCCTGGGGCCTCTTCCAAAGGCAGGAGGCATCCTGAGGAAACACTTCCCTTTCTTACCAGTAGCATTTGTTTCTCCTCCTGTTTGCTCCCGGGTAATCTTTTCCAGCCACAAAAATTCAGTAATCTCTACAGAGAGACTTCACAGATTTACACCCTATTCAAGGACACTCTCTCCTTATCCAAATGGGAAATTTCAATCTGATGTTTCTTTGGAGATATCCAGCTAGTAGGTTAAGCTCTACACAGAGCCAGACCTCAGCTCTTATCTCCCCTCTCACACAAGGCTTTCCAAAAGCCTTGGATTAGCCAGCATCCTGCCAGTCCCCTAGCCTGCAGTCTGACCATTATATAAAAGGACCAGCACATCTAAATTCTGTAAAAGAGCACACATAACATACATAAATGCAGTGTTTTCCTTCTGATCCATTAGACACAAGTAAAAAGCTCATAAATCTTTTCTTGGGCTCCAACCAAGAAAATCTGACTTTAATAAGTACACATGAAGGGACATAAGCAATGGTAATATCTGTATGGCAAATTGCCATTGTAACTATTTTTTCTATTTAACTTATGTAAAAAACCCAAATCCCTTCTTTCTCCCCCAACTTTAATAACATTCTCAGTCTGTTTTGTTCTGATCATTTTTCACCAGTGTCTAAAAGCCAGCTGTGTACTTCTGATCAGCCAGCGAGATGTCCCCCACCACCAACAGCGCAATCTCACAGACAGGGAACCTAATAAATCAATCCATATGATCAATTTTAGCCATTTGTCTTTGGATGAGTTGAAGTCTGTCCTAAAGTGATTGGGACAGGAGAGCAAAAAACACAAAAAAAAAATACAGGCTGTGTGAAATCCGAGGCCTCCTTAGAATTAAACCTTGCAAGAGAGGTCAAGGGCAACACAAAGGGCTTCAAATACATAGCAGGCAAAACTAAAACTAGTGCCAATGTAGGCCCCCTGCTGAATGAGGCAGGTGCCCTGAAGACAGAGGATGCAGAGAAGGCAGAGATACTGAACCCCTTCTTTGCCTCTGTCTATACTTCTGGAGGCTGTCCTGATACCAAGCCCCAGACTGCTGAGGCCCCAGAGGAAGTGGAGGCAAGAAATGAGTTTGCCCTGGTTGATGAGGTCTTTATCTTATTAAAATCTGGGCATGACAGACTGGTAAACTGCATAATTGTTTTGTCTGGTGTTTTTTTTTTAAAGCTTCTTAGAAAAAAACCTGGACAGCAGCATCTTGTCTAGACTCAGTCCTGGAACACCTTGATTCCCAGCTTATTTCCTGTAGACATCTACTTGTTTATATTCTGCAGTCAGCTGCTGCTCCATTAAGCCGGTGTGCTTTTGCTGATGTGCTGTAATAGTTTTCCCAACAAGAAAGCACTCTTGTACAGAGCCACAAGCTGACAGGCAGAATTACGAAGCCTGTGGCAGGCTCTGCACAGGGCCAGTGACAGATGCAGAAAGGCAGGCTGTGGGACCTGCTCTACATTTGTGCGACAGCCTGTGGTTCATCTGTTTGTGTCAGCCAAGAGTAGCTCGGAGGCATGAATGGCCGTGAAACCCATCTCCCTCCACTTCATCCTGTCAGAGCTGATGATGCATCTCACATCACAGCTGCCACAGGGTCCAAGGGTAAAAGCTAAAGGACACACAGGAAAGATGAAATTTGACAGGTTATACATGCACAAGAAAATTTCAGCTTTGAACTCTCACCTTTATTTATGATGGTGACAACGTGTGATCATACAAAATGCCATGTCCTCACCAGCCTCCTTAGTCTTGTCAGGAGACTGCATTTCATACAATGCTACACTGTCACCCTTACAGAAAGGGGGAAGAACAGCAGGAGGAAGGGTGACATCCCTCAGCAACAAAAGCTGCACACAGACAGGCACACAACGCACTTGCCAAAGGGAAATACTGCTGTGTGAGGTTTTTACACACCAAAACTAAACCAAAATCCTGTAATCCTGTGCCAGAGAGGTTACATGGAGTTACATCTGGAAACACTTTTACACAGAATTTGACTGTTCAGTGTAGTGTAGAGAGAAGCACATACAAGCTTTGGGTGAAGCTCCATGCTGCTCAGTGTCAGGCTAACTCCACTGTCATCCAAGCCAGGATGTGAAATTACCATAGACTCTCAGGAGAAGAATTTGAAGCTAAGCTACCAACCTGCCACCATCACTCCCTCAACTTTACATATCAAACCATTTTCTCTTGGCAATTTTTCTCTTGAACTTACCAAAGCTGAACAGTTATTCATCCAGCTATTTCATTACAATAAGATGGTTTTTTATCAGGTCAGATGTGGGAAGCTCTTTAAAGGCTATTTAGAGAAAGCAGTGACATGAGTTCATGAAGACAACAGCTCAAAGAGTACTAATAAAAGTTATTTTAATAGACCTATTCATACTAATGTAGGAGGCACTGTGCTCAAAACAGGAAAATACATTGCATTCTAGCCAGACTTCCTCAGGTCAGCTTTGAACCTTACAGCTATTACTACCCTACTAACTCCTGGATGCACTTGCGAAAGACGACTTCTCTTATTGCAAATCTATTATGACATGAACTTAGATTTAACTACCAGTTTTACCATAACGTGTAATATAAAAGCTCACACAAGCCTTCATGAAAAGATCACCCCCTACCACACACATGCTTATTAAAATTTTAGAATGGAAAGTATCTTCTCTATATTTTTGCCTCCAATGAAGAACAAATAATCAAGACCTACTGTTAACGTAAAGAAATTAGCATTTCATATTTGCCTTACTGGAGAAGGTTTTGTAATATTACTCTGATGATTATCTGGAAAAGCTGACAAACACTGGATAGATTCCTATAAAAAGGGAGAAGTAGGCATATCGTACCACAATGAACAGTCAATACCACGTAGGAAAAAATGCTTTCTCCACATGGCTGACTAGTCTAGTTAAAGGAGAAGATAATTTGACAGATTTGGATGGAAGTGCAAAGGGGTATCAAAATTTTGGAAAATGTCTAGCCCTCCCTCACATGTATAAGAGCATAAACCTTTTTTTAATTCACCCATTCGCAAATATTTTTAAAAGTTACTGTTCCGTTTCAGTACCAGAGAGAAATTAAACAGGGGTCTAAAGGGCAGGCTCAGCCCAATTTATAATTGCACACACATTTAACCTGCTCTCATTTTGACAGTCAATCACAAAAGCACCAGAAGAATTGCTGATCATCTCCAATAATCTGAAACTCAATGCATTTGATAGGGAAAAAAAAAAACCCAGGGTTTGTTTTTATTTTGGTTTGGGGTTCTTTTTGGTTGTCTTTTTTTTAAAAAAATTTAAATTGAATTGCCCCAGATTCACTTTCATGCCACACTAAAGCACCTAGAGACCCCTTGAAGTGTCACACAAGAAACTGACCAGGTGAAGAAAAACTACCTGAAATGAGAATGTAGCAAAGTGGGGATTGGTCTCTTCTCCCAATGACTAAATGATCTTTTGAGGTCCCTTCCAATCCTTCATGTTCTGTGAGTCTGTGATTAAGAATGGAAGAAAGGAGAGGAAACAGCCTCAGTTGCACCAGGAGAGGTTTAGATGGGACATGAGCAAAAAAACATTCACTGCAAAGGCTATCAAACATTGGATTCAGCTGCCCAGGAAAGTGGTGGAATCGGCAACCCTAGAGATATTTAAAAGACATACAGATGTGGTGCTGAGGTACACAATTTAGTGGTGACCTGGCAGTGCTGGGTCAAAGGTTGGGTTTGACCATCTTAAAAGTCTCTTACAACCAAAACAATACTGTGATTCCACAGAGTGCCTGCCATTGCTCTTCTCCTGTATCTTATGTTGTATTGTCACAAGGCTACATATCTGTTAAGATGGGACTATGACCTTTTAATGGAAAAGGGAATTAGGTATGCAATCTATCTTTAGTTTTCTGCCTCAAGTTTCCTATAAAAGTCTCAAAACCAAGCCAACCAACAAATGATTGCCTACCATGTAGGACAACAGGGAGAAAGCAAAAGAGATGATGGGAATGATTAGAACAGGAATTGTCAGGAAAGAAAGTATAGCTCTGTCTAAAGAGTACACAACCTTTCTCGGTGGACTCATAGCATGACACGCCATGACGTAATGCACAACCCCGCAGTAGTCAAAGGTCCCCATTCAGCATAGCTGCCTCCTTTGCTAACACCAGACAACCTGAGGAGCTTTACTCATCTTATACAGTACTGCTCACTCATTTACAGACACCCCAAATCTTTACTCAGAGTTCATACACAATAAGATGTGCTATCAGATGCCCAATGCTCTTGGTCACTTTGGAAAAGACTGTCCTGAAGCTGCACTTTGCATTGATGCACTCTGCATATGTGGCACTTCCCCAGTCAGATCACATCTACCAAAGCAAACTGCATGGATAGAAAATCCACTAGATTTACATCATCATTTTCTGAAGAGCTGGTATTTTGTCTTCTTTTACAGTTCTATTACTTAACTGTTAACAGCCACAGGAAGTGTCAACGTTCAAAAACAGTATCTATTTTTGGAACTAATTTATGCAAATTACCTCTATTTCAAAACCTCTTCATTTTCTTGTTTCAGTGTAATGAACGGATGCTGCATAAAAATAAAAAAAACTGGAGGAGTTAGTTTTATAGTATTTTGAGAAATAACTTTTAGAAAAATAAGAGAACAGTATATTTAGAAAAAAGCTTTCAGGCAAATCAGGAAATCTTTTCTGATCCCTACAGACTTCCCAAACTCAAGATGTATATTTGTTTTAAATGGCAGAAGTCACCTCAAATAGAGTCAGCTTGGCACTTTGACTCCCTAAGCACAGAATGATGCAATCACAGAAGACACTGCTACCAGGAAGCCTTATTGAGCAATTACACAGTGTGCTTGTATCCAATGTATGTAAAAAAAATAAAGTGTCCATATGAATTTATGCACATAAAGACTCCAAGATTAACAACTTTTTACCATAATGTGCAATCACTAAAGAAACACCAATTTCTACAAAACCTCCAGAGCTGGACAGTTCCTAAGTCACTCACATTAAGGGAATAATGAGAGCTCCCTTGGTATTGAGAAAACAAGATTTTGATGTTTGTTGAGGTGACTGATAGGACATCCTGATGTGCATATTCACATGTAGTTTTACCCTGGCACTCTCCAAGCTACAACTTGAGTAACAGTGTCCAGCGTAGCGGAAAAATATTTTTGGGGTTTGTTGGTTTTGGGATGATTTCAAAACAAATAGGATAGTCTTGTCTCTTCTTCCATAGTTCAAGATCAGAATTAGTTAATCCCACAGTGAGAAACACAGGTATTTTGATAAAAAAACAGTTTGGTCTCAAGTTAATTCTCAAATACACAAGAAAAGATACTAGGATGATAGGAAAAAGTAGAGATTTCTCAATGATCCTGCTACCCTTCCTGTGAACTCACCTGAAGCTGCCACTAGCAGCAGCACTGTCTGCCAGAAAAACAGTACATCATTATTATTAGCACAAATGAGGGGACATGGTGGCGTCCTTCTACTCCTTATACTGGCAGCAATGCTGAACCACTGCTCCAAAGCAACAATTCCCATTAATGAGAGCAACAAGGACAGACCTACATTGGTCTAAGACCAGTACATCAGAAACACTGAGCAAAGCAAAACAAAACCGAACCAATGAAGCCTCAAAAATCCTAGACAAAAAAATTCCAAAAAACAGTGACCAAGAAACAGCAGAGCCTGAAAAATCCCACAATTTTACTACAGCACTGTAGCAATAGATCAAATTGAAAAGCAGAGAACACAGCCATAAACATTATATCTCATTCACATCTGTGAACTTCAGCTGCTTAAGAAGCTAATGGAAGTGTAAAGCAATTGGTGAAAATATTTAGCACTAACTGACAGTTTGATAGAATGACTACCACACTCTTTGGATTTTTGAGTCATCTATGGATTTGTCATAACCTGATTTTAAGCTAAATATCTAATATGAACTGAAGTTAGAACTACACTGCAACTCCCTCTGAATTGATTTTTTTTTTTTTCCCCTTAAAGCAATGTCAACCTGGAATAAGAAGAGAAGTGGGTTATCACCCTACTGATGCCTCTGCACAGACGCAGAGAAGACAGCACAAACAAGCATTGTCTCCTCTTCAATAACAACTACTGGTAAAATAGCTGAGAATGGATTTTGCAACAGAAATCCATGCAAATATCATGGCCAATGCTGCTGGTCCAGTGGGACATCACACATCGTGGAAAAAAGGAGATAAATATGGGAGGTTGCATATCTGAACAGCTCTCACAGCTGATGCCCAGTGACAGCTGTGATTCAATGTGAGCCAAGCTCTGACAGCATTTGCTCAGGCAAGCAACAGAGGTGAGAAACTGCTGCAGAGAGAAGGATGAATTTGTGCTGTGGGTAACAGTTCACTCGGAGCCATGCAGATCCAAAGTACAGGGCACAACCAAACACAGGAGAACCAACAACTGCATGGACAGGTGCCAGGTTTAGCAGGTGCCTTTCTCAAGGGCAGGGACTGTCACATCATAGGATAAAACAAACTAGCTTGGAGCCCCAAAATAAGTTTACACACTGTTTATGAATGTGAATGGAAGAAAAAAATCATTAATTCAAAGATTTTAGCTGTTAACAATCATTGCTGCAGAAGAGAATACATGCTGCACCCCTCAGAAGCAGTCAGCATCAACACGTATAGCAACTACCAAGTTTACTACCATGTTATGCTTAACAACCTTGACAGATCACCTCTGTGATTAACAGGAAACATTGCACGATCCGTTTTATCTGCAGCTTACTTGGGGCACAAAGTCTGTAACCCCAGCTTGGTCTTAGGAGCAGGCCAAAGCCCAGCAGGCTCCAAGTCTGATCCTGATGATCACCTGAGATCAAACCATCAGACCAAGATGCAGTGGACAACAAAAGCCTTTCTGAGCTGGCACATACATCCTGCAGCTGTGACCACAGTTATCTGAGCTCCCCCAGCTTTCCAATTGCAGCTACTGAAACCTAGTGGATGTTGTCATTACATCTTTGCTAGAAAGTTACACACACATGCAACTGGACTGACACAAGCATAACCAGTAATCTGAAGTTGACAGAAATGTCATTTGCAAACCTTTCACAACAGAAGATGTCAAAAAAATATCAAAAGCATTAAAAAAAAATCAGGAAAAAAATAAAAATGAAAGCTTTACGAGTTGTGGGGGTTTTTTTTATTCAATTATAGACTGCATCTCCACAAATCTAACATCTTACATCCTCAACACGTACACTTGGCCACTTTTCCAGACATGACAGTACAGAAAGGTAAAAGCAATGCATCATTAACTTAAGAAAGTACATGTAGGCATTTTCTCCTATACATGCAATCCAAAAATTCAAATGTACTACAAGAAATATNAGGGGAAATTTAGGCTTGAGGTGAGGAGAAAGTTCTTCACCGAGAGAGTCATTGGCCACTGGAATGGCCTGCCCAGGGAGGTGGTGGAGTCGCCAACTCTGGAGCTGTTCAAGGCACGATTGGACGTGGCACTTGGTGCCATGGTCTAGCCTTGAGCTCTGTGGTGACAGGTTGGACTTGATGATCTATGAGGTCTCTTCCAACCTTGATAATACTGTGATACTGTGTGATACTGTAATCCAAAAATTCAAATGTACTACAAGAAATACGTTACACATTAAGTAAGGCACAACATTACTCAAATCAACATGAGCAAACGAACAGAAGACCGTAAGATGTATCCAACAGATAACGGCATGCAGAAATTACCAGCTAGCTGAAAGGGTTGCATAGGGCATGTTAACGCAAAACAAGCATAGAGGAAAAAACACAAAGTAAGACTGAGCAATTTCAGTTTATGCCCTGTGAGCTAATACATTCCATTCAGGGAACAGTTTTTATTTATACAAGACAGTTACAAGAATACTACAAATTTATGGTGTCTAAATAATTGCTACTACAAGATAAAATTAATTCTAAAAGGTAATTCACATACATTCTAATTATTCTAATACTGCTCTTCACATAGTGTTTAAAAAAACCAAAGCCGTCTTTCCTCTGTCATCACGCACTTTCTGCATTATTATAAAGCTATTTGGGGTTAAAGGCTAAAGAGCACTTGCTCTTCCTCCATATTCAAAATTGTTATAAAAACACAAAGGGGAAATAACAGTAATGTGAGACAGTATCAAAAATAGGAGGACAATATAAACTAATTCGTAAGCAGCTGGTCCAGTAAAATCCAGCTTCCTATGAATGTGTGTCAAAGTTGTATGATGAGTTCAGACCACACCCTCTCTTTCAGCAGACATCTTTTTATCTGTCTACTGCCAGAAAGCTTGTAGGTTTATTGGAGACAAGATTCTACCATTCACACATAAGCATGACCTCAAAAGTGATGCTGTTGCTCTGCCTGGGTGTTTATATTTCTTAATACAGGTATAGAGAGATGAAGGACTGTTTCCTTAAGCGGCAATACAAGGAAAATCAAAACTAAACAATATCCATATTCCTTCTAAGAGGACAAACATTATATAAAGCATTAGGCCTAAAAAAATACAATTGCCTTAGGCAATATGGTATGACCCCTCCCATCTCCCCAGGGCTGCCTGTTCCAAGCACGAATTCCTCCTGCGAGGGCCTGACGTTACATAACGCACCCAAGTACCTGGAAACAGCTGGGCATTTCTCAAAAATACTTCAAACAAGAGCATCTGGCCATACTGCATGCTCAGGGGCAGGGCAGGCTCATCTATGATAAGAAAAGAAAGACTGATATGCCAGAAAGAGCCTTCTAAATACATGAAAAAGGGAAATAATCCCGAATTCTTCATAGAATGGTTTGGATTGAAATGGGACCTTTAAAGATCAACCCCTGCCATTGGAAGTGTTCAAGGTCAGACTGGATGAGGCTTTGAACAACCTCATCTAGTGAAAATTATGTCCTTGCCCATGGCAGGTAGGTTGTAATACATGGATCTTTTAAGTTGCCTTCCAACCCAAATCATTCTGTGGTTCTATGATCAGTGGTAACCTGACTCACTCACCACTTCTGCTACCCCAACAGGAACAGGCTACACAGGTCTGCCACAGTTTACGTGGATCAGCTACCTGCAACAGAACCAGGCTACTGCACATCTGCATTGTTTGTCAAGTTGCTTGAATCAGCATACCCAAATTTGGAGAAGATGCTCAAGGACAAGGGAAAAACAGTCACAACAACAAATGCTTCAGGAAGTGTCCTTCTCTGGAGATGTTTAAAACCAGCCTGGATACGTTCCTGTGCTACTTGATCTAGGTGATCCTGCTGTTGCAGGGGGATTAGACTAGATGATCTTTCAAGGTCCCTTCCAACCCCTAATGATTCTATAATAAGGGCAGTGTAGGTAGGAGAGCACACATCACTTTTTATAACTATGCCACATCTGCCCCCTACAATCTTTTAGGGGAATTCAGGGGTTAAATATTCTTATAGATACATGGAAAATTGTATAACTTATTATTACCAGTAACTGATTTGTATAGGTATATGCAACTTCACACAAAAGGAGATTATCTGAAATCTATACATGGCTCCTCCTCTACAGATCCTCACCAACGATAAAACATGAAGCAGATGGCAAACAGCAGCAAAAATAATAAGCCAAAAAAGAAGCTAACAATGTAATAGATTATAGTGGGCCAACAATAGCTGGTTACCTTAATATATTTTTTGCCTAAATTGCTCTTCATAGTCCTCTCCAGTTAAATATAAGAGTTCTCCACAAAGGCTGGTTACATACAACAGTTATCGGATATTATCTAGCTCTTACACTGCATATAACTCCAGCCTCTAGTAAGTAGCTTAAGATGAAGGCAGGTCAGCTAAATCTTCCCCTCACTGTGATAAATTTCACAGATTGTAGTTTATAGTGGAGAGTTATACTAACAGAAAATAACCCTAACACTCTAGAAAAAGACAGTCAGTAAAATGTACAAATAAAAAGTGAAGAATAAATATAAATACTCCAAAATAGTGGAACATGGCTGCTCACAAGCAAAGCAGTGATGAATGCAAACAAACCTGAGCATTCGTGTGTAGGAAAAAAGTTATGCCTAAACCCATAAAGTTAGAATCTGTTCTTTCCCATGCAACCTGCAAAACCTATCTTCATTCACAAGTATTTCAGATGATCCTTTAGGATCCTTTGGCAGAAAAACATTACATTAAGTAAGCTTTAGTCAATTTCTGCAATCATAAGAGGTTTTAATTCTGCTGCATTGAACTGTCATAGTGGTACTTGGAGGATAACAGCAAAGCATTTTAATGCAGTGAGCTACTACTCACTATTCTGTGCATGAAAAGATGGAAATGATGCTGTAAGAAGGAAATTACATTGCCTTGCCAAGACATGAACCATCTGATGAGCACTTTTTTCTCTCGCAGTCAATAAAACCACAAGACACACTGGTTCACTTTCTGTTTCTAATTTTTTTCAGCCTTTTTGAGAAGAGACATTTATGGTGTCACCACTACAAACAGCACCATCAGACAGCAATCAAGCTATTTGACACATCATTGTATACCACCACCCCCAGCTCCAGTATTCACTGACTGCATATGCAGAAAAGCTAAGCACTTCTGGTCCAACAATGAAATGGAAAAGTTATCCCCATCACTCTGCAGCATGCCAACAGAGGACCATGTATATGTCAACAGCATCTCCCAGCTATGAGAGGTAAAAAATTATACTCTTTTTGTATAATCTCCTTCAAAAGGTCAGGGAAACAATAATAGCATGAGCTCATTTTTGCTTAGCACAATAGAAAAGGATCCTGTCCTATAAAAAGAACAGCTGACCACAGCCTGGCTTAGACACAGTAGAATCACTAAGCCCGTCAAACTAAGTGGTGGCTTGGTTAACAATTGTTTTAGGCTTCTTTTTGCAACACAGGATACAAAAAGAAATAACAGTTACAAGTAACTCTCCTAATGAAAACACAGAGTACTAACTTAACTGCCTAGCTACTAATACTCCACTGGAAACATGGCAAGAAATATAACAGGTTGACTCCTCAGCTACATGAGGTCTCTGTGTGCAAAGCAAGCTACAAGGATGATCAGAGCTGCTATGTTTCCCCGAATCAGCACTGAGAGGGCAAATGGGTGTTTTCTGCCAGCCTATGAGAGCATTCTTGACACATCAATGGCATCAGATACACTGAAGCCATTCATATCCCCAGTATGGCACTGCAGCCAAAACTCATGGTTAAGACAGCAGCCTTGTCCTTTGGCTTAACTGAAAGTTGACAGAAGCTGTAAAAAAAATACAAAGTGCAACAAAGACTTGGAAAACAGTACTGAAAGATACTGGGAAAAACAAGCAGTGAAGCAAATACATAGTAATTTGGGGGAGGGGGTTTCCTCCAAAAATTATTGCCTTAACACACACAAATTTGCAAAGTCTAGATTATGAGCGAAGGCAATTTATAATACTGTGCTAAAAGGGTAAAAGCGTACAATAATTCTTTGCTGACAATAACCACATGGCTTGATCTAGCAGCTCCTAGCTTAGGAATCGGGATGATTTAGAAAGGAAGAGAAATCAAGCCTTTTTCTAAAGGCTGGCTCATTCAAAGTCGTTAGATTGAAACATCCATCACTGTACTCTTATTTCATTCACAGATGGTTTCTTCCTCCATGAACAATATACAGATTGCACAAGAGGATAATGAGACATGATGGCCAGGGAAAGGAGGGGGGAAACATCATCCTAGGAAGAAACCAAACCTGTCTTTCTCAAGTAGCTCCTCAGCAAAAGGAAAGGTTCTCCCATCGCCACCTCTCTTCTCTCACTTGATCTTACTTCTGTTAGCTATTTAACCAAAACTTCAAGCCAAGCAACTTTGAATGATGCCCTAGCATTACCAATAGACAGTCATTTGACTTCTCCCACACTGTAAAGTCTCACTAAGCATAAACAGAGCAGTTTCTGTAAAGGCACAGATCTTCCTCCTCAGCACATGACAGACATCCCCTAACACCCCTCTCCCCACCATCCCACCCCTTCACTACATCTAACATCCATAGAAGAAGCATGCACAAGCAAACAGAAAGAGCCAGCAGGCAGGAGTTTGAACTCCTGATGTAATCTCTCCAGTAGCACTGTCCAAGAGCATTTTAACTTCAGCTTCGACCACTCCTGGGGCAGCACTGATAAGACTAATGTGAAATGAAGCAATCCATTTCACAATGTAAACACTTGTTTGGCTGCACTGGGAACACTATAAACAGATCTATTTATAAATCATCATTCGGGCTTCTTGCGGAATAGCACGTTCTGGGACAGAAATTACAGTATTTCCAGGAACACAGTGGAAATTCAAACAGTCTGTATAGTCCTTCTTCCACCGACCTGCCCTATCGGCACTCCCTGTTCTTCAGGAGCA
Source organism: Rhinopomastus cyanomelas (assembly GCA_013400115.1). NCBI lineage: Eukaryota > Metazoa > Chordata > Aves > Bucerotiformes > Rhinopomastidae > Rhinopomastus > Rhinopomastus cyanomelas. Next base: position 319,137 of record VXBP01001155.1, on the reverse strand, counting down.
ATAAAAACAGTGACAGAGGGCCCGACTTCTGAGTAGCAAGACACCTTGGATTTAAACGGACATTGGGGACCCAGGGGAGAGTGGAGGGCAACCACGTTAGCGTACAGATGGTTTCCTCCAACACCTCAAGAAAGTCAATAACAGCACAAAAAAAAACCCGAGACCCTCCCCTACTCTTTACACACCTGCACCCGAGCACGCTGGCTGCGGTTGGCAGTTCATCCCCCTTCATTTATTATTTCTACTCCCTCAAAGCTCAGCTATTGCTGTCCAGCCAACGAATTGCTCCAGGAAGCCCCGGCTCATTTATGGAAGTCATAGAACAGAAACCCCGCGTGTCCAAATAACCGTGGGGAGCTGCACCCTGGCAATTCTAGGGACTCTCCAGCAAGCCAAGCCCTGCGGCACCCCCTCACAGTCAGGCACTGATCCCGAGCCCAGCACCCGCCGGCACGGACACACAGGGATGCGGGTGTCGAACCACACCGCGGCGGGGAGCGGAGACTCCACCCACCCCCACGGGCCTGCGGGAGCACCCGCAAAGGCACCCACAAAGACACCGGGGCCTCCCGCCCGCGCTCCCCCCCGGGGCCTGGCGCTCCAGTCTTACCCACCGCTCCAGCTCCGGCCGGCACCGGGCAGCTCTAGGAACGTGCGCGACGCCCCGCTCTACCCCACGGAGCTGCGGTCAGCGGCCGCCCCAGACATGGTCTCACCCCCACACGACACCGTCAGCCACAGAGCTGGAGTACGCGCGGCCGCTGCCGCTCCCCGGCTTTTCTGCGGCGGCGGGGGAGGAGGACGTGGGGGGAGCGGCGAAGCGGGCGGAGGCGGGGGCGGGCGCGGCCGCAGCTGGGCGGGCGCCATTAACCGCCGCGCGGCCGCCTCCACCCGCTTTGAAGCGGCCGCCCGGCTCCGTCGCGCCAGACACAGCGGCGCCCCCTAGCGGTGTCGAGAAACGCCTCCTGGGCGCGGGGATCCCGGGATTTTCCGCTTGGCACCGCCGGGCGCGTTCCCTGAAGCGGCAGCGGAGGCGGCGGCTTCCCTCGGCGAGCCGAGCAGTTCCGTGCCGTGCCGCCGGCTTCACTGTCGGTTTTTTTAGCTTATTTTAAGGAATCGCATTCCTGGTTGCCCTGTTCAGCAGCATGAGAGGAACAACGGGGCCGATTCCACAGTGGGGTAGAGGGGTTTGACTCTCTTCCTAGGGGCGGCAGAAAGGGAGCGTCAGGGATCCGTTGCGGTCACGACTGTTCTGCCCGCGCTCACGGCAGCAACAGCTGCTTCCCCGTCGCGGGTTTACGTAGGAAGCCACAACCGTTTTCTTTATGCACCATAAACAGCGGATAATCTTTTCCCCTCGGCTGTTTATGGATAGTGGTGTCTTTTGCAATGTCTGCCTTATCTCCCAGCACAACCCAGTCTACTTGTAACAAATGCTGTTCATCACCACGAGAATCACCACTATTGCTCTTCCTCTCAGCTTGAGTTCTGCCCTTGGCTCCACACAAGCAGCCCCCTGTGCTGAACACAGGCTGCATGCGGAGCAACAGCTCTCTCAGGAGTGGACTCATGGAGTATGTTTCTAAATAACAAAAGAAATGGGAAGCAAACTTTAAAAAAAAATAAACATTTATTGAAATGTGCAACAGACATATTTCTCACTAATTATGTTAGAGTATCATTNCTTTGTTGCCCTGCGCTGAACTCTCTCCAGAAGCTCCACATCCCTCTTGAACTGAGGATCAGTCACACTGAAAAAGAAAGCATCCAAAAATGCATGTTAAGTGGCAGTTTTACTCACTATCCAAAGTATACTCATCATTCTAAGTCATTCTCTACAAATTTTACAAATATGAACAGATCTACAAATCTGACTAGCATGATGCTAGTCAACTGCAGTGGAAGTGACTTCTTGCTCTAGCAACTGTTTAGCCCCAGTACTCTGAGCCTGGACATGAAAATTAATTAATTAATTAATTAAAAAGTAATGTGTGTTTACAGGATTTACATTTAAATCAGGGTCATAGTGTACAGATAATCACTAAGCCTGTGTTGAATTCAGTAGTACTTTTCTACTCTCATGCTGAAAATTAGGCCTAACTACAGCATGAAAGCCTAAAGTCCAGTTTTGGTCTGATACTGTGTTTATAGATTTAAAAAAGAAATCAAACTAAGTTAGCTAAGCTGTAGACACAAAAAATTGTCAATATTTTACACAAAAATGAATTTTGCATATGAAGATACTAACAGCTATTCATTAACTTCAATGATTGTCAGACTGGTCAAATTCTCCATTTCCAATGAACACAACTCGCATTTGCTTTAGAAAAAAAGTAATCATTCTAAGCAGAAACTTTTTCTTCAGTATATATGGCATTAAGAAGCAAAGTAAAATCTATTTTTTTAAGAAGATAAGAATTTAGAACCTTTGGAAAAAAGCCAATTTCTATGTCTTTACCTTATTTACTGAATTTTCACAATTTCAGCTCCCACAACTTCCTCCATAGTCACAGAGGACCTCAGGCAGCAAATGAACAGTCATTTGGGGAGCAAAATGCAAAAAGAAAGGCAGAATTTCTGGATCAGAGCGGGAGTTTGTGTACTTCACATCTGTGCACTGTGATACAGCTGGCATTTTCTGCAAAGGCAGCAAGCTGGTAGATTTACTGGTACATTGATGCACTAAATCTTTCCTCATGCTGGGACTGAGCCAGCAACACAGGAAAATGCTTCTTTTCTATCATGCAGCATAGATGCTGAGGAAAAGACTAGATGTAATGTTTGAGCACTGAGAATGCAGAGGAAGTCAAACCCCATGGTTACATAAATTTGTGCTGCCCAGAGTTGCTGCTCAGGCAGAACTCCAGCTGAGGTCAGTGAAACAGCTGCCAAAAGACTGTGGGATTAATGTGTGTGGGCCACATTTGAGTGTCACTTATTATTAATAGCAGGGGGAAAAAAAATCCTGAAATGTGTCTATGAAATGTTGTGATTGCAAAATACAAAGAGAAAAAAGAGCGCGACTGAGACTGCTTATTTTCAGTTAGAACAGTAAAAATAGGAACAGAAAGAATTATAAATGGAAACTTTTTCACACTGTATGCAGAGATGCATCTTCCTTAACTGAGAAGTAACAGCTCCTACTTAAGCACCTTCCCCTTCAACTTGTAGGTGAATGCAAAACGTTTCTCTCAAGAACTTCAACAAGCATTACCACAAAAATGTAAGAAGGTGTAAATGTTATGGTATATTTGACACAACTGGCTCCCAGCTGCTGAAAAATGTAAACGTGCATGACAGTGCAGGCATTGGGTTCAATGGACAGGATGAATGAGCAGTGCCAGCTAGCTTTTGCTTTGTGCAATGAGTATCCTCATATCCTTCGCACACAAAGCTTTCGAGGGAGGGCTGCATGGTTGGGAGTGGGCTGTGCATTGGGTAAAATGCCCTTTTACATTCTAGGACAGTTATATTTCCATAATTAAATTTTCAAGGAAATTTAACATCCCCTAACATTTTTGCAAAATTTGTCTGGGTATATGAGCGAAAGGGAAAAGAACAATGAACACTTTCATGGTTAAAAAATTGCCATTTTTTCATCTTTTTTTTTTCCTTTGAAATGTATGTTCTTACAAAAACCGATTCCTATTCTGACCATGTTACCTTTGGTAAAGGCAGGGACAGCTTCCAGAAGGCTATCAGATGGCCCTCTCGTGATCAATCGGGGAACTGCAATCCACCTTTCGTGTGAATCACGGAGTCACAGAACGTCAGGGATAGCAACGGACCTCGAAAGATTGTCTAGTCCAATCCCCCTGCCTCAACTTATCCCTAACACAGTCCTCATCAACCAGGGCAAACTCGTTTCCTGTCTCAACTTCCTCTGGGGCCATCTGGGGTTTGGTATCAGGACAGCCTCCAGAAGTATAGACAAAGGCAAAGAAGGTGTTCAGTATCCCTGCTTTCTCTGTATCCCCTGTCTTCAGGACACCCACCTCATCCAGCAAGGGCCTGACATTGCCTCTAGTTTTAGTTTTACCTGCAATGTATTTGAAGAAGCCCTTTGTGTTGCTCTCTTGCAAGGTTTAATTTCAAGGAGGCCTTGGCTTTCCGAGTAGCTTTCATACATTCTCTGACTAAATCCTTATAATCATCCCTCCTTCCATGACCTATAGGCTTTATTCCTCCTCTTGAGTTTGTCCAGCAGCTCCCTGTCTAACCACGCATGTCTTCTGACTTCATTCCTTGACATCTTTCCTGTTGAAATGCTCTTTTCTTGTGCTTCAAGAAAGTAGTCTTTGAATGTTAACCAGCTATCTTGGGCCTCTTTACTTGCCAGTACCTTATCCCATGGGATTTCCTGTAGCAATTGCTTGAAAAGGGCAAATCTGGCCCTACTGAAGTCCAGGGTTGTGATTCTGCTAGGCGTTCTGTTCTTGTCACGTGAGATCCTGAACTCTACCATCTCTTCAGGAGTGAGTCTCTAATTACCACTACCCTTCTCTTCTTTGTGGAGGAGTTTGTCATATTACTGGAAGACCTCTCTGATTTATGTGACCATGCTAGGATCCCCAGAATATGTTGCCTATCGTCTATGTTATTATTAGACTGTCTTCTAGGAGGAGCTAATATCTATTTCTCAGAGGCATCTGGGGAGGTGAGGCAGGCAAGAGGGGTGCTTGCCTTCTGCCACGGCCTTGTATTTGCCTCCACTCACCCTTCTACTTGGGCTTCTGTCCTCCATCTGAGAACTGAAGGATACAGGGGCCCCTTGATTTTGTCTCTTATTTGGCTGTTGTCCAGACTGCAGAGCCTGGGTCCACCAGTCTATCTCTATTTCATCCTCCTTAATGCTCTTGAGACTTTCTACTTCCACTTGTAGCTTTTCAACCTTGTCTTGCAGCTGTGCCACTCATTTAAGCAGATAATCTACCTGCTCATACTGTACAGCCTGGGAAAAGTGAGACTGTTGCATACCCTGCATCCTGTCACCTGCACATCCTCATCTTGGTGGGGGACCTCTGTTTGGGTTCCCACATCCATGTGCAGTGGTGACTGTAGCCTGTTCTTCTGCCTTCCTCTGCTGCCAAATAGACACCTCCCCCCCCCCCCCCCCCCCCCCCCCCCAGCAGCTAAAAGCAGCAAAATCTTCTAGTTTTGCCATGTGTAAAGATCCCATGGCTGGGACTTCACCACATTCCTTCCCGGCTTTTCCCATGAGAGATTGCTACCCCCACTTACTCCCTCTTTTCATGGTCAAGATGTAGGAAGACAGATGGAATCTTGGCTGGTAAGATTGGCTAAAGTAACCCAGTCATTGGTTTTATGTTGGAAAGGAACCCATACTGCACTTATGTTTACAAGGCATATAAGGAAGCAGATTATTAACTTAATCTTATATGTGATGCAACAAAAATATATAACAAAAACAAAGCATTCCAAGCTCTTTGTTCTATCATATCTAATAAAAATTGAGTACTACTACTATATTATATAATATACTTATTATAAAAAACACAGTGTGCAATGATATATGCACTGCACTGCTCACAGACCAAACAGACAGAGCTATGCAGTCTCTGATATATAGTGACTCCTGAGGAAACACTGGTATGACAGTCAGTTCTGCTTCCTTGAAGTCTGTTGCCTTTCAGGACATGCTAGAGCACAGCAGACACTTCCAGCTGGCACCCATCGCATTCCTGGATCTGTCAAAACACAAGCATAACCTCTTCTCCAGGTGAATAAATCATACAGACCTTCCCACTGCCCTGAATGCAGATGTTTTATTAAAACCTTAGCTTTCTGGGGTTCTGTTGTAAGATCTTTAGATTGCAATGATGCAAAATGAGAAAAAGTCACAGGAGTGTCTGCATCAGTAAGAGAAAAAAGTTAGGCACATACACTGTCTTATTCGATCTGTTCTGTAGGGGCTCACTCATCATTTCCCCTTTTTGTTTTTCAAGCATTTCTTTAAGGGTCTGGTGAGCACATTCAACAATGGCTTGACCTCGTGATGAATGAGGGATTCCTGTGAGGTGACTAATGCTCCATCACTGAAAAAATTGTTGTGTCTTGAGGGCTGTGTAACCTGGTCCATTATCTGTTTTTATGGGGTTTGAATTCCTAAAGCTGCAAAAGCAGCAAGCCAGTGTTTAAGAACATCTCTGCTTTTTTCTTCTGTGTGTGCAGTGGCCCACAAAGCACCTGAAAAAGTACCTACAGATACATCAACATATTCCAGTTTTCCCAAATGTGGAGATATGTGTAACATCTGTTTGCCATAACTGAAGGGATTGCAAACCTCTAGGGTTTACTTTGACCTGAAAAACAGGGGCAAATTTTTGGCAGTCAGGACAGGAGCGTACAATGTCTTTGGTGTCTGTCCAAGAGAGATTAAACAGTTTTTGCAAGATTTTAGCATTTTGATGAAAAAAATCATGGGATAAATGAGCCTACTGCAAAACATTAGGGAGCAGAATATTATTAACTGGTAGAGTGAGACAATCAGGGCACGCATTGCCCTCTGTTAAAAATCCAGATAAATTTGTGTGGCTCCTCAAATGAAGGACACAACAAGGATGTTCCTGATAGGTTAATAAAAACCACAATTGTTTAAAAAGCAAAAAATAATTGCTCATTCAAAACATGCTTTAAACAAGAAGTGTGGCCAGCAGATCAAGGGAAGTGATTCTCCCCCTCTACTCCGCTCTAGTGGGACCCCACCTGGAGTCTGCATCCAGTTCTGGAGCCCTTATTACAAGAGGGATGTGGACATGTTGGAGAGGGCTGGAGCAGCTCTCCTATGAGGCCAGACTGAGACAGTTGGGGCCGTTGAGTCTGGAGAAGAGGACACTCCGCGGTGAACTCATTGTGGCCTTCCAGTATCTGAAGGGGGCCTACAAAAAGGCTGGGAGGGGCTATTTAGGATGATGGGTAGCAACAGGACTAAGGGGAATGGAGTAAAGCTAGAGATGGGTAGATTTAGAGTGTATGTGAGGAGGACGTTCTTCACCGTGAGCATGGTGAGAAGCTGGAATGGGTTGGCCAGGAAGGTGGTTGGGGCCCCATCCTTGGAGGTGTTTAAAGCCAGGCTGGATGAGGCTCTGTCCAGCCTGGTCTAGGGTGGGGTGTCCCTGGCCATGGTGGGGGGTTTGAAACTGGATGATCCTGTGGTCCCTTCCAAGCCTGACTGATTCTGATTCTATAACTTCTCCAGTGAAGTGATCCTGCTGTGTCAGGGGGATTGGACTAGATGATCTTTCGGGGTCTCTTCCAATCCCTAATGATTCTATGACTCCAAGATTTCTCAAGTCTTTGTATTACATTGGCAACATATTGTGAGTCTGTGACCAGGTTAACAGGTTTGTCATTCCATAAAGCAAAGGCTTGAATCACTGCAAATAGTTGTACAATTTGTGGAGACCCAGTAGAATAAAAGATATGATCATGCTGTTGCTGACCATCATGCCAGGTTAATACAGCCCTTTCGGTTTTCCTGAGCCATCTGTAAAAACTGTAGGTCCTTTAACAGGACCTGTGCTGCAAAGAGGAAAATAAACTGTTAACAGGTCTTTACTAAATTCTAAGAGTTTATGAGAGGGAAAATGGACGTTGGCTTCTCCCACAAATCCTTCCAGCGCTACCTGAAATGCAAAGCTGTGAGCCATACACCTTTCTAAACAGTCAACTGTAACAGGGATAAAGATATAACAGGGGTCGCAGACAGATATTTTCACAGTTCTTTTTCTATCACGTATAACAGCGTTTGCAATCATTTGGATCTGTGTAGAGATGGTTTTCTTAGGCTGATGCAGCAAAAAGATCCATCCTAATATAACAAGGGGGTCTGAAAGTCAAGAAAGCCACTGACCTATCAGGCCATAGACTTGACAAAGGGTTACAAAGATAAACAGATGAATTGGATGGCTTTCAAGTTGCCTATGAGCCTTTTTTCATGTTATGGCTTTCTGTACATGCTCAAGGGCTTGTTGTGCCTCTGTTGGAAGAGACCAAGATGATAATAAGGCTGTATCCCCTTTAAGGAGGTCAAAGAGTGGATTCAAATCAATGTTTGTAATCCCCAGATAAAGTCTGACCCAAGTAATTGTAACCAGAAGTTTCTGAAAATCATTTAATGTTTTTATATCTGTGATTTAATTTGTTGAGGCTCCATAGTTGCTGCCAATATTTTCCACCCTAGATATTTCCAGGGAGGACAAGCCTGAATTTTTTCAGAAGCGACTTTCAGAATTCTACATTCCAGCACAGGCTTCCCGAGCCACTAAAAACAGCTGTTGTTTCTCTTTTCCTGCAGAGAATATCATCCGTGTAACAATAACAAAGAAAATCAGGATACTTTTCCCTAATGTTGGACAATGGCCATGCTACAAATTGTTGACAAATGGTAGGACAGTTTTTCATTCCCAGGGGCAACACTGTGCATTGATACCTTTGCATCTAAATACATCTAAAAGTATGGTAAAAAAAGCAACCTTTTAAGTCAATGATAACAATGTCCCAGCTGCATGGAATCATAGTTGGGGATGGCATTCCTGGCTGAAGCAGTCCCATATCTTCTATAACTTCATTGACTTCTCACAGATCATGTAGCATGTGCCAGGCTCCACTCTTTTTCCAAATCACAAAGACAGGGGCATTTCTGTTTTTATTAGGGACATAGCTAGGGACAACATGTCCCTGTTGTAGTTGCTCTTTGATCAAGGATTGCAATGCACAGCCTTTTTCTTCTGTCAGGGGCCACTGATCTACCCAAACAAGTTTTTCTGTTAACCATTGCTGTACAGACAGGAGGCCGTGCCTCAGTGTCCTGTATAATAAAGGTGATTTTGCAGCTATGATAGTTTCCCATGATGATAAGATCCCCATGAATTAAGAGGGACAGTTGAGATACAAGGTCAAATAGTTGCTGTTTGGTCTACTGGGTCCACCACTTGAATGTACTATTTGCTTTGTATTGCTACCGCAGCACCTCCGATGCCTGCCAAGGCACTTTGTGCCTCAGTTATTGGCCATTGTGGGGGCCAGTGCTGGGAGGATAAAACCATAACATCTGCTCCTGTGTCTATCATATCTTTCAGTTTGATAGCTTTCCTCCTTTCAAAATTAGCCGACACATTAGCAAGGGTGGCAAAGCCATCAACACTGGGTCCAGTAGATTTCAAGTGATCCTGTTGAGCTGAAACCTTGATTTCATCTTTTGATGCCTTCTATTGGAGGAATCATTCATGCTTGAAAAGGGATTAATTGAGCAATGCAATTGCCACAAGATATATGAACAGGTGGAGATGGTGTATAAACCACTGCATGTGACTGTCAGTGACTCCAGGCCATATAAAAAGGCCGTGTAAGGTGGCACAAGAGCGACCCACCAACCAGGCACTCAGGCAATTATCAATAGATCCAAAAGCTTGTAAAGGGACCTTATGGAAAGCCTGATCCATTGTTGTAATTGGAGAGGCTGGGGTGACGTCCAAGCCGTCACTCCCATTTGTGGGAATGTGGAGGAGATCTGCGCGGGGGCATTTATTGTCATCACGCACCCCTGCCACGCACTGCACTGCAGGTTTCCCAGATTTTCAAGGAATAGAGGCTTGCTGTCGATACTGAATTTAGAGCGGCATTGATTAGCAGTGATGGCCTTTGCGGCACCTGGAGCAAGTGCCTGGAGGTTGATGAACACCACCCTCTCTCTTAATCCATTTTTGCGAACAGAGTCTTTTGAAATGACCATCCTGGCCACAAATAAGGCATTTCTTGTTGGGGTGCATGACTGCTGCAACCTCCGGTGCAACCGATGCACCATGAATAGCCATATTTTGCATACTTTGTGTTATAGAAATAATTTTGTTCCATGCTTCTATTATATCAACCACTGTAGGATTCTGCAAAGACAGTAAAACTTTCTTGCAATCCATATTGGTATTTCCAAATGGCATGATACGTAGGACTGTCTCTCGTGCATCTGGATTCTCAACTTGTTTGTCTACAGCATCTTTTAAGCTGTCTCCAAATTGTATAAAAGTTTTGGAGGTGCCTTGTTTGATAGTTGTAAAGGATTGTGAAGGCTTTTTCAGATTTAGGGCTTGCATCACAAGGTCTTTGCTTAGGCATCAAAATTCCCTGTGCCAGCCTGCTTGGATTACAGGATCAGTATGTTGGCTCAGCCCATCAAATGATCAAGTATGATATTGTGCAGAGGATCTCCTTGGTTGCACTGGGTATTGGTGACCACAGCAGCTTGGCAGGCACGACGCCAAGCAGCATCAAAGCATGCAATTTGCATAGGGGTTAGAACAGAACCAATAATACAAGTAATGTCTTCTGCAAATATAGTTTTTATAAGAGTTTGCTTAGAAGGGGCATGGAGACCATGATCAGCGCAACTTTTTCTGAGATCTCATATAAAAGCCCATGCGATAGGCTCATCATGAGGGTTACCCTGCACGTTTTGAAGAACAAGGAAAATACCAACTGACTCTCCCTATAATTCAGCTTGCTTGTATTATTTTTGCCCATGTATTCAAAGGATCCTGAGTAGAAGAAACAGGGTCTCAAGGCCTGGCATAGCAGAAGGGCGAGGCAGCAACAAAAACAGGGTAGCAGGGGTTGGTCTGTCAAGCAAAAAAGAACTGCCTGCAGGTATCTGAGATGATTTAGGATTCTGTGGTGGTGCCAATAGTAGTGGCGCATCAGAGGTTGAAGATCTTCCTTTATATCTGAGGAGGAGGTAGCCACTATGGCAGCAGCAAAGTTTTATGATCAATTTTTAACTTTTCAAGTGTGTCTCTAATCAAGCGCCAAGTACTGAGCAGAGATTGAGCTGTAGCATCACCGCATGTAGCAGCATCAGTCAGGTTTTCTCTCCCCATCTCCCACCTTTCTAATTCAAAAACATTGCCGGCCATGTAGGCAGTTTCATCTTTGCACAAATAGCATGAAAACCTTTTGATCATCATAAAGAACTCCTTGAGACCTAAGGATGTGCATTAAAACATCTAAAATAAAGCTATCTTCTTCAGTCATGTGCTGACCCATGTTAGTAAGTTCCCAGCTGCTTTACCTCAAATCCTTAGAGGTCCTTCTTTATTAGAAGGATGTAGCAGCTCTCTAGTTCTGCTGTGAATATCTTAAGCTTAGCTGGGTTTACCACTGGCCACTCTCTCCTCCACGGGAATACAGACCCTTCACGTAGGGGTCAATGTTTGTGGTAATTGACTGACATGGACTCCGCAAGTAAAAACAGTGAAAACGTTTATTGAACAATTTCATGCCCTTTTGTACAGTCCATTATCACTATAGATACACTTGGCTTCATACCATTGGTTAAAATAGCATTACCTAACTATTATTCCTTAAAATCATTGGTTACACAGTCTCTAGGAAAAGTAAGAAGAGTACGGAGAATCTCTAAAAACAAGCAAAGCCAGGTACAAAAAACAATGCATTCCTCAGTCTGCAGCTTTAGATTCGTTATCTTGTTAGCGTAGCTAACAAGAAGATCCAAGCTGTACAGACAGTTCCCTCCCATACTCGATAATATTCAGCCAAACAATATATACGAACATACCCTACATTCTTAAAACATTACACACTCTCATATAGAGAGTCATACTGAAGACCAATCTGTAAAACACAAAGTGCAGTTAAAAGCATTAGAACCATATATACAACTGTATGCGTGTATAAACTCATCTGTACACACTCATTTTCCTCACATAATGCACTTGCCCTAACTCAGCACATTGAATTACCAGTCCAGTTTCATGTCTGCTTTACTCCACACATACTTTCCTCCTCTTTTTAAGAACATCCTCTCATCAAATCCACTAAATTTTATAGCTTCTTCTACGCCAACGTCCAGGATAGACTTGGAAGGCTCTTTCCGTCCATTTTGACAGTTTAGAAAACGCATCTGGAACATCAATAAGTAAGATATTAGAACAGCATCCTGTAAAAGTTGGGCCTTTCTGCAGAACAGTAGTTCTTCGGTTACATGTAATCTAAGCAGGGTGTTTGAAACTTAACTTTCAGGACAAGTTCTGTACATTTTATATTAAAGAGAAACAGCAAAATGTCCTGCAAAAACACACACCTACACTTTAAGAGACAAGATGCAATGATTATACCTGCAACCTAATGGCAATTTCTCCTTAGGTCATAATTATATGCAAGTTTTCAATTTGTTTGATGAAAATAAATGACATCTGTTCCTTGTACTACACAGTAAAATTATTTTATAGAATGCAGAGTAAATTGAATTTGTTATCACTGTTGTATACACACAACATTAGCACACAAATACCAAATATCAAACACTTACATACTCATCCAGAATGAGATAGGAATCCTTCATCTGTAATAAATCAAAAGAAGAAATTGAATTAATACACAAAACCAAACTCCATTCTAATGAAAAATCAAGAACAAAGTAAACAACTATTCATTCAAAGTCTGATCCAAACATTTGAAACAGGTAATGGATTATCACTACTTCGGCGAGCTTGGATCAAATTTATAAAAATAAACTGGCATGACCGAATACATGAATAAACCAGTCATTCATGGATTATGACCTCTCAATTTTCTGACTGAAATGCAGGTACCCAACTGTATAAAGATGTTTTAAATAATATCCAAGTTTTTAATTAATTCTCACACCAGTGGAACTTACACTGGTTTACATACTGTCGTTTTCCAAATGAATGATATGACCACTTAATCTGGAGTATTATCACTCCAGCAGACAAAGGTGTTCTCTCAGATGAAAGGTAATCCTCCAGCTCAAAAAGCTCTAACAGCTAAAATAAGACATTTTTGCTCAGCTAACTTGGCATCTCCTGTATGATCTTCCTATAAATTCTTTGAGTACATGGAGCTTGCTGCTGTGTAGAATAGGAAAATTTTCTGATAAATTTGATTTTCTTTCACAGATGTTTAACCAAAATCAGAAACAGTCTTCTAGAACCAAACATACTGAGCAAAGTCTACTCTTTTTTAGGACTTCTTACACTGTGCTCATTAAACAGACTTACAGGAAACCAAAAATCTTGGCTTCCACAGTAAGGAAACAAATTCCTGACAAGGTCATACTGTACCTCTGCTAGCACAATACTAATAGGGAAAGCATTAATTGCCATGGAAGCTTCTAGTTCCTTTCCAACTTTATTTGAAAGTAAAGTTACAAAAGGACAGTTTCAATTTTACCTTCTGATTAGATTCAGGTATCAAACAGGAGACATCTTTGTGGCGATTCAGGAATTGTTCAAACTCTTCATCGCTAATAACAAATTTCTCTGCTTCTCTCAGGGCATCCTCCCCACTGTTTTCTCCTTCAATGAGCAGGCACTGGAATACCTGAGGACACAAGACACTCGGTTAGGATTTTTAAGTTTTCATTTGCCTTGAGGAAAGGAGATGGTCATCATGACAAAAAACCTTCCGTTCTCTCAGTAACAAGGACTTTGATTTTTCTCTCAGTGGAGCTACACTGGCACAAATTGTGATAAGTGAATACTACAGGAAGAGCAGAATGCAGATTTATTATTAGCAAATTAACCCTACATATTTCTAAATGTAATTGTACAGTCATGATTTTCATGGTTTCTGATTAGGTTTCCAGAGAAATATTTACTGCTCTGCTCTTAGTAAGGGCATGGACAATCAAAGTTCAGATAATTTTTTTATTGAACCTCAAATACATTCAGAATAGATTATGGGGGGGGGAAGAGGTGCCTTTACCTACAATATATGCTCTGTAAGCCCAGTAACAAAGCAGGCCAGGAAGCTTGATGAAATATTAAAATGTATGTCGTATTTTCCTACACTCCTTTAGTCGGAACAAGATTTTGCATACATTGATTTTTCTGTCTCAGAAATCACATGTATATACCCATGATGCAAATAATGAGAACTTATTCAAGTCTTCCCATATTTGTAACACACATAATATCTACCCATTTCCAAATGGTTGAATGTCATGATAACATAATGTATTTAAAACACTTTTAGTAGAAAATGTCACAATATATGCACACTAACATTCCATAACAGACCATTAATGACTAATGTGCACTTATATATTGCTAATGATGTAACTAATGCATCACTAAATATTCCTCATTTTGTCTAGTCCATGTTACATTTTCAAATGTTCAAGACCTCCTACTTTAATTTTAATATAATAAAAAAATAAAATCCATATTTAAATAGTAATTTCCTGTAACTATCGACATGTTTGCCTCCATCTAAGCACAGAAAGAGACAGAACCTGTGTCAACAGCATATAACACTGACAAGAAGTCTGCTAACATCAGCTCAAGCTGGAACTGAAGATCTGACTGAAGACAAGAGGGATTCATACAGCTCCAGGACTTCAACACTTTATTAGACTTCTCTAAAGATGAAACCTATGGTACATACTTAATACTTTCTTACCTTCCAGCGCACAGGGTTGAGTGCCTTGATCTGTTCATTCATATCTTCCTCAAGATTAAATCTGTTGATCACTGAATTTATTTTGAAAGCAACAGCATACTCTCGGCACCACTGTCTCAGTTTATGCAGATTTTCTACATGGTTCTTCTTTCCTTGGCCACGACCAATTAAAACATTGACATCTTCATCAAAGCTATCACATGAAATTGCCAGAATGTCCAAATATTCTCCTGAAAGCAATTTTTAAAAATTGGTTCTTATTCTCAGTTAACAGCTGCCCACTTTGACTTCCTTGGGATCTGTCATGAAGTGCCATGTAAATCCAGTTCTGTGGAGTCATCACATGAACTACAGAAGTCACAGCAGCAGTAGCATTAAAACACATATTTTGTGTGTGTACCTAGCATTACGGGGACAGTCTGAGCTATTATTTTATTACACAGCACAAACTGCCTATGTTCACAACATACAATTAACAATATTTCACTGGTATTTACATTTAGGTTGCATTTACTCTGTAAGAACTGCTAACAAAACATCTCCCACTTGCATTAAAACCCATTTTTTGGTAAGACTTCCCTGAAGAGGGTCTCAAACCCCACCACTCCCAAACCACTGCTGCGTGTGGTGGTTTTTCCTTACCATACTTCTTGAACCATCGTTCTCTAATCAGGCTGCCATTGCTAACAATACTGACACTTGGTAGCTTCAACTCCTGCTTGCAAAACTGGACGAGCTTGCCTAGGAATTCGCCTCTGTCCTGAAGAAATGGTTCTCCTCCGGAGAAGTTTATTTTCTCCATTCCTAGAAGAGGACCAAAGAAAGATGCTGTGAACCTCTGCCAACCTATTGCCTGCTCATTCCCCATACTGTCAGAGCCCAGATACAGTGACAACCCCCGGGATAACTACTTCAGCATCACTTCGCCCTCGCCCCAGACTCACCCGCTTCCTTGAGCATCTCTAGCCCCCTCTTGGCCTCATCCAGGGGCAGTACGAAGGAGGTCTTGGCCGTGTGGAAGCAAAAGCCACACTTGTAATTGCACTGACGGGTGAAGTGGTAATTGACGCTGGTTGGCGTCGGGGTCTCATCCGAGTCCGGCTCCCGACGAGGGGTAGCCGGGGCGGCTGGGGCGGTAGCTGAGACGCCCCGCCAGTGGGACAGGGACAGGGAAGGGGGCGCCAGGCCCCAGCACAGCGCTCCCAGCCGCCCCCGCAGCCCCACCAGCACTGTCCGCGCCAGCGCCAGCATCAGCCGCAGCAGCGCGACTGGGGACATCGCTCGGTTTGGCTCGGCTGGTATCGGTTCAGCTGGAGCCAGTCCGGACGGACTCATTTCGGCTGGACTCGACTCGATGCGGCTTGCCGTGGCTTGCCTCAGCTCTGCTCGTTTGGGTTCAGCTCAGCTTGACTTGGTTCGACCCGTTCTAGTTCGCAGGCTGCAGGAGGCACCCGATGTTCCGCTCTTAAAAACGGGGCCGCCTCCCGTTCCCTCCCATCCCATGGCTCCGGGAAGATTTCGGTTTCGTTTTCGTTTTGCCTCAGAAGAGAAGGCTGGCATCGAGCCTCGGGTTCTGAGTTCGTGTTTTCGTTTTTTGGCGCTGTCAACACTCAGACCCGTTTCTCGGCTCTGCGGGGCCATCGAAAACCCTCTGGTGGCTGCTCTGAGCATCTATAGGTTTTTAGCGCGTCTAACATCTTGCTGGAAGAAGCGAATTACTGGCATGCACCAGTAACATAATTAAGCTTAAAGAAGGAGCTGTTGTTATGTCACCTGTGAGGACCAGAAATGGTCCAAGACAACCAGACACACAATGGAAACTGTAGGTTTTGGTATCTGATCCACTCCCAGTTGGAAATTATCTCTCCCCCACACTGTCTGCAGCACCATAAATGGGATTTTGTCAAGGACCTTATACTTTCAGTGCCTCATCCCTCCCTGGGATGCACAAATACAAGGAGTACCACTAAAATTGCCAAGTAGAAAATGAAAACCCACATGCACTTAAGTTACAAAAGACACAAAGTAAACGTAGCCACAAATGAGGCATGTTTGAACAAAGTTCACCATGGGCTTTTAATGGTTTCTATGTGACCTCCAGATCAGGAAGTATGGAAGCACACGATTCCTAGATTTCTGGATAAAATGTTGGGAGAAGGTTACTTCTGTGTCTTTTTCATAGTCTTTTCCAAACATCTTGTACTGACCAGGAGGGCCTTTTGTTCTGGCACTATACTAATTTCTGGGTTCTTATGATCTTATCCTCAGAGTTTTGTCTTCACTGGTGTTATTTAAAGTTTATTCTGCATGAAAACAGCTATGTTCTACTTGAGTGCATTTTATGAACCAGGGGATTTTATGGGACTTCATCTTAAGTAATTCCTGCCTGTGTTTCAGACTGCTGTTTACCCACAGGTAATGCAGGGCTGTACACTTAGATATATTTTTTAACATTTTATGAAGTTCTGAAGGTTTATCAGTGGTCATATGTCTTCATGTTGTACCTATAATTCTACCCTGTAGCTACATTTAAACACAATGGGCACAGTGGAGCATATCTGCTTTTCAACTTCTTTTCATATTATTTAGAATACAAAATAATAAAAGTGATCTCTCTCTGATGGGAGAGACCTAAAATATTGCAAGAAAATGCTTTTAAGTAATTAGCCAGGACAAACATTACATGCCTATTGATTATGATTATGAAACATCATGATTATGAGCTCATAATCATCTTACCCGTGAGAAAGCAAGCACCACCCACTTGGCTCATGAACACTTGTAAATAGAGTTTTATCAAGGTGGTGGGAGGGGAAAATAGAAAAAGAAAGTAAGCTCTTTCGCATTAGTCAGAAAGGAGACAAAAGTCAGCAGTGGCTCCAGGAAAACAGAAAATTGGAAGGGCAAAGAACCAGAGAAGTCGGGGAGGAGCACAGCCAGTTTTTACAGCACTTTTGAAGCGAAACTTGGCTGTAGGTCAATTTGACCTCAGAAATCAACAGACAAATGGCAGATAAGCTTCAGTGTAGATAAAGGTAAGGCGATGCATGTAGGAAAAAATAACTGAAACCTTGTGTTCCTGATGCTGACCTTAGTAGTGGCACCAATATCTCAAGAAAGAGATCTTGGAGTCACTGTTACTGTCTGACTGAAATCAGTAATTCTGTGGAAGGCAGCAGCAAAATAAAAATCAACAAAACCCTCAGCATCATTCAGAAAGGTATTGAGAACAAGAAAGATTGAATTGTTTTGCTGTTCTGTGAAACATCAAATAGCCATACTTTGACTAGTGGGATGGTCCAGGTCTCCACATCTCAGCAGGATCTCAAAACACTGAAGAAGTTATACTTTCATCTAAATTATCGGGGGATGAAGTATCTGACTTACAAGAGATGGGGGCTCTCATTTCTGACATGATAAAATTGGAAGTACTTTAAAGGCATGAAGGTGACAAATAAGCTGAGTGATGAACTGTTATTCAACAAAGTCAGTAATATTAGAAGGAACATTTGTTCAAACAAGTAGAATATCCACTTAAAACTCCTAAAAGAAAATTGTTTTTATGCAATAGGTTGTGATTGCTGAAATTTGAGACCATGTTGGTTTGTGAAGGTAGATTGCATAATAGATTCAAAAAGGGATTCAAAGGGTCCATAAATAGGTGCTAAAAGGAAAAGATAAGGATATGCTCTCTAACACTGCTAATTTAGTGACTGTGGATGCTGGTGGAGCATGGAAGGAACNCAATATTAGAAGGAACATTTGTTCAAACAAGTAGAATATCCACTTAAAACTCCTAAAAGAAAATTGTTTTTATGCAATAGGTTGTGATTGCTGAAATTTGAGACCATGTTGGTTTGTGAAGGTAGATTGCATAATAGATTCAAAAAGGGATTCAAAGGGTCCATAAATAGGTGCTAAAAGGAAAAGATAAGGATATGCTCTCTAACACTGCTAATTTAGTGACTGTGGATGCTGGTGGAGCATGGAAGGAACTATGAATAAGCCAGCATGTTATTCTGCCACACAAAGTATTAGACAAGAAGAACCATTACTCTGAGTAGTAGTGCATATTATTATGTTCTAAAGTTACCTCCTATTGGCTTCTTGTATAATGAACCATGTTTTACCCTGCATCTTCTGGCATCCATACCCAGAAGACAGACCCATGTGTTTGAGTGATATGCAATGACACAGGAGTTCTCTGGATTGAAAAAGGGGATGTTTTGCCTTAAAAAAAGAATCAGGTTTGGTACCTGCTGCTGGGACTATAATGAAGGGTCTGTGTTCCCAGTTCTTGTTCTTGTCTGGTCTTTCACCAGCTTCCTCAGTATAGTCTGTTTCTAACTAGTATAGCTTATATCTAGCTGACAGATATCTGCCAGCTGCTCCCCTCTCCCTGCTGACAAGCTAAGCATGAAACATTTGTGCAGCACACTTGAGCTGACCAGAGGAAGACATCAAGTTTTTGAGGAATCTCTTGTACAGTGTCCTTGCTTGTGTATTCTTTCAGTAGGTACATATGAATCTTAGATGTCTCTAAGTGGTAGTTTTCCAAGCACTGGCAGGAGAAATAGGATTCTGCAGAGGTGCAGGTTCTCCTACATTTCAAGTTCCATGTCTTGAAAACTCAGACATTTTGGCCAACATTACTCAGAGCTGCTGACATGAATCTAACCATTTCAGCTGTTTGCAGTGCTCCTGGTTACTGCCCCTGAGCTGATGAACAAGACTTGGACTTCACAAAGTTACAAAAATGCTGCAGGCTTGTAAAGTTCACTTTACTTCCCAAATCACATCAGTTATCAAAGCACTGAGTAACAGAATGATAGAGTTAAGTTAGCAACAGGCCCTGACAGCTCGGCGCTCCATGAGCATGATGAGGTTCCTGACTTGTCTCTTGGGGCCAGCTCAAAGCAGCAGAGAACATTTGTGCTTTTAAAATTATGTTTTATTGAGATCTGGAGATCGCCATACGAGTCCCTAGGAATGTGACCGTTTCTGGCTCGGGTGAGCAGCAGGAAGCCCGAAGCTAAGACCTTATTTTCCTCTTTCAGCCCATCCACGAACGGAGCTCTCTTCAGCGCTCACCAAGCCCCGCTCACTCCGGTGCCTCAGCAGAGGGGGTGGGGACGGCGGAAAACCCGCCCCTCGGCGGGGCCCTTCCCGGGGGACTGGGCTTTCCCAGCTGCTGAGGCCAGTTTCGTTTCCCCGTGGCTCCGCCGCCACCAGCCTCTCCACCTCCGCGCTGCCGCCAGACCCTGCTGCGGGCGGCGATGCTGCGGCGCTGCGCCCCGGGGCCGCCGGCTCACCGCAGCCTCCACCGCGCCCTGCCCCGCGCCGGCCCCGCCGTCCGAGACCGCCTGCGGCAGGTGAGCGCCCGCCGGGGCTGTGCGAGGCGGCGAGGCCGTACAAGGAGATGGAACGACGGGTGGGCAGCTGTGAAGGGTCTTTCTGTTTCTCCTCGCAGTGCGCAGCGCGGATCCCGGAGGCGGGAGCGGTACTCGATCTGCTGGAGAAGTGTCCCGAGCACCAGAAGAAGGGAGGGTTCCCCGTCGTAGTGTTCGAGGGGCTGGATGCCACAGGTAACAGTGGTTGAGAAACTGCAGATGAGTAACTGTTGTAAAGTGCAACCAGTACTGCTTTCAGACAGGCATGAGACTTAGACATTTAAAAAAACACCTTGGAGACCTATGACAGCTTTGAAAGAATTAGTTGTTATCAGTAACATCGGGTTAAGTTTGGGGCACCTCAATACGAGAAAGACATGGAGTTGCTGGAGCAGGTACAAAGAAGGTCAACAACGTTGGCAAAGGATCTAGAGGACAAGCCTTATGAGAAGCTGCTGAGGGAGCCGGGGTTGTTTAGTCTGAAGAAAAGCAGACTAAGGGGCAACCTTCTTGGTCTCTACAACTATCTAAAAGGAGTTTGTGGGGAGTTAATTGGATGTCGCTTTCTTCTCACAAGTAACAAGTGATAGGCCAAGAGGAAGTAGCTACAGGATGGACCAGGTTAACTTTAGGTTCCGCATAATGGAAAACTTCTTCAATCCTCAGGCCTTGGAACAGGTTGCTCAAGGAGGGAGTTGAAACATGTTAAAAGTCATGTAAATAGGAAGTTTTAGGACATGGTTTAGCAGTGGTCTTGGTGCAATTAGGTTAATGATTGGACTTAATCACAGAATCACAGAATGTTACAGGTTGGAAGGGACCTGAAAGATCATTTAAGTCCCCCCCCCCGCCGCTGGAGCAGGGTAAGCCTACAGTACTGTCTCAAGGTGTCCTACATGGAGCTTGAAGCCATGAGCCCAGAATTCAGAGTTCTATGCTCTACCAACTGAGCCAACCAGGTTAATGAGCTTTAAGAGCTTTTCCAAGCAAAATGATTCTATAACTCAATGGTTCTTTTACTTGTAAAAGTGTAAACAATCTGTGTTGATTTTCATTCAGTGGATGATTTCCTTATAAAATAGAAGTAAATAAAAGTACTACTAATACAGAGTGTAGTGGTGGAAATGAAATATGTGGTGCAGATGATGAAACATACTTTTACCAGAGAGTTTTCAAATAAATTAATTAAAGTAGTGGTAGTCTGGGAAACTGGCCACAGTAACTCTTAGAGAGAAATATTAGTTGCTTCTGAGTATCTTTGTGTTCAGAATTTTCAGTTAAAGAGGCTTGATCCTCTCTAAAAAGATTTATTGGGTTCTCTTTAGCCTGGAGAGGAGGAGGCTCAGAGTGGATCTCTTTAATGCTTATAAATATCTAAAAGGTGTCAGGAGAGTGGGACCAGACTCTTCTCAGTGTCACCCAATGACAGGAAAAGAGACGATGGGCACAAACTGGAGCATAGGATGTTCCACCTGAACATAAGGAAAAGCATTTTGTTGTTGAGAATAACAGAGCCCTGTAGCAGGATGCTCAGAGATATTGTGGAGTCTGTTTCTCTGCAGACATTGAAAAATTACCTGGATATTTTCCTGAGTGATTTTCTCTAGGTGATCCAGCTCTAGCAGGATGTGTTGGGTTGGACACAGGGAAGTTGGCCTAGATGATCTTCAGACATCCCTTCCTACCCCTGATTCTGTGAATATCCACATGATTTATGACACTTAAAAATATTTTGAATGGTGTTAGAGCAATTTTCATGCTTTTAATGCATTTAATGGTGTGAAGACTGAAAGCTGGCAAGGGGGATGGATGGAAGGGCCTGGCAACCAAATTTTGTAGTCATTAACTGAAAACCTTATCACAAGACACTCGGGTTATGTAGTCAGGTGTCAAGAGAATGTGCTTCAAAGGATCAAGGAGCATTTTCAGTTTTTGTAACTCAGATGTAACTGTTGCATAATAAACAAATATTTCCTTCTGTAAACAAAATGCAGGCAAAACCACAGTCACCCAGTCAGTCACGGACACCTTGAATGGCATTCTGCTAAGGTCCCCACCAGCTTGCATCAGCCAATGGAGGACAGTATTCGATGATGAGCCAGCACCGATTAAAAGAGCATTTTATGCTGCAGGCAACTACATTCTTGCTTCAGAAATAGCAAAAGCGTCTACTCAGGCACCTGTGATCATAGATAGGTTTGTATATTTATTTTATGTGCTACTTAGCAGATAGTCACAGAAATATGAAACCTTCTAAAGAGTAGTAGTTGTTAACAGTAGTATCGGGGTCGGGGGGGGAAGCTGCCTTCCATCATCATATTACTTATAACTGGCTTTAGGACACATTAGAAGTGTTACATCAGAGGAGTGAGCCTGAGTTTGGCTCAGGCTCTGTGACAAATCAGAGGACAATAAGGGCTGCTGATCACAGTTCTCTCTTAAGAGGCATCTGACTTACAGGTGGATTTGAATGACCAAGTTTTAGGTAGATTCACTTATAAAGGATGTAATGCCAGAAATATACTTTCTATTTTTTGGGTTTATGTCATTTCTTGTTTTCAATAACCATGTATTTGGCTTTCAGTGTTACTCTTAAGAAGGTCTAGATTCACTTTGAAATCCCTGGCTTGCTTCAGTCAATGCACGTACAACACGCACACAGAGAAGCTGTTGGCATGTTGTGTCAGCGCTACTTTTAACCAGCCTCATAAACACTGAAATGTCAAATATACAGTGGTTCGTAGTGGTGGCAACGTTTAATGCAGGTCAAATGCATAACCAACAACTGTATTCATGCACTGTGTGTTCTCTACCAAATCTGTTGCATGAAGTATCACACAAAACAGACGCAGAGTGTTGGATTTTGACATATCACTTGACCTCTCATTATGTGAAGAGTTTCTTTTGATAGCAGCATCTGGAACACTGCACAACTTGTAGCTTCTGTCATATGTTTTAATTAATAATTCACAGTAATTCTGGTTATTGCATTAAATATTATTATTATTATATGAATTATATAGTATACATCACGATCTTCTGGTAAGAAATAGTGGATGCCTGAGAACTGTTTTTTACATTTCACTTCAAAATCAGTGTCACCTACCTTGTCATTACTGCACTTGTTGTTATACTGACACCTGACCCCTATTTTACTGAAGAATTCGTGTCCTCTTTAAAATGCCTCTCTCCATTCTGCATTGTTTTGGCAGATACTGGCACAGCACAGCTGCCTACACAATTGCCACTGAAATAAATGGGAAAGCCCAGGATCTTCCACCAGCTCACGATGAAGTGTATCAGTGGCCTGAGGATCTGCTTAAACCTGATCTTGTTCTTCTCCTGACTGTTGACCCTGAGGAACGAGTCCGAAGACTTCAACATCGAGGGCTGCAGAAAACAAAGGAGGAAGCTGAGCTGGAAGCTAACAGCTTGTTTCGCCAAAGGTACACTTTCATGGGGAATAAGAGAATGGAAGCAACCTTGGCTCCCGCGGGATCAATAGTAAATACCCCACTTACATTACTGGGACAAGGATTTCCAATGTTTAAGCTTTTGGGTAGGATTTTTTTTTCTAAAGCATTCATGGTTGTCAAGAACAGTACATTCTTTCCTTTCTGATTGAAAATGTTTGAAAGTTGCAGATGAAGAACGTCATTCTTCTGTGCTTTGAGTTAAAACACTTGTGTTTTGCTCCTTAACTGTTTTTATTGTAGCATCTTTTTTATTGAGGTCCTGAAGAAGAGATATTTCCAAAATGGAGAGGAACACAGTTGAAACACATAGTTTTTCCAGAAAAGTCTAGAATTGAGCCTCACATTAAGAGAATAAAGTTGTAGATGTCTTTAGTTGTGGACAAAGTAGTCAATATGTTTCATGGAGCCTTTGAAGTCATTCAGATCACCACATGTATCAATGTTTTATCTCAGTTCCTGCTTGGCTTGCCATTTCATGTCATTGGTTGATTGGATTGGACTAGATGATCTTTCGAGGTCCCTTCCAATCTCTAATGATTCTATGATTCTATGATCAGTTGGTCCAGTCCAAGATGAGGTTAACCAATAATTTATTTAATGTGATAATGGGCTAAAACAAAAACAAAACAAGGAGGTTTCAAAACCTACTTTTAAATTGCAGACAAAGCCGAAAACCAACTTCATTTGGGGAAAAAACAATCATAGAATCATTAGGGATTGGAAGGGACCTCGCAAGATCATCCAGTCCAATCCTCCTGCCACAGCAGGATCACCTAGACCAAGTCACAGAATCAGTCAGGGTTAGAAGGGGGACCACAGGATCATCCAGTTCCTACTCCATTGCCATGGACTGGGACACCCCACCCTAGATCAGGCTGGACAGACAAGTTCAATTCAACACACATAAAACTCCAGCACAAAAAGACACAAAGATGAATCACATGTTCTTACATAACTAGGTCAAGGTGCTATCTCGACCCCCTCAAAAAGGGAAAAGACTTCCTGCAGTTCTTGTTCTTCAGAATCACAGACTCCATCCAGTCTGTGAATACATCCCTCAGCCTCAGTGGTTCATGTAAGATCCAGTTCTCTGTTTCATATGCTTCACTCAAATTCAAACCACAACTACCTGCTTGGAGCTTACAGTAAGCATAAATATCTACAGCAGTTTAGTAAGATTTAATAAGATCTAGATTTAATAAGTGTTGTGTTTCAGCAACTACAAACCTGACACCAGAAGCACAAACAGCTTGTTTGCTGTAAATTCAGCTGCTTTTCAGAAGCAAGTCAAGGTGCACGAATATTGTGGTTTGTTTACGTGCAACATATACAGATTCTTGTAGCTTGTCAGTGATAAATTCATAAAGACGCAAGATAACAACCCCAGGTACCAGTGTAGGCTGGGGACTGACCTGTTGGAGAGCAGTGTAGGAGAAAGGGACCTGGGGGTCCTGGTGGACAGCAGGATGACCATGAGCCTGCAGTGTGCTCTTGTGGCCAAGAGGGCCAACAGCATCCTGTGGTGGATCAGAATGGGGGTGGTTAGCAGATCAAGAGAGGTTCTTCTCCCCCTCTACTCTGCACTAGTGAGACCACATCTGGAGTATTGTATCCAGTTGTGGGCCCCTCAGTTCAAGAGGGAGGTGGAGCTGCTGGAGGGAGTCCAGCGTAGAGCTACGAGGATGATGAAGGAAGTGGAGTACCTCCCTTATGAGGAGAGGCTGGGGGAGCTGAGTGTCTTTAGCTTGGAGAAGAGGAGCCTGAGGGGTGACCTCATTAAAGTCTATAAATATTTGAAGGGTGGGTGTCAGGAGGATGGAGCCAGGCTCCTCTCAGTGTCGTCTAGTGATAGGACATAGGACGAGGGGCAATGGGTGTAAGCTGGAACATAGGAGGTTTCACATAAATCTGAGAAGGAACTTCTACACAGTGAAGGTGACGAAGCACTGGAACAGGCTGCCCAGGTAGGTTGTGGAGTCTCCTTCACTGGAGACATTTAAGACCCGCCTGGATGTGTTCCTATGTGACTTGGTGTAGGTGATCCTGCTGTGTCAGGGGGATTGGAGTAGATGATCTTTCAAGGTCCCTTCCAATCCCTAATGATTCTATGAGTCTATGAACTATAGCTTCTACAAACAGAAATTATGATCACAAATACAAGCCTGATTTCCCGGGTAAACACCCAGAGTAACTGAGTTTGCACCCCTCTGTGGAGGGGAAGAATACAAGCAGGACTTAATCTGTCCCTAGAGTCTTGGTGTTTTCAGATTCATCCCCCAAGCTGGGTGGGTTATAGGAGAAATTGTTATACTTCTTATTACTTACAGTTATGTTAAGTGCGTGGGTGGGACTGTGTCAAAATACCACTCACTCTGTCCACAGACATTGAAACTGAAACCAGCATCTTTGGTGCTATTTTTCCTGTAAATCTCTGGAAATCCAACTGCATTCTCCAGCCTCATGGACTTTTCTGTAAAGATAGGATTTTGGCCAGAGCTTATCACCAGCCTTTGCATAGAAGCAGACCACCAGGTCTCCACAGGGAAGAGTTCTTAGACTATCAGGTGTTTACAGAATCACAGAATCACAAAACACTAGGAATTGGAAGGGACCTCAAAAGATCATCTAATGCAATCCCCCTGACACAGCAGGATCACCTAGACCAAGTCGCACAGGAACATATCCAGGGGAGTTTTACAGCTCTCCAGAGAAGGTGATTCCACAACCCCTCTGGGCAGCCCATTCCAGTGCTCTGCCACCCTCACTGTGAAGAAGCTCCTTCTTTAATGGGCCATTACATCCTTTTGTTTGACAGTAGCTCTCGAGCTTGCAGATTTCTTGGTGCCAACACTTCCATTCCCCTGACCATAGTGTCACACACACTCAAAATTGAGGTAATGTTATCAACATCCGGTTCCCCAGCTGGGTTCTCTTCCTCCTCCAAAGGAGTGTAATCAGTAAGTTGAGCCATTTATATACTAACTGTTCAGCTTGCAGATTTCCTGGCGCCAGCAATTTGAGACACCTGCATGAGGCTGGCAGATGTGATGTAGAGCCTCTGGACACTTCCCGGCCAACACTTGAAGCTAAATGAGATAGTCCAGAGCATCTCAAGCAGGACTAGATATATTTGCCTAAGCAACTTTAGTCTGTGCTGAATTACTGTCTGGGCTCCACCAAATGTATTGATTAGATCATCGGCATCTAGAGCAGAAACTTAAACGTAGTGCACCTATAGATACATCAGTATTGATGCCTGAATGGTGGTGTCCATATCTACAAATCACAAAGCTGAAATCTGCCTCTAGAGTTTTAATGTTTCTGGTGATGATACACCTTAAAAACTTCCAATGCATAATTCTGACAGAAAATCTGTGTGTACACACTGTTCATACAGTGGGATCTGCAAAGGGTGAGCTAGGGAACATACTGCCATTTAGGAATCTTTGATGTTCCATTCTATTACTTCTTATTCCAGTCAGAAAGTCTTTGATTATTTCTACTTGTTACTTATGCCAACCTGGATATGAGAACAGCCAGAATCTTGCTTGATTCATCTGAAGACTTATGGCCTGAATGTTCAGCTTTGCAAATTGTGGGAACATAGGACATTATATTCACAGGCTAAATGTAGGAGAACTCTGCATTGTGAGAAGGCCTGTAGTTTAAATGAGGTTTCCACCCTACATCTCGTGCTGATATTCATCTGTTAGCAGCACTGATCAGCGGAAACGGTCGAATGATGTGTCAGCTTTGTAATTCAGCATCTCAAAACTGAGATCAGTCTGAGAGCACACCTATACAATGCCCTACCATGTAGTTCAGAGACACCTTAGGTGGCTCTGAGTAAATTAATTCAGGTGTCAAAAGCAGGATGCCCACTATACTGCTGTATCAGATTGTATGCAGTGCTAAGCTAAGCTGTAAAGAAATACTTTACTGCAATGTCATGTGAGTATGTTTAGAGCTCTGGGAACTGGTGTCAAGGAAACCACATCTTTTGAGATGCACTATCATAGTTAGAAATGGTTTATTGTTCTGTGCAGCAGATTTCTTTCTCAGCTTCATATTTTTTTGTCCCTGCAATGCAAACGCATCCTTCCAAGACTGATGACTAATGCCATTTTGTATCCCAGCAATCTGAAGTTTCATTCCTCCTGTTTTGTTTTTAAATAGAGTTGAAGACTCATACAGAAGGATGGTGAATCCCACATGCCAAGAGGTTGATGCCAGCCCTTCCAAGGAAGAGGTCCTAAAGACAGTGCTGCAACTAATCAAGAAGCACTGTGCTGTGTGAAAGCAACTTCTGTGTAACACCACTTTTTACTTATCAGTGTACTGAAAAGATATGTTTTCTTGCCTCTCTAGTTTTGGTACCTGAAAATTCACTGCAATGTGTTTCATCCCACAGAAGAATCTCCTTTTTCTTTTGTCAACACTAATCCTTGCCAGTCTTCCATTTCACCATCGCTTACTGTGTTGTAGAAAGCAAAATACTACTCACATTACTCAGAATTTGTAGTAAAGCCACAAACATACTACATTTATAGACAAAGTACCTCAGAGTACTCTCTGATACTGTGACATTTAGAGACACTTTTGTGTTGCATCATCATGACTAGGATAACCTGTTCCTGCAGCCACGGCGTTACCAGAATTAACTGGATGGCAACAGGAGCGTTAGGTGCCCAAGGACAGGTTGAAATGTCATGCAGCAGTGAAACAATAAAATGATAATAACCTTTATGGGTGGGCTCTCTGGTACCCTAATGTTGTTTACTGGAATAGAGGATGAGTGGCTGCTGCTGTGATGGGCATCCTGTTATATATGAGGTCCAATAAGCATCTAGGTCTCTAAGTAATAAAGTCCAAGTCTGTCAAGCATCCTACTGAAATGTCAGTTTGTATCAGAGGGAATTTCAGAGGGAAATAGGGGAATGCTAGAATATTAGAAACAGAGGCATGAAAAGAACCTGAAATTAGAAACATTTTATAAAGGATTGCAAAAATATTTTTCTATAGAATATTTTCTTCATCCTATTGATGTAAATTTGTGCTCTTTTGAGAGAATGTGAAATGAAAAACTGTCTAAGTTCTGTGCCTTTTCATTGACAACTTTTCTTTATTGTGTGAGCTTTTGTATGTGTAGAATGTGAAAGTTTGGTACCATCAAGACTTCAGCTCTGCAGAGGCTCACTTTTCTGTATCACCTTTGCTACACATGTGGATAAGCTTTTCTGGGGTCAGGAAATGAAGATTCAGAAAGAATTTAAGTAAAATGAAAATCTGATAGAAAACAGTGTTTCTACTTACTTTCCTGTGTAAGCAAGTGCAATTAACGTGAGCTGTAAATGAAACTGTACTCAGTACTGCAGTTCCTATACCAAATCAGTATATGCAAATTGTGTGCTACGTGATGTTCGTGATTATATGCTGCAAATGGGAAACGTTTATACGTTCTAGTAACACACACTGTTGTATTTGGTGCATTATTTGTATAACAGTCACCTTGGGATTTGTCATACGTACAGACTGAAAATACATAGTTTTGGGTGCTCCACTTATTTGAGACATTATAAAGCATTAAGATATTCAGCTCTGGATATAGGAAATTCATCCTCAGAGGACATTGCTGCACGTGGACATTTAGGGGACAAGCAGTGTGCCTGTCCTAAACATTGTGCTTTTCCAGGTAGGAGATTCCTTGGCCTGAGATACGCCACTGAGTGCCTTTTCTCCTCATGCAAACTTTTACATGAAGCCAGGCTGCCTGTTTTTTAATACTGACAACCTAAAATACAGATTTGTATTTTAAAATGTGCTGATATGCAGTGAGAAGCACCAGACACTATTAGTTACACACATGCAGTGTATGTTCCTATTCCATGTTTTTATTTAACCCAATGATACTCAGGCAAGTGCATCAGAACAACAGAGCAAGGTAGACCAAACTAACATTGTGTGCCATGTGCAGCATGTTAATGCACATAAATCATTCTCACACTTCCTACTTCTGTGTCAATTTGCCCTCTGTTTGTCCACAGTGTCTAAAAAGTCTACATTTTGATGTTAATTTCCTTATAACTGATGTAGAAGTTTCTTACTGGGTGCTGAACCATAGGTCTGGGAGAGGAGCAGCAGGAATATATGAGCTCCAGCCATCAGGCACCCAACAAAAGCATCACCTACATGTATTGGAAACTGTTTTACTGGGCAGTAAAACAGGTGGCCACAAGAGCAGGATTTTGGTTTCAGTGCTTGCAAGACCCATAGCTCCAAACACTTCAATGTACATTCAGGAATGTAGGCTGTTTCTTGTAGATAAAACTGATCTTCTGCAGCTTGGGAGTGTGATGGTGTCAGACTGGGAGGTTGGCCTCTGACACTGGGCTGGCCTGCGGCCATCAGCTTCTGCCACATGATCCTGAACATGGTGAGCCCCTGGGCCATCCCTGCTTGTCTGAATCCAGACCTTTCTGTAGGCCATTAGGGATTGGAAGGGACCTTGAAAGATCAGCTAGTTCAATCCCCCTGACACAGCAGGATCACCTAGACCAAGTCACACAGGAACACATCCAGGTGGGAGACTCCATAACCCCTCTGAGCAGCTGTTCCAGTGTTCTGTCACCCTCCCTGGGAAGAAGTTCCTTCTCATATTTATGTGGAACCTCCTATGTTCCAGCCTACACCCATTGCCCCTCGTCCTATCACTACATGACACTGAGAATAGTCCAGCTCCATCCTCCTGACACCCACCCCTCAAATATTTGTAGACATTAATGAGGTCACCCCTTAGTCTCCTCTTCTCCAAGCTAAAGAGACCCACCTCCCTCAGTCTTTCCTCATAAATGAGGTGTCCTACTTCCTTCATCATCTTCATTGCTCTACACTGGACACCCTCCAGCAGATCCTGCAAAGATCCTGATGTTTCAGTCCTCAGAGCATCTGGGGTACTAGACTAGTAAAGAAATTCTTAGATTGCAGAAATTTAATTTCAAACTTCTCAACAGTTCCATTACAGTCAGTGGATCCAGCTCTTACTGCACCATAAACATTGTTTGCACAGATTGCATGTTTCTTGCTGCACAAATCAGTACTTCCATTGGCCCAACTTAAGCTTTATAAATTTTTTAGTTATTGAAAAATGTTTTAGACCAGATAGTTGTAGAAGAAGGATTTTTGATAACATTTTGTGTATTTTATTTTCCTTTATTTAGTATATTGTTTTATTTAATATTTTACTTTATTTTATTGAACTCACCATAGTATTTAAAACACTTTTTTTTCTCATTTTTAATCTCATCTGCTTCATTTTTTTTGATCTAAAGGGGAATTGACACTTGAGTGAAATGGTATTCAGTTGCTAAACATAGACATCCACAGCCAGCTAGGCTCCCTAAGGTATCTGAGATGCCTGTGTGGAGCTGCCAGAGATGACACATGACATTTGGTTGAGCTGTGGATCTGCAAAGTGGCAGCTGGAGGCTGCAGGGATGCCATATGGTGCCTAAAACGGCACTGTTCACCCATTTAAGCAGTGAGTGGGTTAGAAAGCAGCAGTGCAGCTTCTTTGGGTTGTGTCGGTGTTAGCAGGTGGCCTGGAACAAGTAGGGCAGCTCTGCAGCACAGAAGCGCTGGCACAGAGGACAGAGTGTGTGCTCTCCGTGTATTTCAGACTAGCTCTAATCTGGTCACACTGATTAGTTTTGTGTTAGTGGCTGTAGTGCAGTGAGTGTGCTCCTACACCACATCTTTTGGGTTCACAGAATGTTAGAGGTTGGAAGGGACCTCAAAAGATCATGTAAGTTCAATCCCCCCTGCTGCAGCAGGGTTAGCTTTGTCCGGATGGGTTCCAGCACACAGGTGACAGGACTGTTCCACAACACAGACCACAATGTGGTAAAATGGGCTGATCAGGAGGAAAAGCACCCTCAATCCAAGCTAAGATACTAATGTATTATGTAGATGTAATCATAGAATCATTATGGATTGGAAGTGACCTTGAAATAACACATATCTCTTGGAAAAGGTTTCCTTGGAGCTAAAATAGACTTAGGATCCAGTTTCCTCAGTGTCATGATTGAGGGATAACCTGGAACACAGAATCATAGAATCACAGAATCATTAGGGATTGGAAGGGACCCCGAAAGATCATCTAGTCCAATCCCACTGCCACAGCAGGGTCACTTCACTGGAGAAGTTATAGAATCAGAATCACTCAGGGTTGGAAGGGACCCCAAAAGATTATCCAGTTCCAACTCCCCTGCCATGGGCAGGGACACCCCACCCTAGACCAGGCTGGCCAGAGCCTCATCCAGCCCGACCTGAAACACCTCCAGGGATGGGGCCCCAACCACCTTCCTGGCCAACCCATTCCAGCCTCTCACCACTCTCACGGTGAAGAACGTCCTCCTCACATTCACTCTAAATCTATCCATCTCCAGCTTTGCTCCATTCCCCCTAGTCCTGTTGCTACCCATCATCCTAAAAAGCCCCTCCCCAGCCTTTTTGTAGGCCCCCTTCAGATACTGGAAGGTCACAATAAGGTCACCTGGGAGCCTCCTCTTCTCCAGACTGAACAGCCCCAACTCTCTCAGTCCGGCCTCATAGCAGAGCTGCTCCAGCCCTCTGATCATCCTCATGGCCCTCCTCTGCACTCGCTCCAGCATGTCCACATCCTTCTTGTAATAAGGCCTCGAGAACTGGATGCAGTCCTACAGGTGGGGTCTCACCAGGGCAGAGTAGAGGGGGAGAATCACCTCCCTCGACCTGCTGGCCACACTTCTCCTGATGCAGCCCAGGGTTGGGTTTGCCTTCTGGGCTGCAAGTGCACACTGCTGGCTCTTATTGCAATTCCTTGCTGGAACATGTTGCAGTTCCTTTTGGCCTGTGTTCCTAGGTCTCCTGCACGGCACACCTACAGGATGGAAGCTGGGAAGAGTGGATTCTGATTTGTGGGAGGCCCTGTCCTGCCAGAGCACAGTGTGTAAGCCATGGTGCTTGCCCAGTGTTGGGAGCAGTTAAGTGCTGCTGTCAGCTTCAGAGGTGGGGAAACCACTTGGGAGCAGATAACAAACTTCAGCAGTGAAATGGTGTTCAGGCATTCCCCTCTCTAAGTAAACATTTTCAAGACTAATTCCCCAAAGTCATGTGCTAGGAGGTGACATGCAGGCTGTTTCAGAAGACTGGAATATCCATCTCCATTACTGTCACACTTCCCGAGTTGTGCTTTTTACCTTTATTTTCTGTAGGGATAGCAAGTGACTTTATGCACTAGCTGATGTTTTATCTAGCAGGAGTTCAATGTGCTGAGTGCCTGGAACTACTGCAGGACACCTAGAGAGGTTTTCTTCATCACCAAGCTTTCTTCACTGTTCCACATACTATGTTTTTTCCCCTTTATCAGCTGTTAGAAGTGTGCCTGGAAATGTATATGCTGCCTCCACTACCAACTCCTGACAGTTTCAGAAGCAGGACAGTCAGAACGCTTAAATAAACTTGGATGAAAGGAAAAATGCTTCTTTTCAGGACCAGGATAAACAAATGACCCAAAAAGATAATTGGAATTTTNCTTCCCTTCCCTTCCCTTCCCTTCCCTTCCCTCTTTCTTTTTTTCTCTAAATAAGAAATAAATCTTTGCTAGTTCTCTGCTAAAATTCATTACCTTTTTCAGACCCAGTTCTGTTCTTTCCTTAATCCGAATATTTGTAAAAAGACCTAGGACTGAAATGTTGCTGCAGGGGACTCTGTGACTTTGATCTTTTTGAAAGGAAAGCTATGTTCAATAACACTAAGTCAGCTCTTCTGCAAAGACAAAGATCATCACTCTTGTGCTTAATTTAACTAAACAGATGTAGGGTTTGTGTAAATGTGCAGTCATTGTAGTGTGAAACAAAAGCTAGAATATTCTGCCATTAGTGTAGAAATGCAGCCTGTGTTACCAGCTGGTCAGTCATGACCTTTATTCAGCCACAGAGACAGCGCATGTCATGTACTCCAAAGCAGCGGAAACACGACAGAAAATGCAATGTCTGCAAACTCACCACTTGAGAAAAGAGCCAGCCGGATGAAGCCCCTATTTTAAGAACTGGGCAGGTACTGAATGAGCCCCAGTGGATAATTTACTGTTTCTTCTGCTCTCCCCCTCCCTGAGGACAGATGTACAGGTGAAAGGTTAGTTGAAGCTGTGTATTTCCTTGGACTTTGTGTTTCCTTTCCTGAAAGATGCTGTAATCAGACAGACACAACATCATACAGAAGACACAACATCAGAAGAGGATCTAGACCACTTCCCACAGCTGTAAGCCTCCAAGGCCAGTGCCTCTGGGGAATATTTGGTGATGTGAACACACTGGTAAAGGGCCATTTTCAAAAAAATCTTCATCGACTTTAGGCTGGAGCAGCAAAACGTGATGTACCATGCTAATGAGATTTACCTGCTGATGCAGGTAGGATTTGGTGCATTAACACACACAAGTCTCTGGAGCCTGGTCTGTGCCCAGCTGCGTGTGCAGTTTGTTCCCACCTGTTGATTTTCAGGATAAACGTTCCAGTCTTTGACTGCACCTCCCAGAAACTTCCCTTTCCCTCTTGAATTCCAAATTGCCAGCAACATAAGCTTCAGATACCTTTAATAACCATCTTGTCCCTCCAAAAACAAAATCCTTCAACACCTAAAGACTATTTTGATTTTTCATTCTAAGACAGATACTTCCGTGTGAGGTTGGCAAAAATGTCTCTGTGCTAATATTTTCTATTTGAGTTTCCTCACTCTACAGCAGTATTATACTGGAGCTCATTAGCCAAGCAAAATGAGCTCTACCTACGTTCCTAAATAATGTAGCTCCTGTATTATTTTTGTGTACCAGGCAGGTGCATCGCCTGGGCAATGTGGGCTTTGCTCTGCTTTTTCCATTGTCCACATGAGATCTGTTTGGTAAACAGAATGCCAGCTATTAGTACCATTAGTAGAGTATGATTTCTCCCACATAGGAAAGGTAATTCTTTTCTAGGCTTTTTTCACAGTGTTGCCAAGGGCAAGGACAATCTGATTCCCAGAGCAGTTTTAGCCTGACTCTTACCTGAGAAAAGCAACGGATTCTCTGAAGAGAGAATAAAGATATGGCCCTTGGTTTTATGTTCTGGGAAATATTTTCCTGACTTGTTGCACAAAGGAAGAACATTTTTGTCACTGTGTTCTCAAGGATAGTGGGTGAGCCCTGGCTTGTGTTGTCACTAGAAAGATACCATGAGGATGAGCTTGCACTCCTGGGCAGAAGTGAATAGTGTGTGTGGTAGGGAGGAGGATTTAATATGGAGCCTTAGTGTTTCCATTTGGTTCTTTTGGAGACTTTTAAGGCGTGCATGACTGCTGTGACAAGTTCCCTGAACAAAGCCTACACTGCATGTACAACAGAGGTACCTCATTCAGACTGAGAACTTTGTCTTTGGCAGGTAGGAAAAAAATGATGTGTTGATACAATTTTAGAAAACATCAGCAGGAGGAGTGTTTTAGACCAAAACTCTTGAACCAAACCTAGCAGTCTAGGTAACAGTTTAAGGAGCTTCTGAAGCTCAATTTCTCTCTTACATTCATCTCTTTTTTGCCTTCACCCAGGACTATGAATTGTGAAGCAAATCCTGTTCTATTAGGGGTCTATATCAATAAAACCACAGCAGGCTTGAAAGCTTTATGGGTGGCTTGTTCTTACCATTGTCTCACATCTCTGTTTGAAGGTTTGTTTTTGTTTTGATCCCTTCCTCAGCAGCTGTACTTGCTGAGAAAGAAATTAATATATTGTAGATGGTATTGGGTCATATCCCACAGGAAAAGTTGTAGAGGTGAGTGATTTTAGCATTTCCCGGTGCCAAGATAAGGAACAGAAAATAGTAGCCAGATTGGAGGTATTGACATAAAAGGGGTTGAAGAGATGACCAGTGGGAAGGAGAAGATTTCAGTAATCAAGCTCTTTGTTTTAGTTCCCATCCTACAGAGAAACAGTTTTCCAGCAAATAGCAAACCTTGCTTTACCTCTGTTTACACTGTCAGGAGCATGCTGGTGCACCACAGGAGGAAAACAAATGATGCCCTTTCCTTTCAGCCATGCCAGTGTTATGGCCAGGTTTTGTAAGGAAAGTCCTCATTCCAGTTCCAGTAAATCAAGCACAGCTGAGGCATCAACAAGGCTGTGTTTTGCTTTTGTCTCCTGGGATTGGGATTTTGTTACTGCTACTTGCAGAGCCCGTGGAGCTGTGGTAAGCCATGGAAGTCTGGATCTGGGTCTGAACCCCTTCAGAGGACACGGCTGCTTTGGCTGGGGATTTGGGTTAGGGCCATTATGTGTTACCACTCTGAGTGCTTATATTCTTTCTCAGTGTGAAATTAACAGGATCCACATGTTGGATTTGGAATCTAATATTCCGAAGTGCCCTGGGCACTAAGCCCTGGTCCTTAACAGGAGAATTGAGCATGCTGAAGGCCAGGCTAGCAGATACTGCACTTTGGTCAGCAGTGAAACCAGCAAGCATCTCGCCCTGTTTCAGGCAGTGGAAGACATTTACGGCCCCAAGATATACCAATTCTCAAGAGCTTCAATAGAAAGGATCAAATATCTGAAGCAATGGACTTGTATGGGAAACATTTAAAGGAAATACAGAAGACCTCCCTATCCTCAGAATCTGTTCTATAGCAAAAAAGGGTCTGGAAGAAACAGCACTTATTCAGACAAATATCTCTTATATCTTTTGTCAAATGATTTCTTTTGTAAGGGCTCTCTGCCCATCCCAGACACGAGCAGGGATCTTGGATTGCATGCTTTTTCTGTCACCGGCCATCTGCCTACACGCATGACCTGTTGGAGTCCCTGGAGATCTGTGCAGAGGCCCAAACAGAAAGGAATACTGCCTCTTGACATTAAGATCATCTTTTTGGACCACCATAAAGCAGGATTTTACTGTTAATTTGAGGAATTAATTTTCCCCAAGGCAGGCTGCTATTCTTGCAGGACCATGGGGGGCCAGAAGGGTGAGGCAGGGAGCCGTGGTCCCCTCCACAAAAGCTGGGAGGAGGTGGGAAGGGCAGACAGACCCCCAGCGACCCAAGGGAGATGACTGGGTTTTGGCAAGCTCCCTCAGAGATCCACAGACACTGGTGTCTTATTTGTAGAATGGCCAACATCTGGCAAAACAATCTGCTGGAAGCCTCATTGAGGGAACGTCACAGACTGTCTTGCCATTTGCACAGATTTCCCACCTAGGGAGTGGATCTGGCATAGATGTTGTGGGAAGCCTGATCTCCAAACATAGCGAGCCATAAATTCACACAATCACACAATGTTAGAGGTTGGAAGGGACCTCGAAAGATCACCTAAGTCCAACCCCTCTGCCGGAGCAGGCTAAGCCTACAGTACTGTCTCAAGTTGTCCTACATAGGGCTCAAACCCATGACCC
The DNA here is from genome assembly GCA_013400115.1 of Rhinopomastus cyanomelas. Taxonomy (NCBI): domain Eukaryota; kingdom Metazoa; phylum Chordata; class Aves; order Bucerotiformes; family Rhinopomastidae; genus Rhinopomastus; species Rhinopomastus cyanomelas. Next base: position 282,365 of record VXBP01001155.1, on the reverse strand, counting down.
CAGGAATTCAGAGTCCCATGCTGTACCAGCTGAGCCAACACCAAAGGTAGAGACCTACAGATCAGACAGCAGTCTCCAAACCACCCGCCTCACTCCATTGTGCCTAAATCTGTTGGGATTTTTTTTTTCTTCTATTAATCCGGTCTATCAAGTACTCTTGTGCATAAAGGGAAATCTGCAAACCCTTCTGAAGCAGGTTGCCGTCGGTCCTGCTCGCCAGCCTCTAAAGCCCGTGTATGATCACACGGAGCCACTAGAGGGAGCGCGAGTCCTAAACAAGGCGGTTCGGGATCCAAGAGGGTTTATACCTCTGGATAAGCGCAGTCAGCTTGTGAGTAACAGAAACACATAAAGCACAAAGAGCTAAAAGAACAGGAGATAGTTCTATTAAATGGAGGAAGCTGAGTGTCATTTCGATATCTGTGGCATGTGAGGTTTTAAAAAACTACAATGCTTGATTTCTTTCTGTAGAGAATGCTGGCTGAGGTGCCAGAGCTGCTGAATGGCATGAAGATGCAGCTTTTACATGTAACTGCATGCCATCTGTCTAAGAGGAAGGGGGAAAGGGAATGCTGAATAAGGTGATTAATCTGGCCCTCAGCAGCACAGAATGCAAGCACAACACTGATCTTTACAACGGCGCTGCTGAAGCAAGGTTTCTTTTCCATCACTGCTCTTTTGTACGTCTGTGAGCAAATCACCAAAGCCCAGATCCTCAGGGATAATTAGGTAACTAATGCTCAGAACAACTGCAGAGCTGTGTACCTGAATAATGCCGCAGTCCTATTTCCTTTATGCCCCATTTGCTGTGTGTGTGTCTGAAATGAATGCGTTACAACTTCTTCCCCTCACAGAGCAGCTGAACGTGCTCAATACGCTAAAGGGTGTAAGAAAATTATATGTGGCAGGTACTTGGGGCTCAGGGGCTTTTATTGTTACAACTGGCATAAAATAACCAGACTTTTGTTTTGTAATGATGCCATTTTTCGATCGTAGGGGCTGGTTTTCTATGCAGCCATGCAGCAGGCATGGTGCTTAGGCTACAGTCCAGGTACCCTGATTCAAAAGTTAAGAACCCCAGAGCTCTTCAAGAGGCTTGCATGGCATTGATCTGGCTTCCTGTTACAGACCTCTCTCTTGTGTGTCCCAAGTTTTATCAGTTTGCTCTATTGTAATGGGTTTGCTCAGGCGGCAGTAATTAAGGGTGTGTCAGATCTTTCCTTAATACAATCTTACTTTTCAATGAGCTGTATAATTTCGCTCTTGGCTGTAACTTGGCATAGGTAGTTGAGAACCTGCTGCTTTTAAAGTGTTTTTGAATGCCTTAAAGCATTCTTTGAACCAAATTGGGCCATTAAGGAAAAGGGTACTCCATAATGCACTCTGTAATAGGCTGGTTCTAAAAACCTCTTTCAAGTCAGTACGAATTCCTCCCCCTCCTTCTCCTGATATCTTTCAGGCCAAAAATGATGGCAGGAGTCATGTGAATTACTGGTGTTAAAGAAACTACAAAATTTCACCGTGGAGGTAACACGTTAACTCCACAGTTAAGGTTTTACTGAATTTTGGTTTTAAAGGAGAGGAAAAATATACTGTTGAAAAATCAGTTATGGTGCATCAAAACAGGTGCATATTGTGGAAGTCTGTCTGTCTTCTAAACAGTGCAAGTAATGGGATTTGTGGTGAAAGCTGCCTGAAATGTGTCCTTTTAAGATCCCATTTTTGTTTTCTCATAATTTTGACAGTCTTTCCGAGTTGCAATATCCTCTCCAGCCCACTTGCTCCAAGGTGAATGCTTTTGGAAAACAGCTAGCTCCAGGGAAAACACTGCAGAAGTGGTGTAAAGGCTCCCCAGCATTGCATGAAGCAAAAGAAGGTCTTCTTCACTCGTTTTAGAAAGTTCCAACCACCATTTTGTTGAAGAATTCCAGCATCCCCATGGTTTGCACCACATCTGAAATCTGAGTTCTGGGCCACTCCTGGCTGGGTGTCAGAAAATTGCTTGTAGTGTTCACCAAACAAAAAGCTGTCAACATTTGGCCAAGTCAGAAGCCTCTGCAGTCTTTCAGTTCACTGCAGCTCAGAGAAGGCTTGTTGAAGAGACCTGATGCTCCTGTCAAAGAGCACAGTCTGACAGCGCTGAGCAGAGCTCTCTTTGCAGCCTCATCACCTGCATCCATCATTGGGTATTGGGCATGTTGATGCCAGGCTGTGTCTGCCAGTCCTCCCAGCTCATTACCAGCAGTGCTGGACAGTTCAAACATCTCCATTACATAATGCTAAGGATCAATACATAATGCTAAGGATGACTCAAAAGCAAGGAACTACATATTTGAATCACACTACAGGGGACCACTCTCCACACATAACTGATGAGCAGAGCTCATCATCTGGGGCACAAGCTGCTGGTGACCAAGACAGGACTCACCACGTTCAGTCTGACAAAACGTTTTCTTCTGTATCCTCACGTTGTGCACTACAAGAGACAGATTCAGAAAATGGATCAAGATGGGGATTTAGTGAAGCTTTGTTCAAAGCCTTTGTCCCTGTAGAAATGGAAAGTGGTGAAGGGCTTGTAGCCGTGGGAAGATTGGATGGGTCATTAAAGCAGAGTTTGAGACACATTCTGCCCTCTAGCTGTAAAGCCCTCTGCAATCCTCAGTGCAGAACAACAGTTTTCTCCCCAGCCCCTCCAAAGAAACAGTCTGTCAGTATTTCCAGTGTGAGGCAATTTTTTTCAAGCTCTCTGCCTAGACATGTGGTCCCTAGAGCCCTCCTCTGAGGAGGCACCTCCCTCTTGCAACACATGGCTTCTTTCCTTCATGTTACATCAGTCCTTCCCTTTGCTCAGGCAGATGGGCCAAGACTAGGAAAGGTCCAGCTAAGGGGTCTTGCTAGGTCAGGTCACCAGTGTCCATCCTTGGGCAAATGGCACAAACAACTCTTTTTTCACAAAAGGTAATGACGTCCGTGTGTTCCGCGGTGTAGAGCCTGTCGGGGGTGTTTGGCATTCAGTCTGCAGCAATACTGAGCTTTCAGGGTGACAACTTGAGGCAGTGGGAGTTCTGCTCAGAGTAAATAAAGTGCCTTATGATAAACAGAAGGCTATCAAACAACACTGGCTGAAAAATCTGGGGACTGGCTTTTCAAATTAGGATTTAACAAATGAAGAGGCTTTGATGTGAATATTTGTGCCTTTTTCCCCATCTGCAGCAGGAGAAGGGTGAGAACTATTCATGTGAGAAGGATGCTACCAGGATAAATCTGTTTGGGAAGCATTCATGTACTATCCTCACAGAGCCATAGACAAATTCATCAAGCAGTGACTGATTTGTTTCTCATAACAGAAAATTCTGCAGGGATATTCCACTGAAGTTTTTATTTTGAAAGAAAAGACAATAAAAAGTTCATCATTATTTTTCACCACAAAATACACAAGGTTTTACATGCAAAATAAAAAAAAAAAAACTTTCATTTGTTTTAAAATGACAATTAGGCTTTACCCAGGGTTTTCCCCCACAGAATTAATTGAAAAAAGAGGGTTTTTTGCTTCAGTTATGTGGAAAATGCTTGAAATTTTCCACAAAAATTTCTGAATGGGAAAAAATTTTCCTAACTGGAAAAATCTAGGCAACAAAATAGCTGTGTGAGCAATCTACTATTTTGAGACGGGATCCAGGAGACTTTTTTGTTGATGACTACCTCCAGATGAGTTTGGTGGTGCTAGAATACTGTTCTTTGATCTTGGAAATGCATCCATTTAATCAAAGTGTGTGAGGTCCTTAGTAACAGCATCTCTGCTTTCAGATTTGCATAAATCCAGGAAAGAGCAGAGAATTAGGACTCAGTGTCAGCAATTAACAAGGTACCATGCTTCAGCAAAGTGTGATTATTGCTGACCAAAGTGGATAAAGGAACATGTGCAAATAAATCAAAGGACTATAAATAGAATAGAGAGAAACATAAAGCATATTTCTGACAGCTTCTGAGCAGTGAGGAGCTGCACTTCTTCTTGAGATGAAATTCAGGATTAAGGCAAATAAATTAAAACTGTGGAGATGACAAGGGCATCAGACCCATGCTTTTCCAGACAGACAAGCAGCAGCTTGTAGCAGGTCTCATTTCAGCCAGCACTTCAAAATGGCACCACCAGTTTCAGTAAATTCTTATAGGAAACGTAAGTATAAAACTAGAGGGAAGAATAAAAACGCAGTTTAGAATGGACAGTAGTTTGGACAGTTTGCTCTGGCATAGGTTGTTTTTTTATGAAAAAGAATATGCACAGTTTAGAATCCTGGTGTCTTTCACTGAAGACAGTTCAGGCAAAATTCCTTATTAAAAAAAAAGTCATATTTTGTCTAAACTCTTCACTGCAGCCAGAATTGGCAAGGGTACATTATCTAGAGTGCAATCAAATGTCAGGCTGGAAAAGCACTAAAGCCTTTTTAATTAAAAATGTCATAAAGGCTTAAGGAAAATTGTAACTGCTGGTTACTGTAATCTTCTCAGAAGGGCACTCGTGTGCGTGTTTGTGCGTGTGTATGTGCTTGTGCCTGGGTGAGCTGAGGGATGAGAGTGTGCTGGTGTGGAGCAGAAAACGAGCCCTGTACAAACAGTGAAGCACAATGTCTGCAAGGGCACAGATGAACTTGCAGCTGTGCGTGTGCTCCAGCCAGACTCTTAACTCTTTGCTGCTCCTGTGGGAAGGCTGCACAGCATCACAGGCTGGCCTGCACAGCAAATGGGGGAAGGTTGGTGAGCACGGCCGTTGAATAAGATGTGAATTTTGCAATGAATGTGTGATGTAAAACTTACAAGGGCCATTCCTGTTGGCACCGTGCTACACGTGCAATGTTCCTTTGCTCTCTTGCTACTGGAATTAACAGAGGAAAGGGAAGAAGTGACACTACAAAGTCAGCAGTGTTCTGTCATTTCAACCCCAAAATTCCTCAAGGCAGGAGCAGAGCAGGCAGCTGCCCTGAGACAGGCTATTCTACCCAGCTCCAGCATCCACACAAGAGTTTATAGGGATGGTTACGACTTCAAACAACATTACTGACCCAAATCCCATTCCAGCAGCAGCAGGAAAGGGAAGCTTTTCCATTTATAGCTCTCTGTTGCTTTTCCTTTCTGACATTTTTCTCCTTTAATACCTTCTTACCTAAACTACCTTCATTGAATTTTGCCTTCTTCAGTCTCCCTGCCCCCTTTTCCACTTCCTCACGCTCACATCAACACAGACTCTGCCACCAAGGCCACTTGCCTTGGAAAGTTGTGAAGTTATAAATATCCTTCTATAATAGTCACAATTCCCATTTTACACTGCTGGGGCACTGTAGTAAGTAGTAGCACCTTGTAACACCCCAAACTATCAGCAAGTTAATGCTGACAATCCAGGCATAGCATAGCAATTGGCATTTATTTTTAAAAGCCAAACTGTGGCTTTGCTGTGAGACCCATGCAAAAGGCTGGATAATGTTACATCCCCCCAGCGGCAAGCTGCAGGGCAAGCTGGATCACCAAACACTCTGCTCTAGGAGACTCTCACAGTGTAGTTTTTTATGGGGTGTCTGAGTCCCCTGCTTCCGTTCTGTGGCTCTGGAAGTTGTGCTACAATTTTGCCCTGGGGAAGCCTATACATTTTGAGAAACAAATTGCTGGGGTAGCCTGTCCTTTCCTTATAATTTCACTGAGGCAAACAGTTTGATACCTTAGTACAAAGTGGTCATACAGAGCTTGATACTCTCTGCTATGTATGTGTGTTCTGAAAGTAGGGAGATAGAAAAACTGCTCCTTGTGATCCCTTTGCTCTAGCATTAGCTATATAAACTTTTACTTTTCCCGCTTCAAAAACACATTGTCCAGGTTAGCTTCAACCAGCATGCCCCCTTCAAGTGCGTTTCTTGACTGCATTATCAGACATTTAAAGTGGAAGATTTCAATTAAAGAAACTTAAAACATTGAAAAAGTCTTTCCCCAACTGTACACTCTGTGCTGCACAATGGCAAAAACAACTGCTGGCCAAAGCAAGTGAATGAGACAGGTTTCACTTAGTGCTGTCAGGCAAGTACTGTTTCTTAAACAATGTCAGTCAACCAGTTTCTGTGTCACCAGAGTAATTTTAAATCATTTTGATTCATTAAGTAGAGACGATAACTTGGCCATATGTTGACATATGAACTCCCAACTTATGTTGGTGTTAGTCACCTATTACCAGTCTGTTTATTTGCAATTAATGAATTTAAAATTATTAACTCATTGTGCTAAAAACTTGCAAATTGATCTCTTGATTCAATTTTTCTTCTCTTATGAAGGGAAACCAAGATGTGCCTTCAAGACGAGACTAAGGGGTGACCTCATTAATGTCTATAAATATTTGAAGGGTGAGTGGCAGGAGGATGGAGCCAGGCTTTCCTCAATGTCATCTAGTGATAGGACGAGGGCCAGTGGGTGTAAGCTGGAACATAGAAGGTTCCATATAAATATGAGAAGGAATTTCTTCCCAATGAGGGTGACAGAGCACTGGAACAGGCTGCCCAGGGGAGTTGTGGAGTCTCCTTCACTGCAGATGTTCAAGACCTGCCAGGATGTGTTCCTGTGTGACTTGGTGTAGGTGATCCTGCTGTGTCAGGGGGATTGGACTAGATGCTCTTTTGAGGTCCCTTCCAGTCCTTAATGATTCTATGATTCTAAGCTAGTATTCAAGGCACAGACTAGCATCATTAGCTCTTACAGGGACATGTAGGGTGTGGATGACAAGGGCATCAGACCTAATTGGATTTCCTAGTCAAACTACAAAAATGTTTGTGTCTTCATAAGCCGGAGATTCAGCAATATTTCACCAGGAGGAGTTTTGTACAAGAAGATTTCTGATGTTTTAGCTGATTCAGCCCAGTTTGCCCAGAATCTGCATAACTGTGAGGAACTGAAGCAGGGACTGCAACTGGGTGTCCTGTTGGTTGAGAGATCTGTCTATAGCTTGTACTGCCTCAAACAATCACAGTTCAGGAACCTTTGCAGATCCCCCCCCGAGTTTCAAGATGAAAGCATCAAACATTGGTTTTTCAAGCAGTAAATGGTGATTAACAACATCTGGTAGGAAAAGTCTTTACAACTTCTTGAGTCATCTGCTATCATCCTGGAAACAGAGACATCTCTCTCAGTTCATCAGACGTTTTCAGAGCTATGCTAACAATTTAATAGTGTGGGAGAACCAGCACCACTGCTCAGCTGACCGTGCAGATGTAGCTGAGACCTATAGCAAATTCTGGGTTAGCAGTCTGCCCGAGCTGTTTTCCCAGAAGAACCATGAAAAAATCTGAATTCATCATTTTGGGACCAGACAGACTAAGAATATGCTTTCAATTATGTTAAGAAATCTAAATTACCTATTTTGGAATCCATGTTTATAAACCTCACATCACCCTCAGGTCTTTCAATTAAAGACAGCATCCTTGAATTGTATAGGAAATGGAGGGGGACTAGAATGAAAACCTGCAACATTTATCTGTACATGATTAAATGGAAACATCTCTGCAGTGTCTGTCATCAGAGATATTTGAACACTTCCTAGTCACTACAGCATTGACAACTAGCCTCGTTACACAGACTGGAAGCAAATGCCTTGTGCAGGTTCACTTACCTCATTTAAGAATTATTTTAAGGAATTAGTGATGCTTAAAGTCTTAATTCTGATAAAATAATTTCTGTTTTCTGCTCCAGTCAGACTACAGCCCTCATTGCACTGTTGCACTACAGCAAGCCATCACAGCATCATAAATAAAACAACAAGTCTTCAGCATATGGAAAACACTTCTCAGGCCCTCTGGAGACAAAGACCATGCTCAGGCTGCTTTGGCTGATGCATGCAGAAGGGCAGTACCAATGTCTCTCAGCCTCCATGGGCTGACAGACCTCCTCACTTGCCATCTGTCTTCTTGGAAATCTCATGGCAGCAGGTGAAGCTCACATGCTGGTTGCAGACCAGACATTGCCTGAGTCCCTGAACCGTTTCCAAAACAATTTACCTACACCTTGTACTTCTGCCGACAGTGAACAACACAGTGCAGACACTTACCTTGCCAGAGTCTTTATTCTTTTCTAGTCCTTTCTAGTGAAAGGCTGGGTAGTTTTTGCAGTATAAAGACTTTGGAAAAGCTGCCTCTGCAGAATCATGAAGCAGTAAATACAGGCATGACATTTGGTTACCTGCTGTTGGAATGGAGGGACAACATATGATAAAGGGGCTGGCTGATAGATGGGGACATGTTGGGTGCACTATAGTGATAAATTAGTTCCCTGTTATGCCTGTGAGACAGAAGTGATGCACATACGGTATACTGGCATGCTGTCACTTCTGTACTCCTAATGCAGCAGAAATCTGTGAATCTAACAACCTTTCTTAAATGTTTATGCTAGTGCTGGTCAATATTAACATTAGCAAAAAACTAACATCTATGATCTCTGCTATCAGTGATTTTGTATCAGCTTCTTTGTATCAGCCTAAAACTTTCTAGTCATAGTTAACTCAGAATTACTTTCTAGGGGTTATACATATGTGATTAGAAATTGATATAGCAGGGAGCCTGCAGGAAAATGCAGTGACGATGTTATATGAAAAATCTGTACATTTGAGGTTTACCTGCCCTAAAAGTAAAATGTCCCTTCTATCTTACATCAAACAGGTATTGATATCTAAGGTGATGAGATGCATTTGGCTACCTCTCATTTCAGACCCTGGTCCACAATGTAACACTGGGTTAGTCTTTAAAGTGGGACTCAGAATATATCAGTATTGCCTTATCCTCTGTGCCTTACAGACTATTAGTAGCATTCCTTTTTATATGGTAATTCAGCACAGAGCACGGCTTATTTCTGTATAACTAGTTATGTGCTCAGAAGTTATTTTCCTGTTACGTGATGAGACCATAATCAGTATTGCAATCTATACTTAATCAATATCCTGGACACTGTCCAATTGTGGAAAAGATAACCAGTGATGCTCAGAATGAAAATCTGTGTTGCTGCCTCCCTGCTCAGTGCTGACTTGTCAGAGAAGATGTATGAGTACTCCTGTACTTTGTGCTTCTCACTGCTAGTCAGGAAGCTCTGCTTCTTCATGTTCTTCAAACGCAAACGAGATAATAGCGCTTTCTCATTCCCTTTCCCCTCTCACACATTCCAGTGCAGTTTCAACAAGGAAGGAATATCTAGAGTATTTCTGGTGCTAGTGAGCCATTTTAATTATTCTGCAGCACAGAGAGCACTAAACAGGTGTTTTGAAATGCAAATAAAAAGCAGTGTAGTGTGGGACATGGTACACAAACCACTGCAGAAGGCTCCAGCACAACGAGAAGCATAGCATTTATCGGTTCAATAGGGCAGCAGGCTTGTGTAAGGAGCAGAAACCGCTCATTTAAAATCTTTACTACGGCTCTGCGAATATAAGACACACTCTGAGAAGGCAGGAGGTGGAATCGCATTGCTTCAGCATAATGTGGAGTGTAGAGTGCAACAGCTCAGCAAAACCCTCTCTGTAGTGTATGTAGGAAGGATATGACAGGCCTTTCAAATAAGGCAGGAGCCAGCAAAGAGCAGCGGGTGGTGTTTGCTCTGGCAGGCATGATGCTGAGGATGCTGAGCAGCCAAAAGGCCATGCATGTGTCTTAAATGCATGTGCCCCAAGCAGGTTTTTAAGCAAGTTATCCATTTCTAACATTATGTGCCTGTAGTTAAAGGGATTAGACAGTAGTAATCCAGTTCTGGAGGAGATTAACTTGCAAAAATAAAAAAAAAGCTTCTGCAGTGGGCACATTTTTGGCTCTGCTGACCTGGGTGCAGCGCTAGGCTAGCCGGGAGAGGAAGAATGAGTAACCTCCACCCTCTGTTTATCTCCCCACTAGAGGCCTCTACGCTACTGTCAAAAAATCTTTTATTGTCAGCATATTTTTAGGCCACTCAAGATGACAAAGTGCAGAAACAAGCTAGGCAGCCTTCTAGGAAGGCAAAGCCCTGTGTGAACAGAGCTCCAGGCACAAAACTGCCCCCTAGGTAATGAGGACTTCCACCATTGTCTGGGAGCTGTCCTAGAATTAGCAAAATCTTTACACTTAAAGATTGATCCTGTCTTCACATCATGTGGGTCTATGATACATCATCCCACTGCCTTCAGTGGTGACATTTCTGTTGATGTTGGTGCAGCAAGGAGAAAAGCAAGGACAAAAGCAAGGGTGTAGCATGTTATAATAAATAATGTAAACACATTCAATTTCTCTGTGTGTTGTGGCTTCAGCTACTGTTGTCTTGAAAGCATCTGAGCTTTGCTATGTTAGCTTCTTGGCTTGCACTTAAAAAAATAATTCAAATAGTTTTTATTTTTAGAAGCTGATTTTCAGTGCTTCAGTCTTTTCAGGCTGATGCTAATGACATCAGCATCGATGTCTATCAGGTCTTTAATTCCATCACACCAGGTTTTTAATTCTATCAAGAGATAGAATTGAACAGTTGGCTAATGTCACCAGAAACCGTCAATGGAATTACAGCTGCAATTGTGAGGGTCTGGAGTATTTCACTTGCTGTGGTACGGGGCAGGGGTACTAGCCTTCTGCTGTCTCTCTGCTGTTCTAGAAAGCACTGTCCTGAGCAGCGTGGAGAGGTTAGGGAGAGGTTACGTCTGTTCTGCCTCAGTGTCAGTGGAGATGTCTTCTTGGGTTTTGTAGGCACAAGCAAATTTGTGCATGTTCACCCCAGTGTCCTGCAGCCTGGGCCAGGGGTGGCTTGGTTGTGAAGGACTGGTTTTCAGCAACTGCACACAATCATGTTTAGAGGAACTTTGATGTAGAAGCAGGCTAAATTGTTGTATTGCCTTGGATTTTTTGTTTAACCCTGTATGTGCTCATGTTTATGTTGCCTACATTCTGCCAACCTTTTTAAAGACTTCTCGCAGTGGAGGTATTGTTTTGCCTATTTCAGCATCTCTCTGTGAATGAACCCTCCCCATCTCCTAACGGTGATTTTCTGTGCACTTCTCTTTGGAGAAGACTTTACTGTAAGAAGTCATTGACATTTTACTCCTTCTTCTTTCCCTTTGGAGGCTGAAAAAAATGATTTCCTAGGAAACCAGAACATGTGTGTGTGCACATGTGCTTTCCTGTGTGGCAGTTGCAGCTATACACACACTCATATAAACCCCGCCAACAGCAAGGGAGCAGAGAAAAGCCTTAATGCAAGTAACCCCCCCCCCCCAAAAAACAATCAAACAAAAAAGCAGGTTATGAAAGAACAGGCATCAGTGTTCTACAGTTTCATTAAAATCAGAATACACAGACATATGGGCAGCACCTGGGTCTGTAGCAATGATCCCACTCTCCACACCAGTAAAACAGAGCTTTCTCTTTCTGCTGCAGGCAGAGGTCTGTGGCAATACACTGTTGATGTGTTTCTGAAGGTCACCTTCATATAAAACCTGCTTTCTTCCTCCAGATTCTCAACACATACTCCCTGAAACTTTCTTAGCAATGCTACCATTTCAGGAGACTCGTAATATCTCCCCCGGCCTCCTCCCCTTTCCCTCCCAGTGCCTGTTAGACCGGCAGAGATGCTATCACACATGCTCTCCTCTTCTTTCATTGTGTGCTTTTGCAGAAATTACTCTTCAAGCTGAGTTGTGCTTCCTGGCTCCTTAAAATATCATAGATTTTCAGCACAAACTGAAACCTAATAACGCTAATGAACAGAGAGGTTTTATCTTGCTTTTCTTTTGCCAAGTTCAAGTATTATGGCTCAAACCCTCATAATTACCCCATCATTTTATCTGTGATTGCTTAGCGTGATGATTTCATGAGCTTTGCTGGGGAAGAGGTAATCTAGCCAAGGAACATTTTCAGCCTATCTGGCAGCCTTTATTTTCAAAAGATGTATTGTTCCTATTGGCATTTACTCTACTATTTCATCCAATTCGTCTTGACATTTTGCTGCTTGCATGGTGAGCTCCTAAGAAAAAGATGGTTAGGCTTTGTCTTCCTTATCTCTACCCTCATCTTGTTTATTATTAGCCTTGAAAGCAGGAGCAGTGGCTATCTATATGCCAAAAACCCCACAACTGACTTTCTTCTGGGTTTGTCTGGCCTGCTTCAAACTAATTTAAACAAGTAGTCCTGGCAGGCTATATCAAGGAGGGTATAAATGGTCATAACCTGTCTAGGGAGATTTTCAAATGCACCTAGTAGATTTAAGAGCACATGTCTAATTGTTTCTAAATCGCTTTAGTTCCTTTATAAAATTCCTTATCTCCTGCAGTAAAATAGAGAGGCTTCACGGACAAAAGGAGGGAGAATGATCTTGGGCTCTGAGATTGTTGGATTTCTTTTAAAGGTTCAATTCCAGGGAAAATTAAGCCTTGAAAAGGTCAGTATCTCTCACAAAGGAAAAAAAATGAATTCTTTAGTCATAAGGATATCCCATGTCGTCCTTTCTTTTTTGTTTTTCCTGATAGCATCTCTTTCTTGCAAACACAGCAGAAATCTCAAGATTAATAGATCTTTTCCAAAGTAATCATATGCACTCCTTTAGCCAAATATAAGGAAAGCATTACCGTCCCGTGAGGAGCTGCATTATTTCCCATCTGGAAGACTCTTGCACCTACCGTCAGAGAGAACTGTTTTCTCATAGATATTTTCTAAACCATCTTATGCCAAAATAGACTGTAAATTTTGAATTTTATTACATACTGGAGTTTTTTTCTTTTTTAAATTATGTCCTTACATTTGGAAACATCAGAGCGTTTATTACATTTTCTTATGAAAATGTCAGAAAGTTTCATTTCAATAATATTAAAGGATTTAATTTAGACCGTGGCAAATCACAGTATAAAATATTAAATACTGTGGATATGTTATAGAGGGAGCAACATTAATATTTAAAACTTAGGTGGGAGGAAAATTCATGAAAACAATAACACCAAATCAATTTATTTTCAGACTAGTGACGATCTTTGTAATTTAAAGGAAACAGAACTGTGTTATTAATTTTTACTTTATTTTATTGAAAGTGAAGGTATGTTCCAGCTTTGCCGAAAATGCCATCTTTAATCTTGAGTATTAGCTTCAGTCATGTTCCTCTGTCTCAAAAAGTGTGTTGTAGAGCTGCTAATGGTGTAGAGAAGGTCAAAGACACTCAAAGATATGGAGTGGCTACTGCAATCTAGTGCAAGTCTGGAAGCTGGAAAGGAGTGGGTGAGGGGAGACCTGGCACAGTGACAGCATGGACAAAGTGCATCAGGATAGTTTATTCATTTTCTCTTCCAGTGTAAGAAGGAGAAAGGACTGTGTGTCAGAGTCAAAACAGACAAGAGAAGCTGTTTCCCTGCACAAGTAGATATAAGCTGCAATGCTCCTTGCATGTGGAAAGATCAAAGTTCTACTGAGCAACTGGACAAACTACAGGGTGAAAATCTGTGACTGTCTACAGAACGTGGAGGTGCTGCCTCTGGTTTGGGAAGCCTCTAGGCTGCAAATGCTGGAGGCTGAGGGAGGTTATAAAAGCATCTCTGTAGCAGCGTGTGGCTCTCCTTGCCTGGCCCTCCTTGGGCTAGATGGACTTCCTAACAACCTTCCTAAAGGGATTCCAGAGCCAGATCCTGAAGATGTGTTGAAATGGCCTAGACTACGCCTTTACAAGAGCTGCAAATTCTTTTATTGCACTTCTTCCCCCAAAGGCCACCATGTACCTCATGGAACCAGTTTTCCTTTCCCTGGCATTCATGCTGCAGAAGTCCATTCTGTCAGATGAAATATTGCTTCAAAATTCGATGCAGAGGATAAGGTATTCGCTTCAGCTCATTTTCAATCTTGTCATCTCTCAAGCGACGCAGCAAGCTTTTCCCTTCGGAAAACCAGGAAGACCGGTGTGTGGTTGGCCAGCGAACCACTGGGTGACGCTGTTGTTCCACACAGCTGCAGCTGAACGGCTTCAGCTGGCAATGGAAATGGGTCTCATAAAAGAGAAGTGCAGATGTGGGGATTTAAGTGTTTAGTGTATTCTGTGTCTTAGTGCAAGGGGCAAATTCATTGCATTTGCCTTTGTGTATGTCCTTACAATTAAAAGCTGGCTTTCATTCTTTGGCATTTAGGTTAAACAGGCTCATTCAATCTGGGTTTAGCCACCGCTGCCTGAGTTCTCCAGATCCGCAGCAATGAAGAAAATAGTAACTTCATATGTCACACAGGGCGGTTTTACTTACAACATCACTTAGAAGATTAAAAATAAATCGAAGCATATGTCACTTCAAAGGGGGCAAAAAAAGGACATCTGCATTATTTGATGCATTAATGAGAAAGTTCTGCCGAGTCTTGATTTGAACTGTATGGGAAATGATGCGATTGGTAAGCTTGCAAGTTAAATGTATTTCAAATGAAATTGTTTTTGAAATTTGTATTTAAGCAAGGTTAAGGGATGCTGGAATTTTATATTTCGCCTTCTGACATCTTGTTCGTAAATTGAGCTTTACCCTTTTAACTTGAGGAGTTTACAATAAAAAAAAAATCAAAGCAATTCAGCTACAGATATCTAAGGCTGCATTTCAGTAGAATAAGCAAGAACAGCTCTCCTGCCTAAGGCAAATCTTATCATCCATGACCATCTGTGCAGCTACAAACTAACTACCTCCGGCACTGCAGGATTCTGTAGACATTGGGCTATGGGCTAGAGAACTAACATCCATACATTCTGACTCCCAGCCCCAGCTTCAAATACTCCTCCCTGGTATTCTTAACTCCTTTTAGAGAGAAAATAAGCAGTTTTGCCTTTCTTACGTACCAAATATCCTCCAAAATGTGGAGAACTGTGTAATTTTAATGTGTTTTTCTCATAGGGATGAGGATAAGCAAAGGTCAGTAAAGTGTATCTGGATGTTAGGGATGCATGTGCAGAAACACTAATGAAAAATTCACGAGGAGCAATATGAGTTTCACCACGCCATCTTGGTGCTTCTGGCTTGTGCAGCTCGGCTGAGGAAGGCTTCTTTCCTTCTGAAGGAAATACGACTTCCAGGAGGCTAATGTTCTGTGTTTAATGCATTAGCTTTTCCCCTTGGGGCTCAGTTACGAATGCAGCTCAGGCCAAATTGATGAAATATCAGTTAATATGTGAGTCTGACAGCTTGGAAAGGACACAGCTGAAGTAGGCTAGGATGGTCTTGGGGTGATAGAGAAAAATCTAAATATATGAAGGCTAGTATTTGCATATGCATAACTTTTAGGGGGAGATATTGACAGCTTGCTAATGAAACTGAGTTTAATCAGTCTGCTTTTCCAGAGATAATTTCTCTGGTGTTCATCCTACAGGGGAATTTGACATCGTATGAAAAATTCAGGCCTAAGCCATAGTCCTTTTGTTTTAATACCAGTATGACATTTGTGCTGCACAAAGATATATCCGCTCTTCTGGCACATGTGTATCTCGACTTTGTGAAAAATTAGAGCACGGAGATTTTCCAGATAAATAAATAAATAAATGCAATGCCTTCCGTTTGGTTTACCCTGAAGCCATAGGGATTGCTCCAGCAGAATGGAAGAAATTCCAGTTTCAGACAATTTCCCACACAGCTACATTCACAAACTTGTTTTTAAACTCATGTCAAGCAGCCAACAAAAAGTTGTCTCTGTGTATGGAATAGTGAGTGCAGGTGGCTATGCAGTCACATATTGTATTTTCAAAAGCAATTGTATTTTCAAATGCTTCCAAACAGTGTTCTTCAAAATGCATTTAGGTAAAAGCTAGGCAGCCATAATCAGCTGATGCTGTGGATCTCCATGAGATTCTAAGCCAAGTTCTCCCATCAGCCTGTGAAATAGAGGCAGGAGCACAGATTAGTCATTGTACTGGGTCCCTTCTGCTGCAGTTTATTTGCATGGTCATTTGCTGCAGTCTGAATGTGGCTCCTTCAGAGCTGCAGCACATTGGAATCAAGGGTCAGTTAGCTGTGCTGGGACTCAGGGCTCCTGAAGAAGGCAGTGACTGTGAGGGCATTCTATCTGTGAGAAGAGCCTGGTGTTGAAAGGAACCTTGCTGAGAGTCTGCTGTGTCAGGGGCTGATGGGACATGTATGCCATGGGAGGCAAGGTGTGGATGTGTATTCCTCACTGATAACCCTGTGTGCTTGTGTGTATCTCTGATCAGACCAGAAAACAGTGGAGAGGTCTACAACACATCTTGAGGTTACACCCTGCACATGGAAGCATGTAGCCTGAATATGCACTGCAGGGACTAAAAGGAGCCAGGAAGTGTAAATCCCTCAGACCTGAAAACTGTGTGTGTCCCTTTGGAGAGGCAAGAAAATCAGAGATCTACTCTTTCCAGTCGGTGTTTCACAGACACTGTATAATCTTACATGAATTAATGAATATAATATTAAGGAGAATTTGAATGCCCTCAGGTTCTAGGGCAGATGCTCCAAAAGTTAGCATTTTTTCATAGAGGATGTAGTAGAATGAACCAAGAACAGGTGGAGAAAGAGCTGATGGAATCAGGCTTAAGTAGAGACTTGAATATATTTCTCCTTCAGGTAAATTGTGAAAGACAAGTTCATAGATAAATCCATAAAATAAACTTTGTGCTTACAAGTACTTTAGGTACTGATTTATGTCTGAATAATTTACACAGTTTTAACATTTTTAGATTCAAACCTCTTGCAAAACTACTTCCCCTGATTTTCCCAAGGTTTACAGACACTCGATACCCCCCAACTCTTTATAAACTGTCCCGAACAACAAAAATTGCAAGGAAGAGAGCAGTGGTGAGGTGCAAGAAAAGGAAGTATTTATGGAACAAGTCACTTAATGAGAACAAAACTAAAATGTGAGGCCAAGCAGTAGGATTTATAAAGTGAGCTATCTGCATTTAACCCTTTAAAAGACTTATTTAGAAAAGTAAGCAATTGCTTGGTGTTTGATGAAAACAACTTCCCCCACTGCCTGTGTCTTTCAAAAAGAAATGTTTTGAAGTGAGGTTTTCCATACATGTCTTCAAACAAAGGGATTTCTAAGGTCAGAGTTGATAGAAAACAGAGACTGTGCCTTCAGTCAATATAAAGAGGTATCATTTGAGGACGGCTGGAAGGAGTGAAGTTCATGCTTGCTGGGAAGTTCTCCTTCTATACCTCTGTTCTGCAGGTACAGTAAAGCTGCTCTCTGTAATACAGTGCCGTGCTTTCTTTTCTCATCTCCAGGTCTTGGTTGTTCATTTCCATTTAAAAGTTTAAGCTTCTGCCTCAGAGCTCTCTTATTAGAGTAAAAATAGGAGGGGGAATGCTGACTTGCAACTGGGTTATGCTTTTAGTAATGGTGCAAGAATTAATGTTCACTACAATCATATAAAATAAACCTTGAGTTTCCATTGTACCTACATAGATACTGAAAACCAGGGCCAGGTGGCCCTTCTGTAGCCAGCTAACTGTTAAAATCATCACACTGGACCTCAGGAAACAATGGCTGTTTGCCTCACTTGGTGATTCCAAGTAGGGTTAGAGCAGAAGCCTCCACTTAAGAGATTAGTTGGCTTTTCAGTCCCCATCTGCAGAGGCATAAATCATTGCACTAGATTATATATTCTATTCCATTTGTCTTGAAAGAGCAGAAATTAATCTCTGCCCTTACAGCACAAAACCAAATTTGAGCAGTGGATGCATATTTACAAATCATCCCTAAAGCCTGCTTTCACCTGGGTCAAGAAGAGACACAGTGACAGTGTTAGAATTATCTCCCAGTTCAGTGACATCGTGTGCCCATTTTAGTCTCTACTCCGCTCTGGTGAGACCCCACCTGCAGCACTGAGTCCAGTTCTGGAGCCCTTATTACAAGAAGGATGTGGACATGCTGGAGCGAGTGCAGAGGAGGGCCACGAGGATGATCAGAGGGCTGGAGCACCTCTCCTGTGAGGCCAGACTGAGACAGTTGGGGCTGTTGAGTCTGGAGAAGAGGAGGCTCCCAGGTGACCTTGTTGTGCCCTTCCAGTATCTGAAGGGGGCCTACAAAAAGGCTGGGGAGGGACTTTTTAGGATGTCAGGTAGTGACAGGACTAGGGGCAATGGAGCAAAGCTGGTGACGGGTAAATTTATACTTGATGTGATGAGGAAGTTCTTCACCATGAGAGTGGTGAGAGCCTGGAATGGATTGCCCTTGAGGTGTTGGGGCCCCATCCTTGGAGGTGTTTAAGGCCAGGCTGGATAAACCTCTGTCCAGCCTGATCTAGGGTGGGGTGTCCCATGGCAGGGGAGTTGGAACTGGATGATCCTGTGTCCCTTCTAACCCTGACTGACTGTATGACTTGGTTTGGGTGATCCTGCTGTGCCAGTGGGATTGGACTAGATGATCTTTCGAGGTCCCTTCCAATCCCTAATGATTCTATGACTCTAAGAAGGAAGATGAGAGGTTTTTCTCGTTGCTAGTTGGTGTCAGAGCACACTCCTCTTTCACAGAAGTGGCTGGAGAAAAAACATCTAATTGTTTATTAGACAACCCTGAACTCAAGTGCAAGGTGTGTGGTGCTGCTGGTGTGCACTGGTGACTGAGCACAGCAGAACGCAAAACTTAATTATATAAAGACTGGCTTCTGTTAGTAAGAGCTGCTTTCCAGGTTCAGAACCTGAAAGGAGAAAGATGTACTAAATAGTTTTGATCTCCTAGTTAATGTTATGAAACCAGCAATCTAACAAAGCAAATATTTGTAAAACAGAATACCAGCAGCACCTATATGTCTAGAAACTGACACACACAGCACTCTGGTAAAGTTAAGTCATTTCCATCAGGGACTCATAACTTGGCAGGGTTGTTTTGCCTTCTCCCCTCTCTCCCTTTTTCCTTTCCACTGCCTTTTCCACAGGTCTGCAAGCAATTAGTGTGGGTGAGGAGTTGCCAGAGTGCGTTTTTCTCTTGATGCACGAATGTCACTGCCATAATATTACTGGAAATGTAATAATTTAAATGGTGAAGCTAATTGCCTAGAAAGTGACAGCTCTGAATGTGCTCTTTCATGGATGGTTCATTGTTGACAGTGGCCCATTAGATATGATATTATGTCAGTTACAGTAGCTCTATAAAAGAAAAAGCACTGCTGTTACCGCTCTATATGAAAGTCATTCCTTGCAGGAGCACTGGGAGCACTGGGAGCACTGAAGCTGCTTTAGACAGGTAAACATGGTGGACATAATCCGTTACAGCGTGTTATATCAGTCATAAGGTAGTGAGTACGTTGCTGTACTGACATACATTCGCATTGATGAGGCAGCATGAAACTTCTTTTTTAGCTCCAGTGAAAATAACCAGAGACAAGCCTGTTCTGAAAATATCACCCTTCTGGACCAGCATAATTTTCTGAAGAGTGGGTTAGCACAGTCTGGGAACACAGTACAACAAAAGCTTCTTATTTTGTTTTGAAGGTCTCCAAAGATTTTCAGAGCAATTGGAGAAAGTTCCTTCTTTCTCATGCCCTTGTCAACCTCAGAGATGGAGTATAGAGTTGGAAAGATTAAGTTCTTCTAAAAGCCACACTTCTTCCACACAGAGGAAGATGACCCCTGCATTCTGAGATACTCTGTACATGATTTACATGAAGAGATAGATGAAGAGTGAACACAACCCACCTTGGAACTAACGCCTGTGTTAAAACAGTTAATGAACAGCACAAAGGGAAGCAAACCAGGTGCCCACTGTGCACTGGGCTCAGACATCCTTACTGCATTATAAATATTTGTATTTATAGAGATTAATGGACTGAAATATATTGGAATGTTTATCCATGAGCTGCAAACACAGGAGATAGCTGCAGTGTGAGTTTCCCCACACCGTCTTGTTAATGACCTCAACTCTGACCTTGAAAGTTCTCTTGAGGGAAAAGGAGAAATTTAGTCCGGACCATTTATGACCCAAGGTAAGGCCATTCAAGACATTCACTGCTGTCACTGCAATGTGAGCTACCGGCAGCTCCACTCATCTCATAGTGCTTCAAACCCTGGATGTGTGAGGAACTGTAAGATTAAAAGCCCAGTTTTCAGATGTAACGCCAGTCCTTGCACAAGTACAAACACAGTCTCATCCTTATTGATCTGAGAAATATTCTTAGTTTAATCAACACTGAAGTAGTGCTTGGCTGTACCTGTATATGTAACCATGCTGCAGTGATGTGACTCTTTGTCTTAAACACTCAGTCCAGAATTCTTACTGAGGTGTAGTCCAAAGTCCGATGTATTGTTCAGGCTGAGGAGGAGCAGCGGGACAATGTTAGGTCTACTCTGCTGCAGGGAGATGGCAAAGAAGGGGGTTAGTTGTTTATTGTAGACTGTGACTTGCAGTCTGTCCACAGGGGAAGGCTGAATACAAACAAACCGCATCAATAATTTTCACTGCTGTGTGAATATGTCTGACATCCCAGCCTGCCTCATTCAGAAACGAAATGTGTCTACGTTTTCCCTTTTATGGCTTATTTTTTTAAATTGTGGTAAATATGGTAATGTACCCTGTCTTGGCCAACAAAAATTGCTTGGTGAAGTGATGATAATTCAATCGATTTCCCTCGCTGATGCATATTTTAAGATAGACTACCATTACAGGATGTCTTCTGCAGGTGGCTGATCTCCATTAAACACATATGACTATCCTCCCAGTTTCCTGGTTTTGTAACTTGACCCTAGCCTCTACTAGATTCAGTCAGGGTGAAGCAGTATATATTATGTCAATAAAGAGTCCAAATGAGATGGTGGTATATTTGTAAGAATTCCCAGAGAGAAGTGGGACTAAGAAAAATAAAAACATTGAAAGGAAATCAAGAAAATATAAAGATACAGATTGCTCTTGTGATGATCCTCAGCACTTGCAATACCCAAGTGTCCTCAACCCTTGTGCTTCCTATGTTTCTGTGGGAGAGGCAATAGCTCTTCCAAATTTTGAGATGGGTTTGAGAAACTGTAGTATCATAGAATCATTAGGGACTGGAAGGGACCTTGAAAGATCATCCAGTTCAATCCCCCTGACACAGCAGGATCACCTAGACCAAGTCGCACAGGAACACATCCAGGTGGGCTTTAAATGTGTCCAGAGAAGGAGACTCCACAACCTCCCTGGGCATAGGGTGGATTAACTCCTTAGAAGTGTTTAAAAATATATGGATGTGGTGTGAACAACATGTTTTAGTGGTGACTTGGCAATGCTAGTCAAAGGTTGGGTTACATGATCTTAAGGTTCTCTTCCGACCAAAATGATTCTGTGATTCGGTAACTCATGTTGTTAGTCAGTGCCTCCTTTGATTGACCCAGGAGTCCAGTCTACATGTATGCAGTGTGCCTAACTGTAACGGCAAGCTAGATCTATGTTTTGTGCTGTCTGGACCTGTTTTGCTCTGTTGTGACTGTAAGTTTTGTAAATCACGAAAAAAGGCAGCTGTGTTTTGGTATGAGTAACTTTAATTTAAATAATGACCTGAGTGTAAATATATAAATATATGTATCTGCAATACGCATGTACAGATAACTGCAATTTGTTTAGTAACTTTCATGACAATTAGATATTTCAACAGAGACAAGTGCCCACACAGAGTGTCATCTATAACTTGGTTTTGCTCTCTGAGTAAATGTAATCATGGAGAGACTACACAGAGACATGTGTCCTGTAATGGGGACTGGTGCTGTCTTTGTGAGCAGTGGGGAATGGGGCAAGGTTGCAGAGGTGTGTCCATTGCAGCCTTCCCGTGCACTCTTCCTAATCAGAATTATTTTTGTGTTGTTATTGCTGCAAAGAGGCTGGTCTAAGTGTATCTTGATTTACCTGACCTTATTTGACAAGATGTAGGTAAACGACATTACCTGCAGATATTCAGCATCTGTGTTGGACTCTTGAAATGTCAAGGCAGGAAAAACCTTTCATAAAGAAGCAGTTCCTTGGTTTCCTCCTTCCCATTTCAGAAGATTTGCGAAGCTGTACGCACAAAGCTCATTGCAGCAATAGGAGAGGGATTTTGTGTCAGGACCAATGAATGGACATAAATTAATGATTAATCTCACACCGAGTTTTAGTCAAATCTAACAGTGAAAATGTTATATTTTACTATTAAAATAATAAAGTCAGACAGCAAACAAATATTTCCTCATCAGTCTTTCAGGCGTGAGCTTGACTGAGTGAAACGTTGAACACTCCATAGCTTTCATGAATGCTAATGAAAGTTGACCAGGTCAGGGCAAACAGATGGCAATTTTCTAATAATTTTGAATTTCAATATTTGTGCAGTATTTTTTAAACTGTCGGCTTGGTATATGCATGAAACAAACAGTTAAAAAAAAAATAAATGGGAGACTTTCCTCCTGCTGCCACAAAGCATCCTTCCTTACTCTAAAGAAAAAAAGTATTTATAGAGCCAGAAAAAGGAAGATGAGCAGAAAGGAAATGGGGAAAACAGGAATAAGCAATGAAAATAATCAGTGAATATTTCTTTCATCAGTTTTGTAGGGGTTTTTAATACTTCTACCTCCTTTCTTTCCTTAATAAAGGGTGAATTTATTAGATACATGCCTGGATAACTGAAAAATGTTTTTTAATCTGTTAAAACAGGTTTACAGTCCTTTAATATTTATATGTGTAGTAAATAACACGCCCTCCTATTTCACTGCCACAAAATTGTTCTGCACTGTGGATCTTACAATACCAGATTTACTCACCTCTTCAATAAAGCATGGCCTTTTGTATAAAGAGAAGAATAATCCCATGGTATTTAAAATATCTTTCTTCTGACCTTTCTTAAGGGTACATCCGATTTGCAGCACTGTATAATGTGTTAGCAGCAGGCAGGACTACATCTTGAAAATCGTTCAGAATTGATAACGTGTCCCCATGCACACGATCCTCACACACAATTCCTTTTCAAAGGAACCTGCTAGGAATCTGAGTTTGCCATTTTAAAACTCACAATACTGGTGTTGTTTAGGTTTTGGGGTTTTTTAAAATTTTATTCTGGTGCTTTTTAGAGGTTTCAGTTCTCAAAGTACTTTTAAAATAACAAATTAAGAAGACAATACCTCTGTGGGCAACACAGAACAATGAAGAGGCCAATGCTGCCAGAGCATAAAGGATTCCCTAATCTGTATATCTGAGCCTCCTGCCTCTGTGACTATATCAGATAGGCAATGCACACACTGCCTCTCCTTTTCCTTTATTTTTAAAAGAATTTCAATAGTCGCTCAATCTTTCACATGAAAAATGCAGAAGCAGGGTACGTATCAAGATTAAAGGATATGGCTGAAAAAAGACACCTTTCCATTTTTATGGCTAGCATTTTTTTTTCCTTTGTAAACTTCCTCTGTCACAGGCAGTTACATGAATATACTGGCAGTCCAGTTCTTTTCAACAGCATTCATTTGAACTGATCCATGATAGATTTATGTGGTCATAGATTCTTCATGCTGAATTTATTCTTTATATTTCTATAAATTAACAGCTTCTGACAATAGGCTTCCCTGTCCAGAACCAGTATTTAATGTTTGGTGCGTACTAGAGAATTCCCCATAAAAGAACTCTAGTCTGTGTGATATAAGAGTTCAATCCAATCTTGTGTTTTCTTCTTCCTAAAAAAAGAAAACACTAGAAGAAACAATTCATGATAGAAAAATTACTAGCTCGGCAGCATGGAAGATTGTTTTATGAAAACATTTTAGCACGGATAACCACATCCTAAATGCAATCCACAGCTGATGGCAAGCCATTCTTGTATCTGCTCCCACTGTATGTTATTAGCTTCTACCACATAACCACACCACGTGTTTTAAATCTTCCTTTCATCTTTCTGCGGGAGTACCGATGTCTCCAACAACAGATTCTTAAGCAAGCGTTTTATGACAGATGCTCTACATAGTCATTTCATATCTGTGGCATCAATAAAGCAATGAAACTTAATTGGTTATTTCAGAATGAAGAAACATTTTTGACACCTTGAGGCTGCAGACTGACAGGCAGATTCACTGAGAGGAGGAGGAGGGAAGAGAGGGTGGGTCAAAGCCAATATTGCTTTACGAATCACTCAAGGTGATGGCTTGGCAATAGCTTTGCTGATGCATGAATCTCACTTCCCTTAGTCTGATGGTGGTAATGTGCTGAGGCAGAGCAGCACAGCTGAGCTCAGCTGGGGCAGAGGTTTAGAGGTTTCGATTCTCGTGCTTTTCGGCCAGTCACAGAGTCCCAGCAAAACAGTTAAGCACGTGAGTACATTAAAAAAACCATAGCTGAGTCAGTGAGACTTCTGTCCTAAAGTGCAGCATCCTGTAGGTGATGGTAAGCAGCAGAACAATTTAATAGTTCATCCTAAGGCCGACAAGTCCCTGGGTTATATGCAAGAATATTATTCAATGTCGTGCTTTGAACTCCGGGTCACTGAATGCAACATTGCTGTGTGTATATCCGTGGCACTGGAAGAGTCTTCTTCCGGTACAGGTGTGCTCTATATGAGTCAAGGTAAAAGAGTTGCTGTTATTTTGTCAATATCCAGTTCTCTGGTTGAAAGCAAAGCAAAGGAAGCCAAAGAAACCAAACCCAGGAAATGTATTTTTCTGAGTCATTGAAGGAAATGTGTATATCACCTATCCTCAGCTTCTGTTCTTACGTTAATAAATTAGCAGGATTTTACTATTTCCTGTTCATTTCTTGAGAAACAAGATAAAAAATAAAATGTAGACAGAAACATGATTTAGATGATTTAGAAATAGTGATAGGAAGGCTCAATACTCTGGATTAAATTTTATGCCTGTTTCTTGTCTCCATTATTCTGTTCATGTAAATCATGTATTATGAGGCACTGTTGTTTGGAGTGTGATGATTTGGAGCAAAGGCTGGGGTTGGAGGAAGTATTTTCAGACTAAGTTAACACATATCCCATTGCTGCTCAGTACAGTATTTATTTTTTTTGGCGTACAATGTGTCTGGGAACACAGTAGTTCTGACCTTCTGTGACACTTAATCCTTTTCTGACCTCAAAGGTTGTCTGCCTTCATGATCCATTCACGGCTTTTGTTCACTGGTGGGTGCAACTAGTGTACTTGAGCAATACAGAGTGATTGAGCGCTGATCAAGAAGACCCAAAAGGACAGAATAGTCCTTTCCAGGCTGGCAGATGAGCACGGGCTGGGAGTGCAATAACTCACTTGACTGCTGCATGCATGGGCAATGAGATCTACACGTAAAGAGCAAACAAGCAGAAGCTCAACCACTGTGGTGGCTACATCTTCTTTAGTCATTTCCTGCATGAGTAACCCTACCTCTTCATCCCACCAGCCCAAGCTATCACCTGCTCCACAATAAGGAATCAGTTGAAGCTGCTGCAAGTCTGTGGCTCTCCTGGAAGGCCTGGAATCATACAATCATTAGGGATTGGAAGGGATCTCAAAAGATCAAGTAGCCCAATCTCCCTGACACAGCAGGATCACCCAGACAGAGCCGCACAGAAGTTCAATCAGATGTTGCCAGCACTAAGGCTTTCTCCATACTACGGATGGCAATGTATGACAGCCCTTGGCTGGATGCCTATTCTTAATGCAAAGGGCTTAAGACTCTTCACACCAGCTAATTTTTTTGTGCACTCCTATATGATGTGAAATGATAGGATGGTATTGATTGCTCTATAAACCTCTAAAATATTAGTTTTGAGAGTCTTGCTGGTGTAAAAGGCACCAGAGATAGTATTAAAAAGCATGAAATACAGAAATGTTTTGACCAACAACTTGTGATGCTGTGCACCCTTATCCTGTTTTCTTGATGCTCCAGAACAGGTGTTCTCTTCAGCTGTGCGGTTCTTCCAAGGCTAAACCTTTAGAATCAGAAAGCACAAGCCAGGGCTTGATTTCATTACAGTAGGCTCTGATGTTATTCACCAACCATTTGAGTAACTGTATAAAATGGATGGTTTCCTTACAGTTTGATTAGATTTTGTGTCAGTTTTTACACTGACAGATTTAGAGAAAAGTAATAAAAAGACAATGTAATTTAAAAATCAATAATGTGGAGGGGAGAGAATGCAGACTGAGATGTTTTGCATAACAGGTAGCAATGTATTGTGATGTTCAGTTTCCTCTTTTACCCTTTTTTATTTATTAACATTGAAAGAGATTTCTAAGGATTTTTATCTTTTATAATTACTACAGCCCTTTTGCTGAGCTCATTTCCATTCCACAGTGTTATTTCAGCTGCTAGGCAGGAAGATAATATGCACTTCATTAAAAATAGCTGGGAAAAGGAGAGCAGCATACCCCTCCCTTAATGAGCATTTCTGGTCCCCTATCTGGGTTTTTTTTCCTTACTTTTTTTTCCCCTCTCAACATGCTACTCAGATGTTTCTTCTGTGGAGAAGTTTGATTATGCCTTAATCCAAGTGGCCAGTTCAATCTATTTTAATCCAATTAACCAATACAAACTATGCTGGGTGTCATAATCCATTTCTTAATCCAATTAGCTGTTGTTGTTCCGACTGTGGGTGAGGGCTCTGCAGAGCAGAGGCTGTTGTTTGGTTTCAATTTCAGAATGCAAAGTGATGTCGTGAGCTAGTTTAGACCATTTCTCTGGTAGCCCAAACAAAGAATCAAAGCAAAAGATGTCAGTGGTGTTTGCATCTTTCCTGGGTTTGATCTATTTTATCAATATTTAAAGCTAGTAGGACTTGATTCTCATGATCAAATTGGATTTGCCTCTTTTATTTTTTTCATGAAACTGAATTTAAGAAAACCGCTTGCTGGAGACTGGCAAAAATGACTTTTAAATTTATCTGGTTCAACTTGGGGTGCTCAGCTTGAGATGGTTCAAGGCTTCTCTGTATTTATGAAAATCAGGTCCCTTTTAAGGAAATGCAAAGCGACTCCCTCAGTTCCATAATCAGTCATGAAATCTTGCCTTTCATATTTTCCCTTTTCAAGCTCGTAGGTTGAGCAGTTCATCCAGGGAAATGCAAGCTTGGATCTCACTGAAACATTTCAGCTACTCTCCTGTCTGGCTGAGCCTTGAATATTTATGAACATATCTAGTAATTTCAGGATTATAATCAGTTCTTGATACTGAATACCAGGCTTCTGAGTAATAGAATTTAATTTTTGCTTTTACCCAACATAGAAAAAATGCAGGGAATTTTGGAGTGTAAGCTTTGTGGAGCTCAGGGAAATACTTACTTCATTCACTAATGCAATTCTCTAGGAAGAAGCTATTGACTCTATGGTCAAAAATATCGCAGTCGACAAATGGTCTTTCGAGGCCGCCTCAGTTTGTCAAAATCACATTCACCTTTAAGGCAACTGCAATTTCCAGTTTGATTTTCCTTTAGACAAGTCACACAATCTGATCTGGAAAAGACTTGCCGTTCTTTTCTATGCAAAATCTGAGGAGGAGTTAAGGTGCCACAGGACTGTTACAAACCCTTTTCCACAGACTGAATTTGTGGTGCCTACCTGTATTTGAAACACGAGTGCGAAGCGTGCACCTCAGCAATTTTGCACCACGCTCCTTTTGCAAATGTTTCCCTTATTCTGGCATCTAAGAATATATGCCCTAAGCTTGCTACAATGAGACGTGAAAAAGAATTTTGGATCTTCTGTTTTCCTCAGCATAAATAAAAAGCATATATTCTGTATAAATTATTTATA
This sequence comes from Rhinopomastus cyanomelas, assembly GCA_013400115.1. Lineage (NCBI taxonomy): Eukaryota > Metazoa > Chordata > Aves > Bucerotiformes > Rhinopomastidae > Rhinopomastus > Rhinopomastus cyanomelas. Next base: position 254,713 of record VXBP01001155.1, on the reverse strand, counting down.
TCCCAAAGTAAAAAAACCAACCAAAACACAACCTGTAGCGAAGAGATTACTGTAAGAAAAACAAAAATTCCCTCTCAGAACTTGAAGCCTTTCTATCTTATGGTCACATTTTCTATAGACATTGCCATTCAGCAAGACCAGGACAGGCTGGAGAGCCGGGGAGAGACAAATTTAAAGAAGAATAACAATGGTAAATGTAGAATCCTGCATCTGAGCAAGAACAACCCCAGGTACCAGTATAGACTGGGGACTGACCTGTTGGAGAGTAGTGTAGGAGAGAGGGATCTGGGGGTCCTGGTGGACAGCAGGATGACCATAAGCCAGCTGTGTGCTCTTGTGGCCAATAGGATTAACAGCATCCTGGGGTGGATCAGAAGAGGGGGGTTAGCAGATCAAGAGAGGTTCTTCTCCCCCTCTACTTCGCCCTGGTGAGACCACATCTGGAATATTATGTCCAGTTGTGGGCCCCTGAGCTCAAAAGGGATGTGGAGCTGCTGGAGGGAGTCCAGTGCAGAGCAACCAGGATGATGAAGGAAGTGGAGCACCTCCCTTATAAGGAGAGGCTGTGGGAGCTGGGACTCTTTAGCTTGGAGAAGAGGAGACTGAGGGGTGACCTCATTAATGCCTATAAATATTTGAGGGGTAGTTGTCAGGAGGATGGAGTCTGGCTCTTCTCAATATCATCTAGTGATAGGACAAAGGGCAATGGTTTTAAGCTGGAACATAGGAGGCTCCACATCAACATGAAAGTGAGGATGATGGCGCACTGCAACAGGATGCTCAGGGAGGTTGTGGAGTCTCCTTCACTGGAGATGTTTAAAGCGAGCCTGGATGAGTTCCTGTGTGACTTGGTCTAGATGATCCTGCTGTGGTAGGGGGATTGGACTAGATGATCTTTCAAGATTTCATAATGAATCTAAGTCAGAGGTGGTTATGTGGGACATTTAACCACATCACAGAATCACAGAATCATTAAGGGTTGGATGAGCCCTCCAGGATCACCAAGTTCTATTGTCAAACCAACACTGTCAGGCCCACTAAACAATGTTTCCAAGTGCCACATCTACACAATTTTTGAATACCTCCAGGGACGGCAACTCCACTATCTCTCTGGGCAGCCTTTTCCCATATCTGACTACTCCTTCAGTGAAGAAATTTTTCCTAATGTCCAATGTAAATCTACCCTGGTACAACTTGAGGCAATTTCTTCTTGTTCTTTCACTAGTGACTTGGGAGAAGTAAAGTGTGATAAGGTCTCTCTTCAGGTCCTTTTCTCCAGAATCAATAACCTCAATTCATTTATCTGCTCCTCATATACTGAAATTGGAATCATACAGAGAAAATTAGCACAACCTCTGTGCAAGGATGATATGTAAATCCATGCAAAATTCCATATTCTTGCAGCACTGCTGGTTCCTTGACCATGAGAAAGGTCGGCCATGGGGATTGGTCATGCAACTTTGCATGCCAATCCCTCCCTTTTGTGGATGGGAGGAGGAGACCACGGTGCTTCCATCCTTGCCCAGGTACACATCTGGCTTAAGTGTGAGGCTGGTGCCATGCCAGCACCATCACATTACTTCCACAGGTTGGAGTGGCTGTGATGAGACGGCGGTGGGCACACTGGGAATTCTCTAGATAATTGTGGTGATGTTCGGTTATAGGCTGGACTTGAAGATCTTAGAAGTCTTTTTCAGCTTCAACAATTCTTTGATTCTGCAATTCTGCCCTCAAGGCCTTCCACTAGCTTGGTCGCTCCACTTTGGACCCCCTGCAATACCTCAATTTCCATTGAGGGGCCCAAAACTAAACACAATATTTTAGGTGAGGACTCAGCATGCCAAGTACAGGGCAACAATCAATACTGCAGTCCTCCTGACACACTGTTTCTGATACAGGTCAGGATGCTGTTGACCTTCTTGGCCACCTGGGCACACTGCTGGCTCATATTCAACCAGCTGTCAATCAGCACCCCCAAGCCCTTTTCCACTAAGTAGTTCTCCAGCCACTCTTCCCCATGCATGTAGTGTTATATAGGGTTGTTGTGACCAAAGTGTAGGAGCCAGCACTTGGTGGTGTTAAACTTGTAGAAGTGACGATTTAAAAAAGCTCTGCAGAGTTTTCCTACCCTCCAGCAGATCAAAAAAGCTGGCCATGAGACTGGTGAGTTGTATCAACAGATGAAAATATTGCATGAAATAATCAACTTGCAAATAAAAATTTTGACAGTTATACAAAAAAGTCTCGGTGCTTCTGTCTAAATCAGGGATTCTCCAAGGACCTGAAGGTGTTAATGCACCTGGCATTTCCGTGGATCCTGGATGGCTCCCATGTTTCTGAGCATCATACCAGCAGTCTGTAAGTCTGGAGGCTTACCAGAATGATAAAGAGGGGAGTTCAGCTCCAGATTAAGGTTCATAAAGTAGATATCTGCATAGATACCTGATAGGTTATGGAAATGCTCTTGTTTGTGGGTTGGTCTCAATGTACACAGCAGAGATGATCAGAGAGACCATTGGACATAATCACAACATTCAAGTATTTGAAACCTACACAGGGCAATGTGCCTTTTGGCGACTGCTTGCACTGATGCTTACATGAAACCCTTCCATTTACTTGAGATCATACAGTATCCTTCTGCACAGTTGAAGACCCATAAACAACTGATTTTCAAGAAGAATGTACAAGGACATAGTAATAGAGGTTAGCTGCGGCAATGAATTTTATGAACAGCTTGATGGAAACCACATTAAGTGGCAACATCAGCCCACAAATCAGCTTTGCAATGCTCTTACTTCATTCTGGTGTTGAGGGTGATTCACTGTGAATTTGCTTTTCATGGTCACCGTTTCATGCACCATCATTTATCAACACATCAACTACTCATGCTGCAGAAAACGCTGGCGTTATGTTTTAGCAATATTAACAACTAGCATTTTCACAATGCTGCTCATGTTAGCAAAGTAAGTACTGTAAATAACATCACAAAGCCTCCAGTGATTGTCCTTTTTGTAATGTGCCTGTTCACAATGCTCTCATCCAGGTCATAAAGCTGTCATATCCTACCCTGAAGTGCATCTTAGAACAGTGAGAGGATTTCTGCTGAACCTAAAACAGTTTAAAGTGCAGCACAAGCAGAGGAAGATCTGGATGTAAAGTAAAGTAAAGAGAAAGTGCAGTAAAAGTACAGTTAAGGAAAAGAATCCCCTTATTTGGGGAAAAAAAATTCTTGAGAATTATGCTTGGGAGAGCTACATGAGGAAAAATAAAAGTACATGCTGTTAGAATGTACATATTAACTGTAATGACAGAGACAGCTTTGGTGGTTTTTTCCCTTATTTTGACAAAGTAGTATTATCACAGTGGCTCTTTTAGTCTGAATGAATGTAGTCCTTTCCAGCTATTTGGTTGCCCCCTGATTTGCAGTTCCCCCACTTACAGTCTGCATCAAAAGTAAGACTGGACCTTTTCTCTGCCACTTGCTATACCCTTGTTCTATAAAGGCACCAATATCTTAGACTCTTTCTATAGAATCTGCTTCTGTCTCTCCCTCTGTGTAACCCTTCAGTGTATTTTCCTGTGCATATTCTGAGAAGCATTGTATCCTTTCTTCTCAGGAGACTTTACGTTAGACTCATTAGCCTTTACGTTCTGAGCCTGGAAAAATAAACATGCCTCTGTTAGCAGACAGGATGCCATGTCCTTGAGGTTAATAATTTTGCCCATTACCTTTGAAGAGCTGGTCTAAGTCTTTGTCCTGGGAAGCCCAGTGTTGCTCCCTAATTAGTTTTCTATGCATCCCACTGTAATTTAAATCAATATATGCACACAAAAAGTCTTGAGCTCAATGCAACTTCACTGACTGGTCATAGAAAATATTCACCGTAATAGTCTTAAAGCAGTCACGTATTTTGTTCAACTCTATAAAATGAGATGAAAATAAGTGCACTTCAGCAGAAAACAGTGAACCTTTTCTTACCTCCTTTGAAGGCAGTATTGTACCCCTGTTTTGTACAGAGAGAAGTTGATGACCTTGCCACAGCCTTTTGCTGTGGTGTAGGGCCCCTTTACACCGTCAGGTGAAGCATTTTCAGTTCTTAGCGTGAAGATGTCTTTGCATGCAGTGTGCAGGTTACTACTTCCAAACCTCAGGATGAACACGGGGAGGATTTTTTAATTTTGAAAGCAAACAAAACTGAAAAAAAAATGGTTTAAAATGTTTAATTCTTGTATAAACCATAAAAACAGCAGAAGAGTAAGACCTATATGAGAAGAAAAGCCCTATAAAGAACTACATACTTCACCAGTTCACATGTAGAAGCACAATAAACACTAGGTTAGAAAAAAAGCACAAGACATCTACTAAGATGTCACTACAGGATGTTTAGGATGTGTCTAGACTACAAATTCCTCTCCAACTCAACACATTACATAAATGTAAAGACCAAACCCCATAGCTATGAAGTGTCCAAGAAAGAAGGCAAAAAAAAAAGCTCTTAGAATAGACACTATAAATGATTTAACTCCTGGAATTTACATTCTTTAATTTATAGAGAGACTGAGGTTGAAGGGAATAAAAAGCAGGACAAATAGGCATGCTGTTGTTTAGTGTGCACTTTTAGCCAGAGCATTTTCCAGAAGAGTTATATTCTTCGATTACCGCACTTTAAGCTTGGTGAATGTCCTTAGATACAAATATTGGCTTCATAAGAAACCTTGGGATGCAGAAGAGTTCTGTGGGCACTGAAAATATGTCAGAAAACTAGAGGAAACTAGAAAGCTCTTCTGAACTGGCAGCTGGGAGATATGTAGGACACCTCAAAATGACATCATAGATGTTTTACATTTAGGGTATTTATATTTTTATATTTATTTATAGGTCTCGCTCTCTTTGTGATGCTTTAGCTAATTTGAGTGTTTTCTGCAGACAAGTTTGAAGTTTGGCTTTAATTAAAATGTCTTGAGGACTTCCTTTCTAAGTTGTTTATTGCCTGCAAATCTCTAAGTGGTTTGTTTAAACCCTCTCTTTGTGTCTGTCTCTTTAGATGGGAGCTCTTGGTTGAAATATGGTTGAGGTCTCTGACCCACAACATTGGTGGCAGTGGTGGGATGTGTGTGGCTCTGGCTGAGGACCCCCACAACGTGTTACACCACGGATACAGTCACTACACTCCTATATATAGGATACTAGGCATAACTGAAAACTGCATGTGAGTCCTTTATATTCAGCTGTACCTGTTGGTAAACTAAGAGTAAAAAAATATCCTGAATGTTAAAACAAATTTTATCTTTTAGATTTGTTTCTGGAACAAGTGGAATGACTTCCTCAGATTTCAAAATTAACTAAGCCAGCCTTTAATAGTGTAGAACAGATAATAAGTAGCATAAGTAGCCTTCTTTGGCCATGCACAAAGTCCAAACCAGAACTGGTTTTCCAATCTTCTCTCCGTTTAAAATTAAAAATGTATGTTGTGCTTTTATTTAGCTAATTAAATATGCTTTTAACATTTTAGTTTTGTTTTGTTGTTGTGATTAATTCAGCGTGCTCTGCGATGTTGTTGAGAACCTTGTGTTGTATGACCAAACAAGTATAGAATAGTCAACTGAGCTATTCATCTTTCAGACAGAGTAAGGAGTGGAGAGAGTAAACACAGCACAGATGAGAATCTGAGCAGCTTTTGCCTGCTGTAAAGTATGTTCAGATACATGGTATTATGAATATAATGCTATGAATATGAGACTGCTATAGATGCATAAAGATGCTCCAGAAGATGTTGTGTCACAATTAAAACTTAAAGAAGGTTCCGAGCAGTTTAGTTTAACTTTCTGAGATTTCTGGGTGGGCTTGAGATACCTAAAACAGGAGCTGAATATTTTTGTCTTATTAGCAAAATGACTACATGAATAAATACAGCACATGGTGGAGTTTGTTAAAGGTCTGAGGCTAAGAAGAAATAAAAAAACTCTGCATATTCTGTCCTGGTATCTCATTCTGGGCCAGATGGTACCATCTGAAGGTTGGAAGAGCAGGTGACCACTTCAGGAAAAGAACCCAAAGGAATATCTGACAAAACCTTCTGAATCTGTAGTGTGGACACAGGCTGTTCAAAACAAGTCTTAAAACCTTTGCATGGTCCTTTGGAAATTGACTAAGTTAAGATATTAGCCCAGTCTCTAGCACAATTAGTCAGGATGAGGCAAACACATTCCAAATAAGCGATTTTCAGGTGAAGAGTTTACACTTTAGAGACCTGCAGAAATGAACAATGCTGGGGTAGATCGCAAGAAATGCTGAGTTCAGTCAGACGAGGGATCCATCTTGTACAGCACACTGTCTGTCTTACCTTGATTTAACAAAAGTTGACAAGGGCTAAAAACGGATAAAAAGCAAGCAGCTATCACACCTTTCACAGGATGTGTGAGAGCTTGGAGTAGGAAGACTCTACACGGTTGTGTCTCTGCTTGTTTAATGAAAAATCCACAGAGTATAATGAACCTCATTTCCATGAAATTAGCATATGGGTAAGGCTTTGTAGGATCTAAGAAAGGCACTTTGTTTGAACACACAAGGTATCAAAATTCTTATTTGAAATCTTTAATTAACTTTTTCCCCTCTTCATTATCAATCACTTATTTCAAATATTCATAGCCTCAATAAGCTTCTTCTGGCTGCTAAGAGATAAGACATTTAAGGAAAAAAGAATCAAAGTCAGTGTTGCTTTTATTTGTATTGCGTTTGAATTTGATCGGAATGTGTTGGGGTTTTTTATTAAAGATTCAAGTGAACAGAGCACTAAAGCTGATTTGGCTGGGTGCTTCCTGGGGATGAAGAATATGAGTGTTCACATGTGGTCTCTGAATGAAAACACAATAAACATGCATAGACCTAGATTTTAATGTCATATAATGCACACAGAACTTATCTGGGTATTGTTTTAACAGACTGACATGAAATATCTCAGGGTGTTATATTATCAGATGCAATCTTGGAATGAAATTGAGGAGCTATAAGAAATTGTTGGCACAGGGCTACTGGTGAATAAGAGTATCTGATAAAGAAGCCCAAAGTCCATGTGAGTTTTGATATCTCATGTGCACTGTCTTAGACATAAAAACGATAACCTTCACTATAATTTCTCTATGTGTAAAGCCCTTCTTCTTCACTGTATTTTCCTATACAACATAACAGTACCTTTCTAAAAAAACTCTTCCTTTTCAGTTTTGGTTTTTGACTTATCATTAATTTTGATCTGCAGTGCAATCAAGTACTGTGACTAGAGATTAAGAATTAATGAAATGGAATTAAAAGTGATCTTTAAAATAGAAGTATTTATCATGGTCTTCTCTGTCCTCAGGTTTTTCAAACACAGCCCATGACCGGGAAGTCCAATAATTAATTTTAAATAAATTAAAGGATGTTTCCATGCAGTCATTTTACTCTAGGAGCTTTGAACCTCAGGATAAACACTACAGCACTATGAGACGTGTAATGAAATTGTTACGGCAGACAGCCCGGTTATCTCGCAGTCATCTGAGTTAGATATTGATAGATCACATTTATCCTTGGCAAATTTATTAGAACAGATGAATATTCACTTTAAACTCAGAACTAGGTCATGAACTTCAAGACAACCTCTTTGCCTCGGGGAAATCTCAGTTGAATTTGTTACTTACAGAGCTGGTATTGGAATAAAGGGACAATTTTAGTGAAAGAATAAATGAGTACAGTTTTAAATTCAGATGAGTGATATATGGTTCTAGTCCCAATTAGCAAACGTGCTTATTGTTAGAAAACAGAGAGTGAATGTTCCCTTGTTTGTGGAAAATTGGCACATGCAGTATATAGCTTGTGACAAAATTTATAGAGCTTTCAGTAGAGTCCTGGTAATTATTACTGAACTATTCATTATTGATCTCATTTGGAATGTTAATGAATTTAAATTCAGCTTGTTGAAACATAAAAACAAATACCCAAAAAAATCTGTTGTTTTCAGCAGTTCTGCACTCGCTGAAGCTAATGGAAATGTTCCCACTAATGCCAAAAAATACCAGGTCTATCTGATTTGTCTGAATGCGGTTCCATAGTTGTTCTCATGGCTGATGAGCTACTGTTTAACTCCATGATGTCTTTAGCAGCATACATGTGACATGGTCTGTGGAATATCCCTGGGCCTACCTCGTCCATGGCTATCAAAGCTTAAGCAAGTGGAAGAAGTATATTGACATTTTTGGTCACTGTCAGAAGGATCTCAGTCCAAGCGCAATGGAAAATGTAACTAGCATCTGGAGAACATCTCAGTTCCCTAATCACCACAAAACCAAAAATTTAGGGCAAGTGTTGGGAATTTGTATGTCACAATGAAGTGCAGCTGGAGTGTGTGAGTAAAAGTACTCTGTAGCCTCCCACAGGGGTGCTGTATATGTGTATTTTTCTTTGGGTCTGGAGAACCTGACAACTCTAGAAGTAATGTGAGAACTGATGAATTTGGGCTTTGGGTTCGTTTCATTGCAAAAGTTAGTAGCATCATTGGATGCATAATGAAAAAACTTCTACTGTCAGGAGATGGCAAAATGTCAAGAGCTAAGCTAAGTGGATGCAAGAATAATGGCTTCCTGTTACATCCTGCCTTCAGTGTGTTAATTCAAAGAAAGTATGGTGGAAAAGAAACAAACTCAAGGAAGGAATTAAAAAAAGGATTTGAGTACTAGAAAGTATGCTTTATGGTGAAATCCCTTCATGTATTTAGTTTGCTCAAGAGGTATTTAAGAGGCAACTTAATTACAAAGTGCCTACACAAGGGTAGGGTATCTATTAGCACAAAACTCTTAGACCCTGTGGACACAGGCAGTAAAATGTCCTCTCAATATAGGAAAACAAAAGATTAAAAAATGTGGGCTTTCAATAATGTGCATATTTTAAAAATCAATAATGTGCTTAATTATTGGATCATACTGCCAATGGGCATGCAGATTTTTTCTTTCTTCGTGTTGTCTTTGCTCATGTTGTTCATGACCACACATGTCCAAAGATGCCTTCTAATTCAAGTTGCGTACAGCCGGCACTGAAAATAGAGATCACTGGATGAAGCTTCGTGGGTTGTTCTACGCGTAACGCAGATCCTGTTGTGCTCTTTTCTCTTAACACTAATACTTGCAGAATAAGCATTTTCATAATTTGAATGTTAATATTAGTTGTATTTAGATCATTAGTCATAATGATTGTTATACTCTTATAGCTTCATGATGACATAATTTCAGTCTCCAGAGGTAAGTTTCTCATTTTCTTGTTATGCTGGGCTCAACACCACAGTATTTCTGTTTTTTCCCTTGCAGTGAGAAACAGGGTTGTCAGCCTCTGAACATGTGTTCTGAGCAGTGTATTTGTATATTCCCTCCCCGCCAGAAGTGTGTTTAATGTCTTGTTTTATTAAGTAATACTTGAAATTCTTTTCTTTTATTTTTTTTATTGAAAAGGGGTGAAAGAAAAGTTCCTTACTGATTTTGATTCTATTTTAGCATCATGTCACTCAACAGTGGTATTAGGAATAGTTTAACGTTTATGTTGCACAGGCCAAAAAAAAGTCATTAGGCTTAAAAAAGCCTAGGTTTTGACTTTATTTCTATCAACTTGCATTACCATTTTCCCAAACCAACTTTACTTTGACACAGATTTGCCTGCATAATAAATTGTGACCGGGTATAAGTGAGATACAATAGATCAGATGGGACAAATTAAGACAAAGCAACATTGCAGAAAAGGGTCTGTGGACAAGGAGTTTCATTCAAGTCAGAGGTAGGCTTTGTAGAGCTGAAGGCAAATGTTGTATGGTGCTGCATTAAAAAGAGTGTAGCCAGCTAGTCGTAGAATCATAGAATCACTAGAGATTGGAAGGGATCTTGAAAGATCTAGTCCAATGCCCCTGCAATCCAGGCAGGTCTTAAATATCTCCAGAGAAGGAGACTCCACAACTCCCCTGGGCAGCCTGTTCCAGTGCTCCATCACCCTCACTGGGAACACCCAGGCAGATGTTTATTCTCTGTTGACTATCAACGTTTGTGAGATGGCACTTGTATCCAGTTTGAGGCTGCTTATTACAAGAAAAATGTTGAAGGAACAAGATGCTGAGAAAGTTGGATTTGATCCACTTAGAAGACTATAGAGAAAACCCAACTGCTATGTGTAGCTAAACTAAACGGATGGTTACGAAGAAGGTGGAGTCAAATGTCTTGGAGAGGTTCATACAATAAATGGCTTAGCCTCAAGAGGTAAAAATTCCCTATTAAAAATGGTGAAAAATAAACACAAACCTATAAGCCTAGTCAAAGACTCAACTAAGTAGCACAGAAGAGTTTTAAAACTTCTGTTCTTGGAGATACACAAAATTTGACTGGATAAGACCTGAGCAATGACCTAATTTTGGAGTTGGATGAGCTTTGAATTGAATTTTCAATAGATGACCTCTGAGGTCTTTCACTTAAGTAATTCTATTATTCGAAATACAACAGTGTCCAAACATAGTCATAAAGATTTGGACCACAACTGGCTCAAATCTTTACAAAGTCAAAGTCTGTAAAGAGCCAGCTTGATCTGGCCCATAAAAAGACACCTGAATATAGTTGTGGGCAAGGAGTAGGGCATCCTTTGTACTGCCACAAACTTTTAATAGTTGATCAAATTTTATTTTCATCATAAACCATTATGTAGACATTTTCATTCTAAAGAAAGTAATCAAGACATTGAACTTCTTTAAGTAGTCAGTGGAAAGTTAAAGCAAAGCCTGGAGGACCTATCTATGTTTCCAGTGGCCTGCACTGTCGAAATGAAATGCAGCACTCTTTAGCAGCTGAATTTCTGTAAGGACTGAACTGGTATGAGCAGTTATACTGAATGCTGAATCACTGCAGTCAACAAAAAGAGGAATGACAAAAGCATGAGTAACTGAGAGCAGGGCATTACCTTCCAGGAAATGCTCTTTTAGTCAGCTGGAAAGAAAGTTTTACTGGTGAATACCGTTATGTAAGCTGTGAGCATCAGTGAATAATTTGATGGGCATTCATTATTTAAAGGCCAGATTAAAACACCAGGTCTAGTATTTTGAACTGCTGTTGGCAGTTTTCCTCCTACAGTGTATTTATTTTCTAAAGTGGCTTCTGATACTAAATTGAAGATCTATAAAATATATTGGAATACTCATCTCATTAATAGATTGTTCTTGCAATTAACAATTCTTAATTTTATCAGCCACACTTCAAATTCAATTTGCCTAGCTTTAGTTTTATGACACTGACTCTTTATTATGTTATTCCCAGTCAAGAGTCATATAATCCATTTGTGATATTATTTTAATGGGAACTTACATTGGGTTGTTTATCTCAATTATTTTCTGAGTCACTGGGTACCAGTTTAGAGCCCCTCATTAACTAAGAGCAGAACTCTTTTCCCTGTTCCTTATAGACTCTGGGTTCTGCTGGAGAGAGTCCAGTGCAGCATAATGAAGATGATGAAGGAAGCAGAACACCTCCCTTATGAGAAAAGTCTAAGGAATCTCTTCTTCATGGTCAAGTGTATCTAATTCTTTCATTGTACACCTCTATCTTATTTAGAGTCTGTACTAATGACTGTCACACACAGTTATCAAATACTTACTTGCCTCAGCATGCTCTGGGCTGAAAAATAAGTGTTTGGGTCCTGTACTTTATTTCCCATTGTGCCCATTTTACTTGCCTTAGTGATAAAAGCACCTAAACCAGATCATGGAAGGAGTTTCCTCATCATCTACTTCTTAAGTCATGCTTAGAGCCAAGTCTGGGGAATTTTCATTTTCATGCCCATTTTGGGGTTTTTGACAATGGAACATTCTTCACAAACACCAGGCTTGCTAGTGTCATATTGTGGTAGAGGGTCTTTACTCAGGAGCTTGTGGGGCTTGTGGACAGGACTTTAAACTAAACTTGAATTGGGAGAAGAATAATATATTTGCCAATGACAAGCAGTGAGGTTGAGGTTAGTAGGACATGGGCTTTCAGCTTGCTGCTCTGAGGTGTGCTGGCGAGGCTGCAGCACAACTGACACCTTACAGAGATGAGCTGAGGGCTCCTCCCAGGAAAATCTCCTTGAAACAACTAAAGGGAGTTGAAATGTGCTCCTCAAAGATCATGGCAGTCAACAGCCTGATTGATGTGATCCTGAATCCACCACCCTCTCAATTACTCATGCATCACCCCTGTCTGCAGTACAGCGGCACCCAGGCTGTTTGCAGACTGGTGAATTTTTCAGTTCTTCAGGGTAGCTTCTCCAGCTCAGTGCTCTCAGCATGGCCTGATTCCTCAGCACCTGAACTGCATCCCTCGGTGCAGGAGACATGCTTTCAAACAAAGAACCCAGACTCTATCTTTCATGCCCAAGGTTTAAGGATTCTCAAGTCATTCTGATTTCTTCAGCTAAGCACGAAGGAATTCTCCCCAATATTTAAGCATCCCCACATCATTCTTAGTGGCAGAAATGACTAAACAGTCTCTCCTCCCACTGCTCAGTCTCTCCAAAATGGCAGCGGGCAGCCACATGGCCCCAGCCGTGTGCAGGACTGAAGATGGAGTCCAACTGCATGGCGGTGTCAGCAGGGCTGTCCTCCCCCTCTCCCCAACCCTGCACGTGGCCGAGAAGATTTTCCAGGACGCTCTCCTCCCCTCTCTCTCCTCCTGTCTCAGCTCCAGGAGGAAGAAGAGGAATCCCTCATCTTGCTGTGATGCTGATGGGCAGCTCCGGCTTGGTGGGGGGTGGTGCTAGATCTGCACCAAAGTCTGGTCCGTGGTGTCAGGTCCGTGCCGGGGTTGGTGCCACTTGAAGACGCTGCATCGTCTCCCCTTGGCATCTTCTCCCCACATTGGTGGGGCTGCGGCAGTGGGACCGGGATCCTCTGGGAGCTGCTGGAAGCCATGGCAAGTCATGGCCAGTACTGGTCCAAGGTCGGCACTGCGCAGGGCCATCTTCCTCCACCGTGCCATTTACAGGAGCAGAGCAAGACCTGGTGAGGCCCTCTGTCTTCTTTCCCACTGGGAAAATGGGGAAGGGACCCACAGGCAGCCATCTTCCCCATTCCCTACCGCTCCAGGAAGGGGGGTGGGGTTAGCATGGGGCAGCAGTCCCATGTTGGGCTGAAAGCCCTCAGCAAAAAGAGGCAGGAAACCAGCCCTTTTGTCTCCTTACCTAGAGACACCCATTAAGGGCAGGTATGTGGGACAGTGCCACCTCCCTGAGGACAGGTCACTGAGGAGAGGGGGATCCTCTGAAAGCAACATAACTTCTTTTTTCTTCATGAAAGCACAAATCTGCACATCTGAAAATTCTGGTAATTTTCAAACTGCAGCATGCACATACATTTCTCTATTTCACAAACGGAATTAAGAGCACTGGCACTTCAACAGATAGATCTTCATACAGCACTTCTGACAGGACGAACTGCAAGTGTGGAGTGGAATGTGGTACTCTGTTAATGACTGTATCCTGCTGAAGTCACTGATTTTGATGATTTTAGGGGGAGCTTGTTGGAACTGGATGTAAGTTTCTTTGAGATCTTGGAGAAAACTGTTGTTATGATTTGCTTGAAAGTATGTAGTCTGTACTATGCTTAATTTAACAGAAGTAATCTACCTACAGCATACTTCTTGTTATTTGCAACACACAGATCTAAGAAATGAAGACACCAAACTAGTGTTAACAGAGACAACATAACACAGTAATAACTAATTAGAAAGAGAAAATGGAAATCAGTAGTTGTCTTGTATCAAACTACAGAAGATGACACTAGAGACCTGATCCTTAAATTGTTTTATTTCTTCTACCTTATAATAACTACTGGTGTTATACTAACATAGAATAGACTATTATATCTCATTTCTAATTGTGTATTCACACAGAAGTAAATACCACTACTCCATGCTTTTTAATACACAGTTCTGAAAGTTCTATCACCAACTTTAACACCTGGTGAAGATCTGGCGTGACAGTGGTTACAGCTTGTTGTAACTGAACAGCCAAAAGGACTTGTGAGCTAGTAGCTCATTTGAATAAATGGATTATACACAAATGTTCTTACCATGTACAGAAACGTTGTTGAACTGTACAGGTAAGACTAAAAATGTAGTTTATTTTAGTTGGATGATTTTGTCTGCAGAGGATTGACCAACAGCTCCTTTGAGAATTACATTCTGCCTTCGCAATACTATTGATAAATATTTATTTATGATATGTTGCTATTAAACTAAAAGCTAAATGCAGATCATTTAATATGGCATTAAAAGATAGTTTCCTGAGGATATGGAGGAAGAAGTTTGCACAACCATCAAATGAAGAAATTATAAAGTCCCCACAGGGAATTATCTCCTATAGTGATACATGTAGTGCATTCATGTGAAATGGCTTGATTAAAACAACAATTGAAGTTCAGAAAAAGGCTTAAATCCTTTTTATTTTCCTCCTTTTTTTTCCTCTACTTGACTAAAAGGGTCCTTGAATTGAACAGAGTCGATAGGTAGAACTATAAAAAATATAAATCTACATCTGTGAGAGTTGAGTGTATAAAAGTTTACAGTCCAAAGATAAGGTAGATTGAGGAGCATGGCGATATTGAATCTTCTTGTTTTGTCTTTCATATAAAACCCCTTAAAATCTCAGCTTACCATGTTGAAGCTGAAAAGTTTCACTGTGTCTGTGATGAAAAATGAAAGATGGACAGTTACAGGGAAAAGAGCCTTTCCTTATTATTTAGTAGATTCCCATCCCCTGTAAAGTTCTTGATTGACTTCACTGAAGACCTTACAGGAAAAGATAACTGCCATCAGTCTCTTGTTGCCTTCCTCCCTGTCAGCATGTCTTAGAGTCCTTTGAGCATGGAAGGCATCTTTGCCCTGCCGTAGGAAAGAAGGCTTTTCATGCTCCTCCCATGGCCTGAGCCTCAGCATTTGTATGTACTGATTACCCCAACATGAGCTCTTACACCATCCTCTGGTCTGCACTGCCAGTACACACAGCCTGCTGTTTGCCACAAGAGTTTCATTATTTGTTCCAGTTCTCTGGCATGATCCCATTGACTTTACTGCTCAGGAACAGGGATAGTAGTCACAACACTTTAAGTTCACCTCTTATCTCATGATTAATTAACGCTTTTTGCCCTGAAGATCACAGGTCTCACTTTCTCAACTGAAGGATGAATGCCACAAGCATCACTAGGCAATGGAAAGCAGATCTGTGGTCAACATTCTCATTGAAAGGTGAGGTGAAGAGGATGAGAAACTAAACAGTGATCTGGAGCATTCCTGAGAAGATAATGATGGTCTTGATGATCTATGAGGTCTCTTCCAGCCTTGATAACACTGTGTGTGATACTGTGTGTGTGATAATAAAACTCAAGAGAAATCTAATGCACGGAGTTGTGCAAGTACTTGACACTGTCCTTTTCCCACTACTAAAGGACTGCTCAGTCTCTGCACGAGATGGTGCACTGATTTCTAACTATCTGTCAGACTGCAGCATAAAGACATCAGCTGTAATAACATTCACACTGCCAGCCTTGACATTGAAGTTAATCTTGAAAACACTCATTTTCCTATACTGCCTAATTTAAGCAGAACTTAAATGCAATGATGGTTTACTGTCAGGTTTTGTTCTACTGTGCTCCAGTATTACTTGACAGCTGTGAAAATGTTCATTTGCCCCTAACAAAGGGACATGTTAGAAAAGCCTAACAGTGTCAAAATGAAATTCTTATCAGGATGTCCTATTTTTGGGTACCTTTTGAAACTTTATGATAAATACCTGAAAATTAATGATCCTTGGTTCAGGAGAGAACATTTAAGAATCAAACACTATACAAAAGAGACCCAGAACCAAAGTGATCTTGGCAATGCTATTTGAGAAGTTGTGAGCTTAAGGGTCTGTAAAACTCTTTATCTTTTAGAAATTATTGTAGGAAACCAAAGTGATGTTTTGTAACAAGTGGTAGACTGAGTGTTGCTTTACTGGGAAAAGTCTTGTCCCACAACTCAGCTTCAGCAAACTTCTTCCCTAAATTAAATTTATCCTCAATAGAAGACATTACTTAAAATATGCAACTATTTGCCTGCAGATAGCCAGCTCCTAGATTTTGTGAAGCTTTGGGAGAGGCAGACATCTAGCAAAGTGTTTCACAAAATATCTTTGAAGAGAAAGAATTCTCTCCTGGTTTTACTTCCTCTTTGGGGAAAGTTTGTCCTCATAAAAATCTGCTAATCTGGTTTGAGGAGCTAGTTGACTTCACTTTGCAGTTTATAGATAAACCTACAGTTCACAAAATATTGGAAATGGGTCTACAAAGAATGATCATTGTCCACACATTGAAGAAATGACTGAAGTGGTCTCATATATACAGTGAATATGATTTGTCATTGTGTCCACCCAGTAACTCCAAGGGAGAAACCACTAAAATTCAAAAATGCCCAGGTAAACATTCCCATGTCCATCAGGCACTTAGGCAACATTCAGTTCTGATATTGAGGCTGATAAAGTAGCTTCCCAGGAAGGAATAAAGTCGTTACAGATCAAGTGGAATTTTGTAGTAAGTATATAGGACAGCAATGAAGAACTTGTCTTCATCTGGCTAATGATCACATAGATATAGGATTAAGGCTGGTGTAACGATTAAGACAGAGACAAAGCTCCTGCTGGGTGAGAGTGAGAAGCATCCTCAAAATAAGGGTTAGGTTGCAAAACAGAATTCTCCCAGGAGAATCTGTCACCTGTACTACCAATGGAAACCTATGGTAAAAACCCAGCCTATGGTTTGCTTTCAGAATTAGAGTTAGGGGATAAGTAAAGCCTAGAGTCACAGCTGAAGTAGTTGGAAAGGACTTCCAAAGGAAGGTGTAGGCTGTAGGTTTCACAGCATGGTTCTTCTCCTATCAATTGCAATCACCCTGAAACTACTAATAATTTTCTACTCCCTTTCTTCCCTCTTTCTTGAACCATTCTTACTCATCTTCTGTCTCCTGGGCTGCCAGAGTGAAAGGTATTGAGTGGTGATT
The DNA here is from genome assembly GCA_013400115.1 of Rhinopomastus cyanomelas. NCBI lineage: Eukaryota > Metazoa > Chordata > Aves > Bucerotiformes > Rhinopomastidae > Rhinopomastus > Rhinopomastus cyanomelas. The sequence continues at coordinate 237,655 of VXBP01001155.1, read as the reverse complement.
ACTGATGCTCACTGTAGAAGCTCAAAACCCTGATGTTGTCCCATGGACACTCCAACCCATCCTTTTGCAATAACAAGAAGAATGGAGAGCATTAGAGAGGATGAAGTCTAGAATATCCTGTCTTCATATTTTCTGTTAGACAGCTTCTATTTAGCTAATGTTTCTATGCATCAAGAAAAGTCCCTTCTAGTCAACCATTCAGATTGAAAAGTAAGATTTAAAAATTAATGAGCTTTTTTCAAACCAGGCATAAGCATAATTCCGACCAGGGTAGTAAGGAGTCTCCATGAGCTAATTTTTTTTCTTTGTCTCAAATACCTTCTGTGTCAGAAAGCCATAGCAAGTAAATGAGCTTTTTCGTGTATGCTTTTACGTCTGGTTCAAGCAGTGACCCATACTTAGTTATGATCATACTTAGACCCAGTCTGTTTGCAATATTATTTTAAAAAACAAATTTATCAGCAAATTATGTCAGCTGAAAGTTCAAATTCGCATTTGAACCCAATTAATTCACAAAGTAGGTGCATCATCTCCTCTATCTCTGATAAGATACGGCTTATGCCATCAATACTTACCTGAGATTAATGAGTCAAATTGCAGAGTATAGAAAAGTCATTTGTCACCCTAGCTGGAACTTTAATTAGCTGGAAAACCAACCAAGAGCCCTTCCGGTATATGGAGGCTTTATTAGAACTATTGCCAAAGTGTAGCCTCAGGTTACTGAGCTCTAAAGAAAACTTTCTTGTTCAACTAGTTATCCATTTACCTGTGTGATTACAGAAGGTACTTATTCCACTACAGGCAAGTGTAATAGACTACTACAGGATCTTGTGGCAATAAACGTGTTATAGCTAAACAATGTTTTGCTCTCCTAACACGGGATACTAAAGTTGTAACAACTCTGGGTTTTTGGTTGTCAGCCTTCCAACAAAACTTCTGAAAGGAGCAACAGAAGATCGCTTTTAAGTTTTAGGTTGCTATCAGGTTGACTAAACCAGTAACTTTTTTTCAGGAGTCTGAAAAATCATAGTGCTGATGACTCAGGTTATAGAGGCTGTGTATTGTTCATTCTTCATATGAAAGAATTATAGTTCCTTAAGCTGGGTCAACTGGTTACATTTGACTTACTCTGCAGTACTGTGAGGATGAAGAAAAAGGGACTCCAGGCAGTATTTGCTCTGTTGAAACCACCTTTTATTTGTCAATTAATAGGAAAAATAAGCGTATCGTTAGTTAGGGATCTTCCCAGTACCAGAATTATTTTGAAGTGGAAGCTGAATCTCCTATTCCAAGTACAAACATTGCAATTGTATAAACACTCTCAGCGTGCAAGGATGTAGCTCAGGGAGTTCCGATCTCCTTCACAATACTGCTTGTGTTTTGGATACATCCTGTTTTGGATACAGAGGGAAACCTAGTAACGGGTGATGTGGAAAAGGCTGAGGTGCTCAAAGCCTCCTTTGCCTCAGTCTTCAGCAGTGGAACTAGGTGTTCCCTGGACAACAGGCCTCACGCGCTGGGGGACAGAGAGGGAGAGCAGAATGAGGCCATCACTTAAACATAAACAAGTCTATGGGGCCAGATGGGCTGTACCCAAAGTGGCTGGAAGAGTTGACAGATGTGCCCACCAAACCACTTTCCATTATTTACTGGAAATCCTGGATAGGTGGGGAGGTCTCAATGCACTGGAAGGTGGCAAATGTAACACTCATGTACAAGAATGGCAGAAAGGAGGGTCTGGGAAACTACAGACCTCTCAGTCTGACCTTGGTACCAGGGAAGATCATGGAACACATCATCTGAAGTGCCATTGCACTTCACCTACAGGACAACCAGGGGATCAGGCCCAGTCAGCATGGGTTTATTAAAGGCAGGTCCTGCGTGACGAACCTGGTCTCCTTCTGTGACAGGATGACTCGACTACTGGATGAGAGAAAGGCTGTAGATATTGTTTACCTAAACTTTCTAGAAGCCTTTGACACTGTTCCTCACAGAATTCTCCTTGATAAATTGGCTGCTCGTGGCTTGAATGAGCACACAGTCTGCTGGATAAAACACTGGTTGCATGGCCGGGCCCAAAGAGTGGTGGTTAATGGAGTTAAATCCAGCTGGTGGCCTGTCACAAGTGGTGGCCTCAGGGCTTGGAGTTGGGACCATCTCTGCTTAATACCTTTACTGATGATCTTGATAAGGACACAGAGTGTATCATTACTAATTTTGCAGATGATACCAAGTTAGATGGGAGTGTTCATCTGCCAGAGGCTAGAGAAGACTCTTTTCAGAGAAATTTTGATAGATTAGAGCGATGGGCCAATGTTAATAGCATGAGCTTCAGCAAGGCCAAGTGCCAGGTCCTGCAGGTGGGCAGAGAGGGACCTGGGAATTCTAAATGACAGGAAGATTAATATAAACCAACAGTGTGCCCAAGTGGCCAAGAAGGCATTCTGGCTTATATTAGAAATAGTGTGGCCAGCAGGAGTAGGAAGGTTATCATCCCCCTGTATTTGGCACTGGTGAGGCCACATCTTAAGTATTGTGCCCAGTTTTGGCACCTCAATACAAGAGAGATGTGGAGGTGCTAACAGGTGCAGAGGAGGGCAACTAAGCTGTTAAAGGGCCGGAGAATAAATCTTATGAGGAAAAACTGAAAGAACTGGGGCTCTTTAGTTTGAAGGAGACTGAGAGGAGACCTCATCACTCTCTACAACTACTTGAAGGGATGTTGTGGAGAGGTTTGTTCTGGTCTAATCTCACAAGAAATTAGTGATAGAACAAGAGAGAATGGGTTCATGTTACAATAGGGTAGGTTTAGACTTGATATTAGGAAGATTTTTTTTCACAGAAAGGGTGGTCAGGCACTGGAATGGGCTTCCCAGGGAGGTGGTTGAGTAGCCACCCCTGGATGTGTTTATTCCTTGGATGAGGTGTTGAGGGATCTGGTTTAGGGATGTATTTGTAAATTAGGGTAGGTTGTTGGACTCAATGACCCCAGGGGTCTTTTCTAATCAGACTGATTCTGTGATTTTGTGATACAGGCTGGAGACCTGGGTGGGAAGACATTGAATGAACTCTAACAAGGGCAAGTGTAGAGTCTTGCATCTGGACAAGAACAACCCCAGGTACCAGTACAGGTTGGTGACCAACCTGTTGGAGAGCAGTGTAGGAGAAAGGGATCTGGAGGTCCTGGTGGACAGCAGGATGACTGTGAGCCCCCAATGTGCCCTTGTGGCTAAGAAGGCCAATGGCATATAATCATAGAATCATTAGGGATTGGGAGGGACCTTGCAAGATCATCTAGTCCAAACACCTGTCACAGCACGATCACCTTTATCAAGTCACACAGGAACACATCCAGGCAGATTTTAAATGTCTCCAGTGAAGGAGACTGCATAACCTCTCTGGGCAGCCTGTTCCAGGGCTCTGTCACCCTCACTGGGAAGAAACGAGAGCAGGGTGTGTTGATGAAAATTAACAGAAGTAACATATGTGGTTGGATGGTCAATTTGACAACTGGGCTGAAAACAAAAACACTAATCACAAGAAGTCCTAATGATGATGAACTACTATTTTTCCCTGTTTATGCATTGGCTTTGTAACTCCTCCAGGGAAGTTCTGCGTGCTTAAAATGACAAATAGACTGGGCTGAAGTAGAATTTTGTACTTTACCCAAAAGATGGTGTAGTGAGCAGCACAAAGCTCTGTCTTGAGGGAGAGACTGACTGTGTATTGCCTCAAGAGAGAATGACATACACTTAATCATTTGCAACAGTTCTTATTGCTTCTAAATGTTACTGACTGTCTTTCCAGGATGAAACAGAGCTACTTCAGATCTATCTGACCAGATAACAGGATACTATGGTATATGAACTATTAGCGATTTATTAGCCATTTCAAGATAGGATGGCCCAGGACATCAAGGAGTGCTGCGGCTACCATTAGTAGTAGAACTATTTGCCACTGATAATAGTGGTTTCATTCAGCAAATTAAAAAAAGGTCTGGGAACCCCTAAACTACTGTTCACTGTGAAGTAAAAGCCTATGAGCATTGTACAGTACTTTATGATGTTCTGAAATTTTCATTCATACTGTGCTGTGATGCCTGGGTTTGGCCCATGTTATGACATGTGAGTTAAATTGCCTTTACACGTCACCTACACCACATTCTGCTCCAAGGCTAACTCTCATGTATGTCAGTCAGCTACACAGTCTACGTGTAACTAAAGTACATGCACACCTGCTACAGTTTCTAGTAGTCTAAACATCTTTTAGAGAGTAAAGTTTTCATATCCATTTTGTATATGTTGTTCCAGTACTAATCTGTCATTATGGTCAGAACTTTATTTAACATCTTGTATCTCATTTATTAAATGTTAACCCATTCGGATCATAGCCAGTTCTGGTTGCAATGTCAACAGTGGATCATCTTTAAAAGACCATTAAGCAAACTGGAAGGTTTATGCCCTGTACAGCCTCAGAATACTGTTTAATTTCAGCAAAGGTCCCTATTTCATAGGTGTTCTTACCTATGACTATCCATTCGTAAATGTATGCTCAGTTTTTGTAGTTGCGCTGTGAACCAGGATAGGAGCTGATAGAACGCAAAACCTCTCACAAGAATTAAAATAATAGGAAAGGGACATGGGACAAAGGCATGTAAAAAAAAGGTACATTTTATATCTTCCAGACTACTTGGATTTTGAGGCTTACTTCATTCTTTTCTCTGGCCATAACTTTGTATAATTCTTGTACTCATAGAATCCTAGAATTATTTTTGTTGAAAGAGACATTTGAGGCCATCAAGTTAAATTGTTAAGCTAGAATCCCCTAGTCACCGATAAATTGTGTCCCTTGACACTGCATCTGCATGTCCTTGGTGAAGAAATTTTTCCTAATACCCAACATTTGCTGTTAATGTATTTATAGAAACACTTCTTGTCTTTTATGACGGTAGCCAGATTAAGTTTGTGTTGGGATTTGGCTTTTCTAATTTTCTTTATGCATAACCTCACAAAACACTTGTCATCTTCCTAGTGTCCTAGTCTTCTTCTAAAGGTCATAAAATCTCATTTTATTCCTGACTTTCATCTGAAATTCATTAGTCAGTGAGGCTCATCTCTTCCCCACTGGCTTGTCTTTCAGCTCATGGAGAATGCCTGCTCCTGTACTTTTAAGACTTCCTTCTTAAAGAATGCCCAGCCTTCCTGGCCTCCTTTCCCATTCTGAATTATCTCCCAAGGTACTTTGCCAACCAACCTCGTAACACACCAAACTGTGCCCTATGAAGACTCAACAAGACAGTTCAACTAATCCCCTTCTCCAGCAATTGAAAACTCTTCCATCTCATGATCATTGTGTTTAAGATTACTCCAACAATCACATCACACACAAGTTCTTCTCTGCTCACAAACAGTAGCTCACACCCCAACTGTGTCAGGCAGTTCTCTTCCATACATTCCACAGACCATTTTCTCCCTGCTGTATTGTATTTCCAGTGTCACTTGGTAAGCTGAAGTCTTCCGTGAGAACAAATGGTAGTGATTGCAAGGTTGCTTATAGAATATTTCATCTGCGTCTTCATCCTGATTGGGCCATCCCACCATGTGTTATCTGCCTTGTTGACCTTGCCCCTGATTCTTACCTATAAATGCTCAAACCTATTGTCACTGTCACGATATAGGAAGCTCAAAAGATGACAGTTGTCTAGGCATGGCTCCACAATTGATGGGCAGAACAGCATCTTCTTGTCCAATCTCCTGTCTTCTCTGCTGTTTTTCACTTACTGTTTGGAATCTTATTTTTTCTCTCTTCTAATAAAACATTTTGCACTGTATTTGATGGAATTTTGTTTAATAGTTGTCAGGGATTCTTCAACTTACCTACAAATAACTACAATCATTTCCTTCAGAGTGTTCACAACGCATACAAACCTCTGTCAAGTGCAACTAAGTGTTGGTGCTGGGCGAGGTTTTAGTTCATATCCCCCCCCAGATTTCTACAGAAGTGAAAACTGGCAGGAATTATTTGATTTTGTGGAGCATTTCAGTTTTGACAAGGAACTAATGATTCCATTGAAACTTCTCTGACCAATTTCCCATATGAGTCACAAACACCCTCTGGAGAAGACAATGCTGCCTCTTCCCTGCTGCCTTGGATGCAAGCAGAGATTACTGTTACTCTGTGAGCTTATTGGTTGGCTTTTAGAAGTCTCTCATTATCTCCACCAAGAATAGTGTTAACATTAGAAAATCTCCTTCAGCCTATCCTTTGTCTACTGCCAGCTGCTATAAATCTGTCTGTCCCACTGAATTAAATTAGCACATCCAAAAGCTATGTCTCTGAAGTGATTGACAAAAATTTTGCCATTGCTCATAAGAGAAGCAGGAATAGAAAGAGGGCTAACAGCAGTCTTCAGGGACTATATTTTTGAGACACTGAGATTGTACCAGATCCTCAGCTGTTATATACTGTTATAAGTCACTGAATACAGATATTATAGAGCTATGCTAATGTTAAATAAATTGAGATCTTGGCTTGGAAAACAATTAAATAAATCAAGGCTAAAGTAACTGGTCCACCACAAAGTATTAATATAGTGGTTTAGTTTTACTGTGGGCTGCTCAAATGCGCTAAACAACTATAACTGCATTCTTATTTAACCCCCATATATGTGTCATCTACATATCTCTTCTGTCAGACACTGTTAGGCAGTAAAGGCAGCTGGGTTCCATTTCTAAAACTGCCTGCACACAGTCCAACAGCAAAACAACCACTGTCAAATATTTGTTGACACCAGTTTTAGCATCCACCTCCGGTCCTGGCAAACACTATTACACTGCAGAGAAGGCATCTTGTGAACTCCTGGTGTGTTAGCACTATATTTGCAGTTACAAGCAAAGAGTTTAAACTGTGGGATTAAATCAAGGATAAATTTTATTGTGTGGAAAAAGCAGGTTTAGTTTATTCTTTAATAAATGGTCCCATATTGAATCATAACTGATAGGTAAATGAGTGTCAGTCTCTGCCATGAAAATACCTCGATCCCCAGCTATGTGCTTCCTCCAAGGGATCCCGCTGGAATGTTCAGGGCCCTGGTAAAAATCATGTAATTTTCCTAGAGGGTTAACTTTGGAAAAGAACCAGCTGCTTGGCATGCAAATGTTGACTTAACTGGATCTAACCAGGGATTCCCTAGCTGCAGGGGAGACATGCAGAGGAGTTAGGAAATTAGTAGCAAGCTGTCTGGTTTGGATGCAGGGACCCTGAAGGGATATGAATGCAACCCTCAGACAAAGGAGAAGCAAGATCTTCTGTGGCCCTACAGCAAGCTACAAGGATTACAGTGGTGATATCTGGGCAAGAAAGCTGCTGGTTGTTATGTAATTTTTTTTTAAATACAGATAAACAGGACCGAGCAAAAACTGTGAAAATTAGATGACTTATGCAGAGGGTCTATTTGTCTCTGCTCACCAGCTTCTTGTACCAAGAGACTCTGAATTTTGGCTAGAGAGCATAATATTATGAGTCGCATTTCTTTAAATATTATTAGCTTGTTAAGTACATCCCAAGTTGTTTCCTGGGGACTGAAGATGCTGTGAAAGTGTCAGGTGGGTGTATAACATTGCGTGTACCATTTCCATCCTGTTTCAGATGCACTGCTGTTTTTGTGATAGGATTAGGTGAGAACGAAAATCCAACATCATGTAACAAGACATTTTAAGTTGACAAAAGAGGTGAATCCATTCTAAGCTGATGAAATAATAAATTCCACTGTAGATGAGCAGAAGCAGAAGATTTAGAAAGCAATGAGCTACATCACATCCCATTTTCAATGTTCTTTCTCATGTACTGCAAGGAAGCTTTATAGATACTAGAAGTAACAATCGTGTATGAGACAGTAGAAAACTTTTTAGATATGACTTGGATAGTTCTTTATCTTTTCTTCCTGTTGGTTTACCTCTGATGTAGTGTCACTTCTCATGATTTAAATACTTTACTTCAGTCACTGTGGAAAGAACTGGTGTGAGCAAACTTCTCTTTCTACCTCATGAGGTCTTAACCACTTGCAAGAGTATCTCCAGTTTGTATCATCAATGAAATCTCACTGTTAGTGAATGAGGAAAAATGGACCAGAACAGACATTTTCAAAGTATTTTCAGAAAACAAGTTTTAACTCTTATGGTTTACTATTGTGGTCTGGAAATCCTTGAAAACAGAGAGAGAGAGAGAGAGTCCAGAGCATAGCAATGAGAGCACACGAAACCTCTAAGTGGAGCAGGCATGTGAGTCAGGGGATGAGAGCTGTGTTGCTGGCAACAGTATGCAGCAGAGAGGTTCATGAGTCAGTTGCATCCTGTATGAAATCCAATGACCCGCTGGGTTGGACAGATTACTATTGATGCTGTTGAATTATACTTGCTGTTCCTTTGGCAATTGTCGGCTCTGAATACTGAGTGAGTGCACAAGATCACTGTTCAAAATTTTGGTGTCACTGTAAACTTCTAGCACGGCACCGTCTGTGTTCTGTAATTTATAATTGTTATCTAATTTGTAACTGTTCTCTGTCATTTAGTTGTACATTTACTTCTGTCACATGTCTCCTAATGGTGAAAAGCTTGATTTTATCCAGACATTCGAAGATTGTAGGAAGAAACAGTATATTTTCTTAGATCACCTCATCTACCTTGAAAACACCAAGCTGTGTGGTGCAGCAGTCATGCTGGAGGGAAGGAATGCCATCCAGAGGGACCTGGACAGGTTGGAGAGGTGGATACAAGCCAACTTGATGGGGTTCAACAACACTAAGTGTAAGGTCCTGCATCTGGGTCGAGGCAATCCTAAGCACAAATACAGGCTGGGCAGTGACTGGCTGCAGAGTAGCCCTGAGGAGAGGGAATCGGGGGTGCTTGTGGACAAAAAGCTCAGCGTAAGTCAACAGGATGCACTTGCGACCCAGCAGGCAAACCAGATCCTGGGCTGCATCAGGAGAAGTGTGGCCAGCAGATCAAGGGAGGTGATTCTCCCCCTCTACTCCGCTCTGGTGAGACCCCACCTGGAGCACTGTGTCCAGTTCTGGAGCCCTCATTACAAGAAGAATGTGTACAAGCTGAAGCAAGTGCAGAGGAGGGCCACGAGGATGATCAGAGGGCTGGAGTAGCTCTCCTGTGAGGCCAGACTGAGAGAGCTGGGGCTGTTGAGTCTGGAGAAGAGGAGGCTCCCAGGTGACCTTATTGTGGCCTTTCAGTATCTGAAGGGGGCCTACAAAAAGGCTGGGGAGGGGCTTTTTAAAATGTGAGGTAGTGACAGGACTAGGGGCAATGGAGCAAAGCTGGAGATGGGTAGATTTAGAGTGGATGTGAGGAGGAAGTTCTTCACCGTGAGAGTGGTGAGAGGCTGGAATGGGTTGCCCAGGGAGGTGGTGGAGGCCCTGTACTTGGAGGTATTTAAGGCCAGGCTGGATAAGGCTCTGTCCAGCCTGGTCTAGAGTGAGGTGTCTGCCCATGGTAGGGGAGTTGGAACTGGATGATCCTGTGGTCCCCCCATGTCTGACAGAGCCAATGCCAGTTGGCTTGAAGATGGACCTACTGCTGGCCAAGGCCAAGTGCATCAATATCAGTGGTAACACCTCTCTGATAACATATTTAAAAGGGGAAGTAAACCACCTGTGCAACAGGAACCAGAGATAGGAATGAAAATATATGAGAGAAACATATCCATATATCTACCTGTAGACTGTGGAGGGCTGTACACCAGAACAGGTGGATGGCAGGACCTGTGGACCCATGGAGAGAGGAGACCACATTGGAGCAGGTTTTCTGGCAGGACTTGTGAAACAGTCAAGAACCCACACTGGAGCAGTCTATTCCTTAAGGACTGCACTTTGAGGCAAGGACACATACTGAAGCATTCCGTGAAGAACTTTAGCCTGTGGAAAGGATCCAAGTTGAAGAAATTTGTTGAAGACTTGTCTTCTGCGGGAGGGATTCCACACTGGAGGAGGGGAAGAGTGTGAAGAGGAAGAAGTGGAAGAGACAATGTGTAATGCACAGACCCCATTTCCTGTCCTCATGTGCTTCTGTGAGGGACTAGGTAGAGAAAGTCAAGAGTGACATTGAACATGCAAAGAAGGAAGGGATGGGGTAAAGGTGTTTCAAATGTTATTTTCTCGTTACTCTATTTTGATATTATTTGACATAATTTAAATTAATTTGCAACCCTCTTTCCAGTGCTGCACACTTATGGCAGAAGAAATCAGATGTGATACTGATGGAAAACAGAACAATGAAGGTGGTGGGAATCCTAAAGTCAGTGTTCCAGAAGCTGCTGAAGAAGGAAGAGGCCCCTGAGGAAAGAGAGACATTGTGTTTGTTGGGCTTCTTCCGTGTTACTTTGGTCTGCCCTGATGGTAAAAATAATTCTTAACAAATAAACTGGAAGCATGTGAACAAAATAATTGTCCGTAGCTGAACACAGCTTCAAGCACGTGGGATACTTATTATTCTGGGTTGATGTCCCACTTCAACACAAATGTGGAAAGACAACTAGAAAGGACAAATTTGGGTAGGACAGAGACTTGGAGAAGACAGCAAGTTGAATGTAAAACAAAAAAAAAAGAGAAATGTCGTATAAACTGGTGTGTTATCTACAGGGCAGCCGTTTGGTCCAGCCAGTTTTTAAACTAGTAACACATGCTACTCTTTTGCAAGTATAAAAAAACATGCCCTTATTTAAAATTGAATTATATTCAAAGGACTTAAGAAAAAAGAGGAGTGAGGTGAGGGAAAAACTTGTCCTTAGGTTACAAGGGAAATATATTCAGAAACAAAGATATTACTCACCCCTCTCCCCAACCCCTCTGTGAAACAGTATGAGATATTTGGAAAATCTCAAATGTGACGGTGCTGTCACATCTGTATCATAGTTACTCAACACCTTGTTGCCCCTCATATTACATTGTCCTAAGCAACTGCGCATGCTCTCCGTGTAAAAGCATCAACTCTGGTGACACATGCAGGTGCTACTCTGGGCTGTAAAAAAAGACACGTGGCAATCATGCTTGCAAACCCATTAAGACAACCCCAGTGGCCTGTGGAATGGGGTAATGTGCTATCACCCCTTACCATTGCTAGAAACAAGAATTGTTGACTTTTAAACAGTTTTTAATCAATTATTGCTTACTTGCACAGCTCCTGTTTCTGTGTTACTTTTTAGTTGATGTGTTCCAGATGCACATTTTGCCTTGAAGGTTTGTATTTTATATAAAATCAAAGCGTACACCTCATCCCCATTAGCAAGTGTTTCCCATTGTATTTCATATGTTTTCATTGTTAATATTGTTCTTGATGGTGAAACATTTTTAAAATGGCATATATTTCCAAATTTCAATCAACCCAAAACCTTGAAAAATTTATTCAGAATTTCATGAGGAAATAAATTTTCTCCTGTGATAAAACTCTTAGCATAGAAATGCCATCATCGCTGAAGAGATGGTTTTAAATCTGCATGATTTTTTGTTAATGGTTCTGTAGAGGGCACCATTAATATACTAAGAAGCTTCAGTAGAAGAATAAAAAACAGCTGACTTGGAAAAAATTCACTGTGCTCTATCATTTGAATCAATTGGTAGCTACGTACAGAAAATGAAACTAGGGATACACAGAAGTGTATGGAATAGCTTAAATTTTTAATCATTCAAAAGCCTTGTTAAATTCATTTTAGTATGTCACTGAAGGAAAGGAACTGGGCTGGCACAGCAGGATCAAGTCAGGAAAGCCCTGGCCAGAGTGATTATCTTGAGGGAGAGGCATCAAGCTGGCAAAGTTTTTATCTCTGCTGTGGTGCCATCACTTTTGTTACTTCATCATGATCCATGTGTTAATAGCGAATGTAACTGTATTAGATGAATTTATTTATGAGGTGTGAGCTTTTTTAATGGAGAGAGTAAAAATAAATATGATTAAGAAAAATCAGACTCCAAGGGCATTATTTAGTTGTATTGTTACACAATAGCTGTATGAATCATGGGGAGACTGAAATGGCAAAAGTACTTCCTTGCTATATAAACCGCTTCAAACTTTTTCACAGAATCACAGAACATTAGATTGGAAGGGATCTCGAAACATCATCCAGTCCAATCCCTCTGCCAGAGCAGGATCACCTAGATCAAGTCACACAGGAACACGTCCAGGCAGGTTTTAAAACATCTCCAGAGAAGGAGACTCCACAACCCACCCCAGGCAGCCAGTTCCAGTGCTCTGTCACCCTCACCATGAAGAAGTTCTTTCTCACATTTACGTGGAACTTCCTATGTTCCAGTTTAGACTCATTTGGGTTTATGCCATGTGTTGTTTGCAATCAGAAATCTCCTCACTGCTGAACATTTCAAAAAGTTGTGACAGATACACTCATGCTATTTTACAAAAGTGTGAGGGCCAGAACAAATACATGACAGAATATATAAAGTGTATTTTTTACCTGGAAAGGATTTAAAATTGGTTTTTGATTTAATTTATAGAAACTAAAAAAAAGTGGCTCTCATGAATACATTCACTTTGCAGAGTGTCTCAAATTTGAGTTTCACTTATTTCTAAGCAGTCAATAATTTAATATGTGGTGTGACTGGTTTCATATATATATTGACAATAATTGAATTTCAAGAAATCTCTGCAAATATGTATGTACATGCATATGGAAGGTCTGGAGAACAAGACTTCTGAGGAGTGGATGAGGTAGATTGGACTGGTTAGCCTTAAGAAAAAAGGCTGAGGGGAGATCTTATTGCTGTCTACAACTGTCTGAAAGGAGGTTGTAGAGAAGTGAGTGTTGGTCTCTTCTTACAAGTAACAAGTGATAGGACAAGAGGAAATGGCCTGAAGTTGTGCCAGGAGAAGTTTAGGTTAGAACATTGAAAGATTCATCAGGCATTGCAGCAGGCTGCCCAGGGAGGTGGTTGAATCACTGTCCCTGTACTTGTTAAAGAGTCAGGTAGATATGGAGCTTAAGGATTTCATGGTGGGCTTGGTAGAGTTAGGTTAATGGTTGGATTTGGTGATCTGAGAGGTCTTTTCAGACGAAAGCAACGTTATGATTCTAAATATATGTGTATATATACATACTCACGTAATACCTTTTTTCTAATTGGATGTGAGATTCCCATTGCTTATTAGAACTTTCAAAGTGGCAGACCAATAACAATCATGTGAATGTTCAACAGTTAAGGTACAAATTAACTTTGAGAAGTATAAACATCATAGTGATGAATGTACCAGAAGTGTCTGAAGAGAGTAGAAGGACATCTTAGTTATTTGAAACTGTACTGAAAATAGCTAACCAAAGATGCCAATATCAGCTTTCCTTGTCTTTGCATAATCCTTGCTCTTTGGGTGATTCTTGCAGTTGCTATTTCTAATAAATTTTAAAAGCCCAAATATGTATCTACTAGTGCTCTGATTCAAGTCACTATCAAAACTCCTGTCATTTTCAATGGTTCAAAAATGTCTGACAGCTTTATCGTGCAAGTACCTGATTTCAGCTTGCAGAGGTTCATGTGAATCATTCTAACGGGCTTGAGGGTGTTTATAGTCCATCCTTCTGGTTTGAGTAAACCTCAAAGCCCAATGGTAATTGAATCCCAAATCTGAAGAACTGGATCAAGACTATGCATAATCCATTGTAACCTATGTCAGTCTGCTTTCCCTGTAAACCTCTCCTAGCATTGTGAGAGGATTTGGAAAGCTCAGCAAACCTTGAGAAGAATACAGTTTCTTGGCTGGTGACCAAACCTCAAATGTTAGAAATTGATTTTGTTTTCTTTGCAAAGGTTTTATGGAATTTTCCTTGCCCTGTATTCAAGTTGTATTCAATGTTAATTCTCCACTTTTCATGTCTCTTCTGCTTCTTCTGAACCTTCTTGCAGTTACCTCTTTGTAGCCTTTTTGTAGGGGGCTTACAAAGAGGCTGGGGAGGGACTATTTAGGATGGTGCATAGTGACAGGACTAGGGGAAATGGAGCAAAGCTGGAGATGGGTAGATTTAGAGTGGATGTGAGGAGGAAGTTCTTCACCGTGAGAGTGGTGAGAGCCTGGAATGGGTTGCCCAGGGAGGTGGTTGGGGCTCCATCCCTGAAAGTGTTTAAGGCCAGGCTGGATGGGGCTGTGGCCAGCCTGATCTAGGGTGGGATGTCCCTGCCTGTGCTGGGGGAGTTGGAACTGGATGATGGTTCCTTTCAACCCTGAGTGATTCTGATTCCATGGCTTCTCTAGTGAGGTTAGCCTGCTCTGGCAGGGGGATTGGACTAGGTGATCTTTCAGGGTCCCTTCCAATTCCTGATGATTCTATGATACCATAAAATGATCTCTTTCACCCTTAGATATTTTGCCCAGGCCAGTCTCCATAAAACAGAGCAAACTGTGAAAACAAACTTTTAAATATCTTAAGTCTCGTTATAAAGTTTCTTTTACGTCTTACCTTTATCTTTTCCTGTGATACTTCCCTGGGCAAACAGAAGTACCTTCAAGACAGACTTTTATGTTCATGTAGCCCAAAACACAGCTGAACCATCATCCTGTATGGGACCACAGGGCATTTCTGTAATATAAATAAGTGGCAAATACAATATGTGAGCTATAGCCATGATTTAAACCTTTCATGAGCAAAGTTTCTAGGTACCAAACAGGTTTTGTTGGTCAGAAGTCATGCTCGAACAGCTCACAACTGAATGAGAAATTCCTTATGCCAGCCACCCATCTTTGGGGTTGTAAATTCTCCTCTTTGAGCCTTATTAATCCATTAACCTTTATAACCTGGCACTTTGCATCAGAATAAACAACCCACCTGCTAATGAATGTATTGAAATAAAGTTTACATTTTGCTGACATAACCACACAATTTTGCAAATTCTGGCTTTTAGAAATCTTTAGGGAATGTCATCTGCTGAAAAAACTGTTTTTCTAAACTAATTCTTTGGCTTCATTTAAACATGTGAAAATATATGTTGAAATGCTGTACAAAATTGTGCCAAAGAAGTAAATAATAGTGGGTATTATTTTAAAATGTTCATCTGTTACTACATGTCTCTAAACTTAAAATTTATGTTTTCTGAAGGTCTTTTAGGGAGGAATGCATTGTATTTTAAAAAGAAATTGATGGCCTTCAGTAAACATAGGAATGGCTGGCAACTCTGCTTTGTGTGTAGTAATAAAAATGGTTTATTGGACTAATGTAGTTAAATGCAGGAGTCAAATTGTACCCAGGCTCAACTTCATATCTTGTGTGACTCTGGGGGCAACACTTCCTGACCTGGATTCCTCCCCTTCTCCAATCCCACTTATTTTTCTGCCTGAAAGGAAAGCTTATGTGAACTAAAGTAAATATCTTTTATTTCATTTTGTTACATTTATTTTCCATTGGCTTTTTAAAAGGAAAACCATTAATGTCCCCAGAGCTTCCAGGGCCATTTATTTTGTATCTACTACCTGCCAACCCAAAGCAGAAGCTAATTCACCCCAGAAGGTTTAACTCCCATCAGCTGCAGTGTCAGGGGTACATCCGTGCCACTGTGTGTGTAGGTAAGGATCAATAAGTTCAGGAGGCATAGAAAACAGGGTTTGGAGGCTGATAATGAAGTGTATCTGGATTTGTCAGGGAAGTAAAAAGGGATATTCCACTAGGAAAAAGAGACACAACCCTATTGCTAGAAGTGAGCTGTAGATTAGCAGCATTCTTTTTTGACTTATGGTGCTATTAAGAAGCAGACTGCACAGTCAGGTTAGAGGATTTTCAGGGTTCTGATGGACTGAACACTCAATTTTCAATGCATGCTTCTGAGTCTTGAATCCTCTTTTTCTCAGTCTCTTTTGTGAAAACTCAATCCCTATGTACAAGCACCTCACTTTATGGACTGCAGACTGAACACCAACTTAAAGTCAAAGGTCACAGGAGCTAGTCAGAAAGATAGAAATCCATATAGGTTATTCAAAGAGGTGTAAAACCCTCCCCCCAAGGACTAATTATCTGAAACCCTTGCTGTAATTCTAGGTGCTTAAGTAAGAGTAGGATTTTTGTCTGGAATTTCTGTGTTGAGATCCCTGATAAAACTTTTTGGCAAAGTTTTGAGTTTACGGTTTATATTCCCACATTCTTGAATTTAGATTCAGTAACAGTTGCCCTATTCTAATTTCTAGAAAGTTGTAATTAAAAAAATCTCTGTATTTTCATTATATTAATTTAAAAAATCCAGGGACCATCTCATCTTCTTGTATGACACTTTTGCTTGTTCTAAAGCCATAGACATTACATGATCTAAAGCATTCCTGTGTTAGGAGAAATAAACTTCCTATTACAGACACAGATAATTCATAAGGCTACTCATTGCTGAACTGTTACTTATGCAGGAAACAGATTATGTAGAACAGACACAGAGAATCCCAAGAGACAGTCTGCTGAATGTGCACGTGAAGGCAACTTGCATTCTCTTTGAAATGATAAAGATGGTTTGAAATCACTGTGGCACAAGAGCAAGGCACAAAACAGCTAGGCACCTTGGAAACAGAAATCTCTGTATTGACTATTTTTATCTGGACCCATATAATTTGTTCCAAGTTCCTTTTTCAACTGTCTTAGAGGAAGGAAATGAAGAGCACTGTCCCTTGAATGCAAGCTAGACAATGGCATGTTCACAGGAAAAAAGACTTGTAACGTTTTAAGGGGAGTCTGAGGCTTGCGAGGTGCTATTTGCAATATGACAGGCACAATTTTAGTAACTCCATCCTCTCCAAGGCGAAGGTAAAAACTGTGGACAGAGAGTATGTACATACTGTTGGATATTGAGACAGGTAGATCACCATGATCATGTGGCTTGTTCCAAACACATCTTACTCAATATTCAACCTTCATGCATCATTACACCATTGTGGGAATCTCTGAAACTGTTAGGTGTTTCTTCATCTACATACTATGCTGTGTCCCAATCAACATCTCAGCTTCTCCTCAGTTATCTGAACACTGCCTGGAGCCCATAAAACTTACATCCATCTGTTCAGTGAATTTCTACAAATGTGCCAATGGACACTAGCTATCATGGACTTTCTCCACTTAAATTTAGATGCTGAAGTGTGGCATCTAAGCTGGGCAAATTAACTTGGACACCTCAGTGTCAAAGGATGGGTGTATATGCTTTGCATATGTCCACTTATCTTTAGATATCTAGCAAATTATGTACTACACAGTAAGTACAATTATTAAAGGCAGAAGGGTTGTATCCAGATCAAGAACCAGATGATGATAGTTAAGAGGAAATCTTAGTAATGATATACTGGGCTGTAAACCCACATCCATCTATATTATCTTCCTCCTTTTACGTTTAAGTGCAAAGGCAGCCTGTATGCTCAAAGGTTTTATGTGCCAATCTGTGAATTTCTCACACAGTTTCTCTGTTTGACAAAAAGAGTTGAGATCTCAAACTTTATTAAGTCCTTACATACAATTTTTTTATGAAAGTAGCTGAGCAGACAAAGCAATAAGATGCAGTAAGTTTTTCAGCTAAAGGATAGGTTACAACATGACTTTGCCACATGACTGAAATCAGAAAGACCCATTAATGAAAGAAATAAATAATCAGCCTGGCAGACCTTTAGATGGATCTAGTTGTTCCCGCACATCAGCGTCAAGCAGCGATGAGTGAATGGGCCGCAACTAGCTAAGTACTCCTTATCTTTAAATTACATTTCATTTTATAACTACATGTCATCTTATGACTATAATCCTTGTGCAATTTTAGTATACTTATCCAAAAGTTAAAAATGCAGAAGTATTTGTCTGTTTTCAAAATTGACACCAAAACCACCCTAAAATCAGTGAGAAAGGGAATTGCGTCTGTTACTGACTAGAGGAGGATCAGGAAATATTTTATGGCATTTTGTTCACTGAACAGAAAGTGTTAGCAAGAAAGTGTTTGGTAACGATTATTTGTTTCCATGAATGTTTCACAAATCACCAACCCACGCACACACAGATCTCCCTCTTAACATTTGGATTCCTCTTAATAAAAACACCGAAAAGCTTTTTGTCAATTGTTTGTTCTTCAGTAAAAATTCAATCTTTAGTAAATTATGGAAAATAAATACACGTTTCTCCTGTCAAACTCATGCTCCAAGTATGATTACCAATGTGTCAGCTTCAGAAAACCACTGCAGCTGCCACCGTCTTCTGTTCTAACCTGAAAGACATTTAAACTTATGGCTGTGACAGAGGTGTGAGACTCACAGGGACAGGATCCTAAATTCCTGTATAAATTTGGTGATTTTTTTTGGGTACATTTGTAACACTGCATGAGGGTCAGGCAGCTGGTGGAGGTTTTAAACCTTTCAACCTTTTTTAGAAGTGATTCTAAGCTACTCTAAAATGGAAAGCAGCTTTGAATCCTTAAAGAAATTTGAAGTGTTGTGCGGCATTAAACTCTTTCAATGGTGTGAGCATGTAAACCTCTTTAGGAGCTAAACATACAGTTGGTGGAAAAAAAACATCGCAGCTAGGACTTTAAAGGAGAAGAGGCAAGTGCACAATGGAAAGCTGCTCATGGCGCCCTATTAGAGCGTGGACAGCTGAACTGCTGTCAGGATTGGCAGCAGCTGTTTTGGAAGGGTTTAAAGTGAAAACAATTGCACTGAGATCACCTGATATTTTTTAAGTGGCTTTTCACAAGGTCTCTTTATTCCCATTCAAATTGGTGGACCTCGCTGCATTTGACATGAGCAGTTACACAAACTTGTCACATGTAGGACAAAAGGAATTGTCCTCAGATTGTTCCAGGGGAGGTTCAGATTGGATGTGAGGAAGACTTCCTTCACTGAAAGGCTTATCAAACACAGGAACAGGCTGCCCAGCAAAGTAGTGGGGTCACCAACTCTATAAGTATTAAAAAGATGTATAGATGTAGTGTGGAGGGACATGATTTAGTGGTCATCTGGCAGTGCAGGGTCATTGCTGTGACTTGATCTAAAAGATCTTTTACAACCAAAGCAATTCTTTGATTTTGTGATTCTGTTCCTGAAGGAAGTGCCTGGATGTTCACAGAATCACAGAATCATTAGGTATTGGAAGGGAACTCAAAAGATCATCTAGTCCAATCCCCCTGAAACAGCAGGATCACCTAGACCAAGTCACACAGGAACACAACCAGGCGGGTGTTAAACATCTCCAGTGAAGGAGACTCCACAACCTCCTTGGGCAGCCTGTTCCAGGGCTCTATCACCCTCGCTGTGAAGAAGTAGAGTGGAAGGAGAACCTCTCCTCATCCACTAACCAACCTCCTTCTGATCCACCCCAGGATACTGTTGGCCCTTGCCTGCTTCTGTTACTCACCTGAGATTGAAAAGAGAGTTATAACTTACTTCTGCTTTCTCCAAGGAATAGCATATTTCCAAGAACCAAGCACGCACTTTGCTGCTAGAGATTTGGTATCAGGATGAAACTCCTGTGGTTCAGTCTGAATCTGATAAGGATAAAGAGTGTGCAGGCTTGAGGAATTTGGTTTGACAACTAACACCAGAAGGCTTCTTGCTGGAAAATGGGCAAGAATTTACAGTAACAAAAGCAGCTGGAATTCATACCAAGCATCTTACTCACTCCTGGTGAACACGCATTTCTAACCTCTACTAGATATTCTTGCTGACCCATACTTACAGCACTAACAGTACAGACTGTCTTCTGAATGCTTCCTGCCCAAACCAGCCTCAGCAAACTAATTCAAGGGCAGCTCTCATACAGGTTTTCGTAATCTGGAGATTTATGGGCAAAAGTGGGGCTGGGGGCAGCTGAGCAGAATTCTGGGGGCAGAATGGGGGTCCAGGGGATTGGGGTCGCCACTGCTCTTCACCGTCTATGAGAAGGCTACAGGGCCATGGCCAGCCACCGTGACCTGAGCAATCCCATCTTCCCCCCGACCCTGGGAACGTGAGGGTGGTGCCGGAGCCGAAGGTCCCTGATGGGAGGAAGACTGCAGCCAAAAGAGACTGGGCTGGATCATCAGCCCCCTTTTATAGTGTC
This sequence comes from Rhinopomastus cyanomelas, assembly GCA_013400115.1. Classification (NCBI taxonomy): domain Eukaryota; kingdom Metazoa; phylum Chordata; class Aves; order Bucerotiformes; family Rhinopomastidae; genus Rhinopomastus; species Rhinopomastus cyanomelas. Next base: position 217,615 of record VXBP01001155.1, on the reverse strand, counting down.
ACCTAGTCCACCTTCCCCAGGACAGGTCACTAGTGGGAGTTCTTTTAAAGCAACATGAATGTCTTTCATCATGAAAGCACAAATCTATGCATTTGAAAATTTTGGTAATATTCAAACTGCAACAGTGTGTGAACTTTTCCAGAGGGAGCATAAAGCAAGTGATGTACTTTAGAAAGTGCAATACTTTCTTCTCCCAGGTAACAGGACATACAGAGCAAAATGCCAGACACAGATGACCTACTGAAGACAAGTTAACAAGATCTTGAACAATTTTCTGCAGACGAGTGTGATGAACCCATTATTAGGAATTATTTGGGGCCTCTGTGGGCTCTCAGTGTTTCAACTGTATTTGTCATATTTACAGTACATGATAAATGAACTAACAGGAGAAAAACCCAGACTGTAAAGAGATTAGATCATCTGGGATGAAGAACTACCAGCACTGAGGCTTTACACCAAAGGAAAAGAAATAATCGCACCTTACACACAGCATATGTAAGCTCTGCAGCTACCTTGAAAAAATGTCCCCCTTCAGGGCATTTCTTACCCTTTGGGCTACTTGCAGTTTTCCCATCTCATTTATCATCTTTGAGGCAAACATGCATTTTCCTTCATTTTTTGTCCTCCCCTACAGAAAACATCCTATGCAGAAACGTGATGAAACTATGGTTTGAATCCTTTCAACCCTTTCAGTAATTATTAACCATTCAACTTCTCAGAAGCCATGTTTCTAATCACACAGAATCACAGAATCATAGAATCATTAGGGACTGGAAGGGACCTCGAAAGATCATCTAGTCCAATCCCCCCGCCACAGCAGGATCACCTAAACCAAGTCACACAGGAACACATCTGAGAGGGTCTTAAACGTCTCCAGTGAAGGAAACTCCACAACCTCTCTGGGCAGCCTGTTCTAGTGCTCCATCATCCTCCCTGTGAAGATCCACCCCAGGATGCTGTTGGCCCTCTGATTACTTTTACGTTCTCTTGACCAGGCTCCTTTGTCAATATCTCTATCCATTAACATGGAATATTAATGAAGCCTGACTTTGTCAGAAAGGTTCCTCCTTCACCTATTGTTTTCTGCATAACTCTTGACCCCGTAGAGTTACGCATACAACCCAGTAACAGCATAAGTGATTTAGAAACTTAGTTTTTACATGGCTCTAACTCTGCGTAACAGATGCTCTCTTACAGATACTCTGGATAGGTACAGACGTTTCCTGGCCCTTAACAAGCTGCCCTGAACAAAACACATTTATAAGAACTCCATGGTATAGGGTGTTATGTACAATACATTTTACTAGCTGGAATCACATCATTTAACTTGTGGCAATGACCTGCTGCCACGCAACATATTTCTTGTGTGTGTATAGACATTACATGGAAGGAAAAAGCATAGTATAGGCAGCTCTAACAAGACCCAGGTATTCAATGAAATCCGATTCCTGTTTTCTGTAGCACTCCTTTTACTACTGAATATTTTCTTTTTATTTCCTCTTTCTTTTCATCCCCCTCTCCCAAGCTGCCTTTCTTGCAGAGTTCAGGGATGTGATACTGATTCCTTTCCTGACACATCCATCCTACACTGATCATAAAGAGCAAGAGGCTGACAGATAATGTCAAACAGCTTTCCCTGGGAACTCAAGATTATGCAAGTACAGTTTGATCTCTGCAATGGTTTAGAATCACTCAGATGCACATTGTGCACTGGTGCCAAAAGTTTGTCTCCAGGCTACTAGCAAAATTTAAGGCACTGTGATGTTTAAACAGAAAAAATATGTCTTTTATTAATCATATTTGCACAACTGATCAGGAAAATTCATTTCTTATGTTTTCAGAATTAATTTTGTGAAGCAAAGTGAAGTCAGATTAACCTATAGACCTAAGCAAAACTATGGCTTCTTTGTTTCAGGCTGGAGAAAGGCCAAATCACATTACACATACTTTGCTGGTACAGTTATATCTTAGGAAAGCCCCAGTAGGCCTGGAGAAGGAACGGGTGTCTAACAGATTTAATGGCTGGGTATACAGCTCTGTCTTGTACTAGTTCCAGGTTCTTACATTATAAACCACACAGATATCAGTTTTATTGTCATTGCAATCCCTGAGACATGCATATATCACACAGACACTACGGGAACACTTTTGATGAATGAAAGGGCCACTTTTTGCCAACACAATCTGTGCATAGTGATGAGTAGAACGTATTCTAGGTAGGACTGTTGGAACACACCAGCTTCTGCTTTTCCAAAGTCCATAATTTGCTTTCCTATTGTGGCTTTTTTCATTGTCTAGGAATTTTTGTTTTTCTATTCCACTGTATTTCAGTGTGATTAATCTGAATTTACTGCATACAATTCTTATCCAGACATATGGTTTCTAGCTAACAGTCATTTGTCTACTATATGTAAAGCAAAATGTTTAAACATGCTGACTTATTTTCTAGGGTGTATTTAGATAGTTCATAATTTTTTTCTGTTTTAAGAGGTGTTAAAGACCCTACTAAAGTTAGTGGGAACTTTGCTCAATATGTTTCAATACTGCACTTTCATTAACATTTTATTGATTATTAAACCGCCTAGGTGTTCAGACACTGAGATAAAACTTATTCTGCATAGGTTATCCAGATGACAGGACACATAAGAACATCAAAATTAATTGTTTAAAGTATGGTTTCCAGTTACAATGGCTAATCAAACATTTGCCAAGTACAACTCTTCCTTCTAGCTGTAGTCTTTTCCATGTCAGGAAAAGACAGAGGAAACAGATGCTTCCTGCACACGCTGCCAGTCTCAATGGTATCGAAGCCATGGGTTGTGTAGCCAGTAAGGTCCATGTGAAAGCAGTGCAGACAATGCTTTATTTTCCTTAATAACTAGAAACATGTAATTTGTGTGTGTTTATGGATTGAAAAAGGAACCTTAAAGCACTGCTTTTTCTTTAGACAACCAAACTGTATGATTGCTTGAATAAGATATCAAGAGACTAAGACAAACCACTTTGGACTTCTGGCCTCGATTCTTTTTTAAAAAAAGTTTTATTTACAGAATCTAGAATCACTCTGGTTGGAAAAGATCCTGGGTTCATCGACTCCAACCACCTACCCTCCTTTACAAGTTCATCCCTAAACCAGATCCCTCAACACCTCATTGAAAAAAATATTTAAACATATCCAGGGATGGAGACTCCTGGGGATGCCCATTCCAGTGCCTGACCACCCTTTCTGTGAAAAAATTCTTCCTAATATCAAATCTAAACCTATCCTGTTGTAACTTGAACCCATTCCCTCTTGTTCTATCACCAATTGCTTGTGAGAACAGACCAGCATGACCTTTTCCACAATGTCCTTTCAGGTAGTTGTAGAGAGTGATAAGGTCTCCTCTCAGCCTGCTCTTCCTCAAACTGAAGAGCCCCAGCTCTTTCAGTCTTTCCTCATAAGATTTATTCTCTAGGCCCTTCAACAGCCTAGTTGCCCTCCTCTGCACCTGCTCCAGCACCTCTGCATCTCTCTTGTATTGAAATGCCAAAACTGGGCACAATATTCAAGGTTAGCTTTCTTCCTGTGCACAACAGAACAATTCTATCTTAACCCAATTGTGTTTTCCCTCATTTTTATTAGTATGTAAGCACAAAAAATTTATGTGGATGTAGAAGGTAAAACACCACTGAATTTTCTACCTATTGCAAGGTTCAGAGTTAATCAGAAATAGGCAAAACTCTACTACATATGAATGTTCATTGTTATTTGGAAATCTGGAAGTCTGAATATATTTGGTTTTGATTATCCCATACCTAATTCCAGGAAAGTTTAGTCCCACAAAACACTGAATCCCTTTCACTTGCAATGACATCAGGAGATAGCAATTGGTTGGGATCCCTCATTTTTACCTTATCCTTGAGAATCAGCCAAATGATTTGCAATGGAAGTCTGTTTCCAGAGGAAAAAAAAAACCTACCACAACCCCACAGCCATCCATCTCAATGAATATTTCTCATATCCAAACAATAAAAGCATCAGGCTTAAGTATCAGACTTAAAGCTGTCAAGTTACTGGCCAAAAGAGTTGTTAGCATTTCACATAATCTAATGTATACATTTAGGCAGTTTCATGGTTCACTCAGATCCTACAGTCTCTTTTTTCATTTGGGGAACCATTCCAGCCCCTGTCACTGAGACACAGACTCTTTATTTGGCCTTAAAGGTTTCGCAGCAGTGTAGTGTGTGTTGTGCTGAACCTTCGGATCCTGCGTCAGACCGGGTGATGCAGGTAGAAAAAGCCCTAAAGCTCTAAAGGTACTGTGGACTTTTAGATCCACAAATTTGCTGTAGTAAAGAGCTCAAGAAGTTATTATTAATAATAGGTTTGAAAGCCTCCCTTCTCAGTATTTTGAAACCAACATAAACATGAACTCTGCCTTATTCGTCAGCATTTTGAAACACTAACAATGAGCTGTAAAAGTGACCGAATCTATCTTTTTCTTCCTTCTCCACAGTATTTCCAGATCCTTCCATTGTCTGCATTATCAGATGTATTTTCATATTTCTTTGCAGTTTCTTTTCTCTCAGAACTGTGGATATGGGGATTGATCCAATTGTCTTGAGGAGAGGTTTTTAACAAGAATGTATAAAAAAAAGGTAAGTGGCATCACTTTATCTCTTTTTTTTTGTTTGTTTGGTTTTCCTTCTCTGTTATTAGACAGAAAAGGAAAAGAAATCCTAACACTCGCATGACCATTTCCATATTTGTATAGAGACAAAGATTTTGTACTGCAAAACCCATTACTGGATCAGATGGACTGATAGAGGTAACTGGCTAGAGTTCTCTCTGTTGGACAAAACATCCAAAAGGGGACATAAATGAGTTTGGTCCCAGAAATACTAGAGAAGTAGACATACTGATGAGAAAGGCTTCTCTTGTGGTTTCCAGCTCTTCCACCCCCAGGCAGCTGAGCTGCTCTTGTCCTTTCTTGTGCCTGAAAGACTTTTGGAAAAGGTTCTTCCATCAGCCGAAGAATCAGTGCAAAAATAAACGCAGTTCTTAGTTTTAAACTGCATTAACATCTGGATACATCTGCACACGATTACTGGATGGGGTACAGCGTGTTTGGAGGTTAATGCACAGAATATAATTAATTCTCTCATAGGCAGTTTTAAGTAGCCTGCGTGAAGGGGTTGTGTACTCTAGCTGTAAATACTAGCTTGGGTGATTGAAATTCCTGCTGTAAGTGCTTCATATATAAATGTTTAGTTACTTATCAGCAGAACAAAAAAATGTCTGATTTTTGGTGGCATCTGAAAAAAAACAAACAAACCAGCTGCCCAATGTTCTGGGAGCTGCCTTTATCCAGGGCGCTTATAACTGCTGCCTGTGCTCTGCAAGGCTTAGAACTTTTTGAATCTTCAAGAGCATCCAGAAATTAAATTTTCCAATTACAATATTACACATTGGAAAACTGTAGTGATAAAATGAATTGTATTTCTCCCACCTGCTTGTTTTTTGCAAAAAGCAAGCAGTTTGTCATTTAAGATCTCACAAAATTGTGGTAGAACAAGTGCTGCTTTAATTAGTGTAATTTGCATGTACCTTCTAAAAAGAGAAATGCATTTACAATCTGCTTTGGATGCTCTTTTAATTTTTCAGGTCTATGAATTAAACACAATAAACCGAGCACATGGCTTTTGGGATTTGTAAAAATATTTTAATCTGTTCTCTACAGTGAGAGTTTTTCCTATATATCCTTTGCTGTGAGACTGCACCTCATTGCACTGCAACGAAGGAAATGTTTGCCTATGTGTGAACTACAGTGAGCAGCACCTGTGTGTCATTGATGAATATAGAGGAAGAGTGGTTTTGCACTGAAGTGTCATTGGCATGAATGTCTTCTATAGGTCTTGTCATGGAATCATAGAATCATTAGGGATTGGAAGGGATCTTGAAAGATCATCTAGTCCAATCCCCCTGACACAGCAGGATCAGCTAGACCAAGTCACACGGGAACACATCCAGGTGGGTGTTAAACATCTCCAGTGAAGGAGACTCCACAACCTCCCTGGGCAGCCTGTTCCAGTGCTCTGTCACCCTCCCTGTGAAGAAGTTCCTTCTCATATTTATATGGAACCTCCTATGTTCCAGTTTACAACCATTGCCCCGTGTCCTATCACTAAATGACATTGAGAAGAGCCTGGCTCCATCCTCCTGACACCCACCCTTCACATATTTATAGGCATTAATGAGGTCACCACTCAGTCTCCTCCAAGGTGAAGAGAGCCACCTGCACTCAGCTAAAATATTTAGAATGCCAGTCATACCAGGCACTTTGATGAAGACTACCTTTGATCAGAAAAAGTGCTACATTAACAAAACAAACTTCAGTCAGTCTGTTGTTTCCTGTGTTCTTTTCAACTGACTAGTTCCTGGCTCCTCTCGGTATTTTCTGCATCCAACCTTAATTCTTTACAGAGGAATTACTATTTTTCTGTGTTTTAGAGGGAGGAATGAGATACTTTAATATAATGAAGGGAGAACCTAATAAAACACCGCAAAAATGGGTTTAGCATCTCCTCAGTGACAACTGAAAAAAAATACATAAAGTTATTTTTTAAAAAGGTTCATTAAACACTAAATAAATGCATGAATCAAATGAATCTACTGCAAGCAACAAATTCAAAGGAGTCTGCCAAACCTGAGCTCTAGCAAATGAAGAGGTTTCCTTCTCAATACAACCATTAGCAGCATTATCACCTCTTTCAATGCCTTCCATTTGGATGCTTGTGGATGTCTTATTATGCAATGAGAAACAGCAGTGTAATTAAAGCACCTTCAGTTTCAATCAACCAAAAAGCACTAAGAAAGGAAGGAGTGGTGTAGGAAGTTGATTGTTTGTTACACTCCACATTCAGTAGCAACTCTTCATCTTGTTTCGGAAGCAGCCTCACCCCTGGATCTTGAAGGATTTCTCACCTGCACAGATTGAGACACAAGACTAATTTTTTTGGTGGTCTGTTCTTTAACAGGGAGAAGGGACAACATCTCAGGCTCTCACCAGATATCTCTAGGTTATACAACCACAATGATGACACTAATGAGCTCCTTAAAAATGCAAGTAGTAACTCAGTTAATAGATAGCTTGTGTTATTGACGGGCTGACAATGAGTTAAAAAAATATAACATGCCCTAACAGAGTCTTTTACTTAACTTTATGAAATATTTTTCAAAGCTTCAAGGTAATAGTGAGTGAAGATGAGATTGTGATTAAAATAGAAATTATCTGATTGGAAAAAGATGCATCTTTCCACGTTTTCCAAATGGAACTGTGATTATGGACACAATGTAAGAAATGCTTTAAAACTGTTAGTTTCCTAGCTATTCTTATAGCTTTCTTGTTTATTGGAGGTTGCCTATGGAAAAAATGACAATGAAAGTGAAGTCTGCTATTATGTGTCGTGCCTACAACAGCTACTCTATCTGCTGTCGGACTGCACTGCATGCATTGCGCATCTCTGAACGGCACATTGACATGCTGACATAAAATACAAACATGATCCAATTACATTTTCTGCAGCTGCATCTCGTTTTGCTAATGCTTACAAATGAAGGGCGTCTATCATCTCTTACGTGAGACAGAACACAGGTAGCATTCTAAGTCCCTTGATTTTTTTAGTGTTCACCATGTAAATACAGAAGCAGCCATAACTGTAAACAGTTGACATGTAGCTCATAAACCAGTCCAGTCAATATAAGAATGCAACAATACAGGATGTCCAGAAATGATTCCTCCTTAGTGTCATTTACTAGTGATGGCATTTGTAGCAATGTGCCTTTGATAACTGATTCACTGAAGATGGCTTACATGCACAGTACTGGCACTTATCTACATCCACAATGATGAGTATCTGTTATCTTTATTTTTTTCCTTTTTTATTCCTATGGATAGCAAACCCTGGCAAATCCAATCATAGAATCATAGAATCATTAGGGATTGGAAGGGACCTTAAAAGATCATCTAGTCCAATCCCCCTAGACCAAGTAATAGAGTTAGTCAGGGAACTTTAATTAAGCCAGGGTATTTGAGGACAGTTTTTTGGAAGGATGCTATTTGTTCGCATGAGACAGATTTGCATGAAGCACAACAACTTTAGAGAGTAAAAGTGATTCATATTAACATAGCCAACAGTGACCAAGTAGAGTGGTAAAACATACAAAGTTCCATTAGGTGCTGAATTGTAGTTGTGCTTCAATGGGACACACAATTATAGCTTGGATTAGTTTCACATTAGAAGCAAAACATGACCTAAGCCCTTCCTGAGTGAAAACTGCCTTTGCTTCCTTCTTCTACCTCTGTTATATTGGACATTGCCTGCCAGTTGCCTGGGGTTTATAATTCTCGTTGCCTGTCGTGTCTGCAGTCACTGAGCAGTAGGGTGTTCATTGTGTCAGCACCACTGGGGCTGACTTACCCAAGCTTTTTGCAGCACATCCCTGTACCACCTCAGGGTATGGCTCGACTCATCTATCTAGCAACAATCCTAACTTCCAGTCAGTAAGGAATGGCTGTAGATGGACAGTCCTGCCAATTTCTTAGGTTATTGCTGTCTTCCAGCAGAATGGAAAGCAGAGTGAGGAGGAGTGCCATTAATTGCCTTTTTGCATGGGAGTGAGGATGAAAGGAGTGAAAGTTTCAAAGAATTGCAGTTGCTGTGAACTCTTTCAGATGCTGTTCAGTTGCTGGAAAATTTCAAGGGCAATACATTGGGAGGATTTGTTCCTCTGTTTTCCTTTATTCTTGAATCTGCCTATTAAAATGGAGCTAATATCCTACAAGGCTTTTTCTTTAAGCGAGTGCCATTAAAGACTCTTCTGAGGTCCCTTCCAATCCCTAATGATTCTGTGATTCTATGATTCTATGAAACAGAGAACCGTATACTTACAAATCACGGGAACTCTACAGCTAAAAAAATTGAGCATGTGACAGAGTCATAGAATCATCCAGTCCAATCCCCCTGCCACAGCAGGATCACCCAGACCAAGTCACACAGTCACTCAGGGTTAGAAGGGACCACAGGATCATCCAGTTCCAACTCCCCTACCATGGCCAGGGACACCCCACCCTAGATCAGGCTGAACAGAGCCGCATCCAGCCTGGCCTTAAACACCTCCAAGGATGGGGCCTCCCCACCCTCCTGGGCAACCCATTCCAGGGTCTCACCACCCTCACAGTGAAGAATCTCCTTCTCACATCCACTCTAAATCTACCCATCTCCAGCTTTGCTCCACTCCCCCTAGTCCTGTTGCTACCTGACATCCTAAAAAGTCCCTCCCCAGCCTTTTGTAGGCCCCTTTCCTTTGCCTTTGAAGAGGAAACTTTACCTTCACGTCAAACAACTCAATTATCTGGTTTACTTTTTTTGGTTTTCATCTTTATTTTTATTGCCATTAACATGGGTACATATGGGAGAGCATATTGCAGGATACAAGTATCAGATGGCTGTCCAGAAATCTGGCATCTGCACAAATCAGGTTATTTCCAAATGGGAAACTGAATCTTCATGAAATGACTAGTTATGGAGTACATAGAAATCACAGTTGGGCAAGTAACCTGATGCTCCTCTCCACCTTAGAGCACCCTGAACTCACCCCAATACTTTGAGAGGTGATGTGTCGCTCAGTCTGAGCAAGAATACCAGAAGTTTGTTGCACAGAAATTTCTGTGCCTGTGAAAGAAATAACATTAGAAACATATTACAGTAGAGATGACTTTTTGGTGCCACTTCAGTGCCACAGCACTGTAGCCATAAACAGTAGCTCCAAGAGGCCCTGGTCCAATAATGAAGACATTGTTATAACACACAGAGCACAGATGCTCATAGCTGCTTACAATACATGCGGTGATATGTCCTCTAGTAAAAAACTTTGCTGCTGCAGGATTGATCTTTTACAATATCTCGTGCTTATTTGCAGCATCCCACGGGATGTCTCTTTTCTCCTTTTCTCCCACTGTAAGTTTTCTTTCTAATATTTGTACTACATTTCTCTATTTTTAGCAACATAATACCAGCAAGGAAAAGTCTCATTACCTGTAGTCAGACTTCCATCTGTGTGATTCCTCTTCAATAAACATTTTCTCTTGATTTCTCTGCCAAGGAGCAAGAAATGCTTAGCTCTTTTAATCATATAATAAACTTTAATCACTCTGTGCTGCAGGAATGAATCTTGTTTTTTTAGCAGCAGCTTCAGCACTAGCAATAAACATGAAGGATCTGAGAGAGACTGAAAGTTCTACATGAAGCTCAGAGCAAGAGTAGCTTCGGAGGGAGGAAGCTGAGGTACAGAGAGGTGCATGAGGTATTTGCTTTGATGGAGAGAGCATTCCTCAACTCTTTTTCTTTTGCATCTCTAGTTCCCTGCAGCTGCGATTCTCTAGCAACCAGTATACAGAGGCAAGGGGGTTGTAGCTGCATATTTTTGCATGTTCTTGGTTTTTTCTCTGCATCCGTCTCCCTTTTCTGACCATTTGATCCATACAGGAAATCTGGTTCACTGAAGAATACTGAAGAATAAAAATATTTATGGTTCTGACTGAAAATTGTCCCCAGGCTGTTCACTGACGTTCCAGGACGTGCTTCTGGAAAGTTTTGCTTTTAACAAAAAGCAAAGTCCAAGTGGAAACGTATTGCAAGAATTTCTTTCAAAGTGCTGTGAGGTATCTACAAATGTGTGTGTGCAGCTTTCTCTGCTCTCTGGGAGTGCACACTTTCTGCATCTTAGCGTTGAACTGGAAACAGTGGAAATCTAAGTAATTCGGGAGACCTGTCACAAGCTTTGTCTCACATTTGCCAATTCCTGGCATGAAGATGAGCTTGAAAGTCTCTGTTTTATGATCAGCTACTACAGGAAAGGGCTCATAATAGAAACACCACTTTAAAGTACTATTATTCATTATAATAACAGTCTTCTATAACAACAACATCAGTCTGATCAAGCTCAATTTCAGATAAATCTATAAGACATTGGATTGGATGCATGAATTATTTCGGCCGATTCAACCTCTTTTTCTGCCACAAAATTTGGGATAAAAACATCGAGGTTTTTTGTTTATTAGAGGATGGAGCTTTTGGATTTGTTTCATTGTCTGAATTTTATTCAGTTGAAGTGGAGAATTGACTTCTACTCATGTCAGAGGGTCATTTTCTGCAGCAGTGAAAGCTATTCGGTGGTGTGCAGGAATATGCTGAAGTGATAAGCTGAAAGCATGTGGAAGAGATCATGATGGACTACAAGCTGAACTTTCAGACTTGGCAATGTGGTAGCCTTCCAAAACCAGCACAGGCAAGTGTCACTCAGAGCAAATGAACAGGAATTTTAATGCAAGAGCTAGGAGACAACAATCAGCCTGTTCACTCCTGATCACTTGCCATCTGTGCATTAGTGTGTACTAAAGTGTGTGCTGAAGCACCATGTTTGAAAAGTGATGGAAGGGAACAGAAAACCCTGAAGTGAAGCAACACCATGCAACATTGAAAAACGTGACTTACAAAGAAAGTTACTTGAAATGGGCTTATTTCATTTACAAATCAAAAGACTGTGGAGGACTATGTATGCAATTTTCTCATACTCTTCAGCTGATCACGTCAGCTAATGGGCAAAGCAGTGGAATCAGTGCAGCCCTCTATATTTGCACTATATTTCAGTAAAAATGCCTCTGTAAAGGGAAAATAAAATGCTGGAACAGATTACAGAAGGATACAAACTTTCCCATCAGAACAGGTTGTACAGACATTTTCAAGGGATGATTTGGGTAGGCGTGGAGGACAAATAGGATAATCTGAGACCAGCTGCACTCAGCAGGTCCAGGGTTTGATGCTACAGAGCAGCATGACTCTATTAGGGACTTTATGGAGTGATAGGGAGTAGAGGAAGGAGAGACAGTAAAATAAATATGTAAGGCTGCAAATTCTGTATCTTAGCAGCTGGTAAAAGAAAAAAGCAAATGAGAAAGTCTTATTAGACATTGTTCTGTGGAACCTGAATCCTGCTCTGCCACAGCCCAAGCCTGTATCTTGCTCCACAATTGTGCTGCTAGAGGAGACAAGAGCAGGAACTGGAGCTGAATGACCTCTTTATATGAACGAGTGCTACTTTAATTGGAACCTAATGTGTCCCCAAAATGTCTGACAGCTTTCTGTATATCCCTCCACTTCCCATGCCTAGTTATTTTTCCCTTTTGGCCAAGAAGAGAGACAGGGGGAAAGAGACAATCATCAGGACACCTCAGCCTGAATTCAGCTTTTTGCCCTTATTTCTCTGTGCTACTTTAAGAAGGTTGAAGATGTGGCCTTGCAGTTCCAGCTTCAGTACAAAACTGAGAACAAGTTAGCAGTGCATCGAGTATCCAGTCAGGCGATAATGCATAGAATTTACTGCACACTCTTGTGCATGGACATGCAGCTGGCAGGTTATTAGTAGATTGGGGGTTCTGGTTCCTCAAGGCTAATTTGTTCACCTGTTTCTTTTAAGAACCAAAGCCAACCTGTGTTACATTCAAGAGCCTTAGGGTCAGCCAGAGGCCCCATTCTTGTTAGCCATATAAAGTCCTTCCTCTCCTCAAACACTACAATTAGAGATCATAGAATCATAGAATCACTACGGACTGGAAGGGACCTCGAAAGATCATCTAGTCCAATGACAGATGTATGTAGCTGCCTTAGATTTTTTTAGTCTCTGTAATTCAGGGTAGGAGTGCTGATTTTCTATATTACCGCACAATGAACACTTACTATTTTTCCTGAAAATAAATATGCTGAAATGCAGTGATTAATAATGTCCTTCCTAGCAAGAAATACATGTTGTGGAATACATAACATGTGCTAAGCTTAGGAAGGATGTAATCCTTACTCAGTTTAGCTGATGATTAAGAGTGAAATTCTCTACACAAGATGCCTGGTCACCTCTTTCCATTATTGGACTTTGAACTTTTGGCCACTGTATGTGAAAAAGTTGTTTGATAGATGCTGTGAAGCTGGAGTTAAGTTCTGATGATAGCTCTGTGAGTCAAAGGTTCCTAAACTACTACGTGCATCATTAGTGTGATTGCAGCTATGTGAAACCACAGTGGCAGAGAGCCAGCAGCAGCGGGTGCTGCTTGGTGGTATTTCTAACTGCTGCTGCTGCTGCTACCCATCATTGCTGATGACGGTATTCACGTTTAACACTACTGCTGATGAAAGTACCTGCAATTACGACAACTGATGGCAGAAGGAGTTTGTTAGCCCTGCTGTAAATTACTTGCTGCGGCTTAGTTGCCAGCTTATTTCATATTGTGAGCAAAATGCAGTCTCTTGGCACTTGGATAGAGCTACATTAAGCAAAAGTTGTTAAAAAAGGCAGATACAAGGGTAAGCTGAATCAGTGCTGTAAACAGAAAATCAGTATTTCTTTATTACAGCTGACTCTGTGAGAGCCAGCTCGAGCCTAGATGCAGCACAGTTTGCTGTGATGCCTAAAGTCATCTGCCTTTTGGCAGAGCTGACAGCACCAGGCTGTCCTGATTCTGGATTCAATTTGTTTTATCTGAATGGTTCTTTTCTTCACCACAGGAAGTTATGAAGTTGGAATTGGATCAGATGGGGAATGTCTGCATCATGCTCAATACACTTCAGTATTTCAATTCATTTCAGAGCATTGAATGGGAAAACTGTAGGCTGCTAATGCAAGTAAGCGTATATTTTACTGCCTGTGTGAGTGACCAGGCAACTAATCTGCTGCTCTGTGGGTTTTTCTTAGCACATAAATACATTCACACTTGAGACACCAGAGTAAAGCTAAATCCCTTCCAGCAGATGCTGTCTTCTTGGGAGAAAAATGCCTGCTAAAGGATGCCTGTACTCTAAACGTAATGTTTAAATGCAGAGAAACGTCTCCTTGTGCGTATCTCAGGATATAAGTCTTCTGTGTTTGGAGGCTGGCTAGGAATTAGAATTGCTGTTAGGGACTCATGGCTTTTTTTAGATAGCAATTTTGGATTGGTGCTTTAAACTCACAGAGTCACAGAACATCAGGGATTGGAAGGAACTTCGAAAGCTCATCTAGTCCAATCCCCGTGACACAGCAGGATGACCTAGACCAACTCCTGCATCTATTTCTATGTACAACATTAAAAACTCCTTTCCAAAAACAGTTAACTATAAGGCATGATTTGGCAGCAGATTTTGCAGAGTTAAGCTAATGTTTGGACTCTATGATCTTAAAGATCTTTTCCAACCTAAAGTATCCTGTGATTCTATTCTATGAATGGGGTAGCACAATGAATATTTACAAATAAAGGTCATATTAAACTGCACAGAAAGACAGGTTAAGATTTCCTTTACATTCTGTGACTTGTTTTGAGTAGTTTATGCTTTTCACAGATGATCACTTTTGGCTTGAATTTTTGTGTATTTGAAGTCAATCATGAAAAAAAGAGAACAACCCCACCTGAAAAATAACAACTACAAGAGGTATCAGAGGTGTTGGGTGGGTGTCAGGAGGATGGAGCCAGGCTCTTCTCAATGTCATCTAGTGATAGGACGAGGGGCAATGGGTGTAAGCTGGAACATAGGAGGTTCCACATAAATGTGAGAAGGAACTTCTTCCCAGGGAGGGTGACAGAGCACTGGAACAGGCTGCCCAGGGGAGTTGTGGATTCTCCTTCACTGGAGATGTTTAAGACCCGCCTGGATGTGTTCCTGTGTGACTTGGTCTAGGTGATCCTGCTGTGTCGGGGGGATTGGACCGGATGATCTTTCAAGTCCCTTCCAATCCCTAATGACTCTATGATTCTATGATTCTATGATTGATTCTATGATTGTATGATTGTATGATTGTATGATTGTATGATTGTATGATTGTATGATTCTATGATTCTATGATTCTATGATTCAATTCAGGCTAGGAAAGGAGCTGAGATAGCATTTCTTCCATAATTTCTTTTTGAATTTTATCTATTTTAAAGCAATGGAATTTCTTAGGCAAATTCTTTTTTCAAACTTGAATTTTGAACAAGTGTACACTCATTCAGAAAACCATTCAGATACATTAAAATCCTGTTGTTGCTTGATTTTTATTGTTAAAGTACATATACCTACGTAATTCTTTGAATAAAGAAAGGCAGTTGCATTGAAGGCACTGGGTAACATTCAGTTTGCTCTCCCTATAGATACCTGATGTAGGCATTGGGTCTTCTACGTCTCAGGATATAATTCTCCTTAGCTCTTAGTGTGGCACTGCTAGACTGTATATAGGACAATTCTACAAGTATCATTGAAGACAAACTGTTGTAAGCACTGCATGAAGCACCTAAACTGGGCAGCCCAAATACAATACTTTGACTTTAAGATGGTGCATTGGTGGATTATTCTTCTGATCTGGGTGAGTTTCAGGAATTTATAAACTCATATTGTGCATGTATATTCCTGCCATAAAATAATACGTTGGTTTTTATTTTAGTCTCTATGTTTCTAAAATGAATGTAACCAGTGTAAGTATGAAATTCAAATCACACTGGAAAATTAAGGGTAAGAATATCAGATTGCCTCATCTGATTACAAATTTATGCAGGGTAGAACCTTCTATCTGAGCATATCAGTCTAGGCTTCCATTACAGACATTGGGAAGAAGGGCGCAATCTGAGGATGTTATTCATGAGATCTGTTTGATATTTATTTATGAGGAGATGGAGAGTTTTACTGTGGCTTTATATCTATGTGAGTTAACTAAAGCTTACTCAGTAAAAGACTTCTCAAGCATCTTATATATATGCATGGTTGAAAAAACTTAGTCTGAACTTCTTTTGCAATCTGTAAAACTGTATGAATTGGGGCACAGAGGAGCTGCCTGCAAGATCAAACTAAAGCAAGACATGCTCTTTGACCAACTGTGGGACTCTCAGTTGTTAAATCTAGGATGTTAGGGCTTTGCTATGGTTTTTCTGTTATTGCTTGCTGTGTGATATCTGCATGAGTTCACCTATCCTAGTAGTCCCACACTGTAGACAAGAGCGAGTTCTGGTAATTGCAGGCTTCTGTTGTTGCAACATCAATGTTCGAGCCCATCACATGTATTATTACTAAAGCCTGAATCACTGATGTGGTAAATGGAGGGGTACACATCTGCCAAATTCAAGGCTTAAACTTGTTCTCCCGTGCTTATCCAAAATTTGTGTCTCATCATGGGAGTACATCCTAAAAATAGGTGAATTTGCACTCGAGAGCTGGTGGGCAATAGATCTAGTATCTAACAATAAAAATAGTTCGTTCAGTCTACCTTGCCATACACAGCAGCCACAGCATTTTACACCACTGATTCTGTACTGATCCCAGTTACTCCAGTTGTATTAAATAAACACAGTATTTAAAACTCCAAGTCTCAAGCAGAGTAAAAGCAGAAATGCTACCAACAACAGCTGAGAGGCAATAGGATGCTGGTCAGGTGAGATATACCCTCTATCCCAGCAGATGTTAAGAGTCACAATCTATGCAGACAGGCACAGATCTCCATTGCTCCTGCCTGTTGTCAAACATGACAAAAAGCTTTGAGTTTGTGAGCAAAGCCTCCAGGCTTTTAAAGAACATCTCACTTTATCCTAAAGCAATGGTGCAGCTTGTTAGACTGCTTTGACCAATCTTTGCTTCTTCAAAGAGAGATGAAAACACGCTCTCCTGAACTTGTCTAACCAGCTTGCACTGGAATTTAACTGGGAGGAGTGGAAATATTTTTCTGTTGCCCTTGTTGACAGGCTTAGGGTCTAAAGCTAGACATGTGTCTGGTCGTAGTAGAAAAACAAAGCTGCAAATATCATATTGAGAGGAGTAGACCTAAAAATTAAGGCTATGAACAGGGAATTTGAATAAGGGAGTTTTATTTAGCAAGTTCACTTAATATTTTAGGAGATTCTCTTCAAATTAGTGGGCCAGTAAGTATGGACCTGGGACTCAAACTTGGACACCCCAGATATAACCATTCCACAATTTAGCATATGTTGGGTTTCCCATTGTGCAAGGTGGACATATCTTATTTCACCGAGATTATGGAAGGATAAAGTATATTAATATGTGTAAAATATATAGGCATTATATTTCTGTAACCTTCAGAAGTACCAGCTAGAGAGAAGCCAGTATGAAGGAGCAAGACAGATTGTATGCTAAAAAGTTTTGATTCTTTTTTTGCTGTACTTCTTCCTCCCTTCCTCCCTCCCTTCCTCCCTTACACCCTCCCTTGTCTCCCTCGTCTCCCTCATCCTTGCCTCCCTTGCTTTCCTTGTTTTTAGACCGCTGATACACATGAAGTTAAAGTACTAAGTGCATACATCATTGAACTCAAAGAATTGTGTTATGAAATCTGATAGCTGGGTATGGTATTAAACTTAATCACATTTGTATTCACACATTATTGAGAGCTGACACTGATTTATGATCTATCAACATTCACTAGATTCTGTGATTGCTTTATACACATATAAATGGATGGGTGGATAGATGGATGAACGGATGGATGGATGGATGGATAGATGGATGGATGGATGGATGGATAAACAGACAATGAAATAATGTTATGAATTACATGGAACCAGAATATTTATTAAAGATGGCTCATTTAATCAATTTAAAAAAAATCTGGAGATTTTTGTCAAAGCAGGTCTGTGGGAAATCCTATGTAAATAGCTGAATGCTTCAGAATCTTTTCAGAAACTCAAACTATCCTCTCACTGTGCGGTGCTGAAACATCATTGTTCCAAAACTATGGCTAAATAATCTCACTATGCACGTAGTATGCCCTGTGCACATGCTCAAGAATGCTAAGGGAACAAGTCATGCAAGAACATAAGTAGTGGAGTGGGGAGGAGCCTGAACAGGTGAAGAAAGATTAAGAAGAGTAATGTGAATGGCATTAACAACAGGAGTTATTAATGCATGGCCACAAACAACCACAAAATATGAGATGCTCTGCACAGCCTCCCCGGCTTTCATGTAGTCTTCTGTTCTCCTTATATCAGTAGACTGAAGCCCACTGGACATTTTCAGGTGTTGTGGACCAAAAAAGCTGGCCAAATTGAAGGTATTATGCACCACTGTCATTCATGCAGCCTCTTGAGAAACCTCTGTTTTATGGGGATGTAGAAGCAAGAAACCCTGTAATTGTGAGCAAGGTCCTCGCTGGTGACAATTCCCATGAAGTCAGGTGAGATCATGTTTTCAGAAGCCCATCCAGAGGCCGAAAGGTTTTGCATTACTACTGAGTCCACACTTTTAGAGAAAAGCACCTACTTCAGAGCTTTCATCCAGATATCAAAGTAAATGAACTTGTTTTCATTTATCTTGTGATTACTGTTCATTTCTGCAGACCTTTTGACTAGCCCCAGTGACTTATTTACAGAAATAATGCAATATTTTCCTTCTTCTGGGTGCTGCAAGATCTTAAGACTGCTTATAGATTTCACTGTATTTTCTTGATCTGTACAAGCAGTGGTTTCATTCCTCCTTCGTCTTCATTTTTTGCTAGCAATATCACTTTTTTAGTTTTGTCAGTCTAGTCACTATTCCATTCACATGAAATCCTAGTCGTTGCTGTTAATAAGTCTGAGAAAACAAGAAAAATAATCTATTTATTTTTTTCTGTATGCATTTGACTCTGCACTCTGCAAATCTCTAAGGTTCAATTGAAATCCGTATTTGTATTAGCTTGCACAATTTTTTGCTATTAATGATTCAAATCTCTGTTAAAAGGATGAAACTCATCAAAAACCATCTATCAGTATCCTGACCTTTAAAAGAGAGAAAGAATAATCTATAGAATTAATACTTAAATACATTTGAAAAAGAGATCATAGAAGCATAGAATGGTTCAGGAGACCTCAGAAATCATTTAGTTCCAACCCCTCTCCAGTAAAAGTAAGGAGAATGAAAAGGCATCACTGATTCCAGCTCAGAGCTCTTGCAAATCAGATCTCGTTCAACAGGACAGAATGCCTTGCTAACCTTGGTGCACCTAGGGGAAAAGCTGGTCAGCTCCTGGCCAGAAAAATGCCTTGCAATAACATTTATTACTGAATAAATTACCTCAGGATTCCCAAGTGGATGAGGCACTAATAATAGCAGTGAAGGACAGTCTGAAATGACAACAAAGTAAAGCTAGCTGACCTTTGTGGAATGTTCTGGGCAGTTCTGCATTGGGTTTTTTACAAATAAAAGCAGAAAAGAAAACAGAATTATTTTAAAGACAGTTATGTGGCCGCTTCTGTATCTGTTTCTCTCTCTTAAAAGCTTTGCAGAAACTGTAGATGGTTGCTTCCAATGTTTTTACAGGATCCTGATGAAAAGCCAGTTTGTTCTTTGCACGTGACCTGCCCTCTCTCCGCGTGTGAGCTGTGTCATTTGTCAGTGAAAGAGACCAGAAGGAAGCTTAATGAGACCTAAGGGGTAGGGAAAAGCACATTTAACACAAAATGGCTGTTTAAATTGTCTCAAACAAGTTATCTTATCATCTACACCTTCTCTGAAGGTACTCAAAACTCACTTGCATGTGATCCTGTGCAACCTGCTCTGGCAAGGGTGTTGACTAGATGATCTAAGCTGCAACATAGGAAGTTCCATATAAATATCAAAAGGAACTTCTTCACAGTGAGGGTAACAGAGCACTGGAACAGGCTGCCAAGAGAGGTTGTGGAGTCTCCTTCTCTGGAGGCATTTAAAACCCACCTGGATATGTTCCTGTGCGACTTGGTCTAGGTGATCCTGCTGTGTCAGGGGATTGGACTAGATGATCTTTTGAGGTCCCTTTCAATACCTAATGTTCCCTGATTCTGACATCTCCAGAGGTCCTTTCTATCATGCTGTGATTCTGTGGAACTTCTGTAAAAGACCACTATCCCAGAAATGCAATTGCCATAAGATGTTTGCCAGTGAACCTATTATACACAAAGGTGCTAATTTATGATCTTATAAGACCTGGATTTTTACCTGTAAGCAAATTGTTTGTGGTGCCTCCTAGTCCACTTTTACTGGAACCTGGCTGACTTCTGTGAAATTTTAGTTGCTCTTACCCTAAAGAAGCATTCTAATGCAAACAGAAGTCATCTTAGTTAAGGAAAAGCTCTGAACACTTGGCAGATTATAGATGCTGTCAATTCTCCTACACTTTTTATGTGCATTTGTTTGTTTGAACTGTTCAAATGGTCACCTAATGCTTCTTGCTGCAGCACAACACCATCAGAAACACCTGGCTGTTTCTCAGAGCTGTGTGTATAACCTGGTGTAAAACACCTTCCCTGGCAGTAATTCAGTCCAGCATTTAACTGTCTCACTGATACAAATATTCTTTGGGATTTTTAAAAATAATTTCTAAGATAAGTAGCTCTTGATGAAATTTATTCCTAATAAGAATAAGATAGAGACCTACTGGAATTCAAAGCGTACCTTGCAGAAGCTAATTCCTGGCTCTAAAGCTTCCCTGAAGAAATAATTCTGCTCAGGGCACATTAGTTTCATTGTCATCGAGCTGTTCAACTCACATTGACTTCCTGACAGTGCTTGGCTGGAGTGAACGTTAGTTGTACTTTGGGATTTTAGCCACTGGTTTTCACTTACAGCTGCAGCTTCACGAAGGCAATACTCTGACGAGACTTTACTCCGACACAGTGTGGTTTGCATTGAAATGATGTGGTTTCAGAGAGACAGTGTTTGCACAGATCTTTGGCCTGTAAATAACATGTGCTTGTTGTTCACGCTTAAGTTTTATTTCACATAATGGATAACTTTTTAATCTCGATCGTGGAGAACAATTCTCTCCGGAATGAATTTACTTTTGTATCTAGCTCCTAGAGCCAAGTTCTCTTCTTGTCTCCATCAGTGTAAGTAGCCCTACTGTGTCAGGATGATGAGTGGCAGGATGATGAGTGGCAGCAGGGATCCATATATGATAAGAACTTGATGCTAAGGGAAAGGTTTGTACCTGTAGGCTGTGTTTTGTATTTCTTGTCCTGCTTGGACTAGAGTAGAGGAACCCATTGTTCATAAAGTTCATAGAGGAGAACTCATATCCTGTTTCTTCTGTTTTCTTATATTTTAAAATTAAATTTAATTTGGCAGTGTCAGAGCCACAGGGCAATAGGCATGCCTCACTGTCATAGGAAACGAAAGAAACAAAGCTAGATTAAGAGATACAGATAGGTCACTGGTGAGCAGTGATGATGGTCAATAGTAATCACAGAATGCTTTGAATCAAAGGTAGTCAAGTCCAACTCCCCTGCAGTGTGTGGGGACATCTTCAACTAGATCAGGTTGCCCAGAGCTCCATCTGGTTAGACCTCAAATTGTTCCAGGGATGGGTCTTCCACCACGTTTCTGAGCAACCTGTTTCAGTGCTTCACCACCCTCATAATCAAAATATCTCCCTTACACCTAGCCTGAATTTCTCTCTTTTGTTATTAAGGGGATCATCCCTCCTTGTCCTGCCATGACAGGGCCTGCTATAAAGACTGTCCTCGTCTTTCTTATAAGCCCCTTAGGATGAAAATAGTGTTACCTTCCCCCATCTAATTCAGTTGCTGCTGAAGGATCAATTCTTCAGCACAAGCACTGAGGGGCTAATAAAGACTCCAACCTTGGGAACAGGAGTGATTTACAATTGAACTTAATCTATTTGAAAAATTCTAGCAACCACATTAAAAAAACCCAAATCTCATCACACACCACCTGAATTTCCTCAGAGCCATCTGTCTGCTGCATTAAACAAAGCCCCAGAGACCCTTGGAGAGAGAGAGAGGCAGAGCTTTAATGATTAACCTAACCTGACTGTCAGTGCAGATAGCTTGATACACGGGGCCTCAGTTGGCACTTTCTGCATAGCTAATCACTAGTGCTGCAGAGAGCTAATGCTTGTTCTCTCAGGACACAGCGCTGACGTGCCAAGCAGCGCTAAACTGGGTGAGCCCCCCACAGCAACAAAGTCAGGGAGAACTACCTGTGTCTTGTTTCTGCCAAAGGATCCTACAAAGGCATCACCTGACCACCCAACATCGATAACACTGGAAGCTCACCCACGCCTGAGTTCTTCGCTGTGATGTGGCATGTGTTCTGGTGCTTTATTTCTGTTGAAGTATTTACCTATTTAACTATCCTGCATGCTTTAAATTTGGTACCTGGGCATTTGCCTTGCTGTATAGGGGCTGCTGAAAAATATGAAGTTGCAAGCCATGACTTCATGAGCTGGATTGCTATTTTTATGAAGATTCAGACCCAAGTGTGGCATTTGGTTCAGTCCTATTTGATGAGGACAAACAGTACTTTTCTTGTTATCGGGTTCAGGCTTGGATTTACGGAAGATGTCGGAAGAGGAAGTTTATAATTCTGTGAGAGCAATATTAGTTTAATTTCTCAGTAAGTGCTATTCCTCTGAACAGTAAGGACATCTTTCCACCATAAAAATAATTCTAAATTATGTGTGCTGGTTTTTACTCACTCAGACTTTTCATCTCATGCTGATGTACTTGAAATATTTCAATTAATTTGTTTTGCTACTTTGGATTTGTGGAGAGGATGTAAACAATGCATCTTTCCCTTTAGAAACCCTTTAAGAACCATCAAGAGATTTGTAGGTATTATTTAGTGAACAATCATACCGTCTTTTACAGTAAAATTAATGGCTCCACTTTGCAGGTACATAAAATGAAACCTAACCCATCAATTTACAATAGATCTTACCAGAGCTAGCAATTTACGGGCATGCAAAGTGAATATAAATGGTGAAAACATTTTCATGTATTATATATGTCTGGAAGCTTGAGGGAGCACAACATCAGCTGACAAGCAACTGCCAAACCCATAAACCAATTCAGTGAAAGGTTCCTAATTAAAATGAGAATCCCCAAATTTAAATTGGATACTCATCTGGAAGCTTACATGTAGCCACCACTATCTAAATGATGAAGGTATGTGGGCTTCAGGCTTGCTGCTGAGCTTACCCAGCTCTCTGGATCTGTAGAACCTTCCTGAAAATTTTGAAGACAATCTTGTATTCTAAAAATCCACTTGAATTCTACATAGATAATGAAAATGATTAAACAATGTAGATATACATGGTCTTACTTTCTTTGTTAATAAAGATTTTTATTAATTAAAAATAAGTTCTGATGAAAATTAACTTGCTGAATAAAAGCTCTTTTCTGTCTCCTTATACTTGTCCTAAGAGCTAATTCCCAGGGCTCAGGAATGGGTGGAACTAATTTTCCAGTAATTATTGAAGGATCCAAACTCTTATAGCCAGAGAGGGTAGCAGAGTTCGGGACTCAGCAGTGTCACAGTAATCCTTCATTATACAGGTTATATAGGTTTATTATATATTGTACATTTTCTCATAGGTGGCTTCACTCTATCAGTCCTTCTGAAATATGAGACCCATATTGAAGTCCTTCTGTTAATGAATATGAAAAAAACCTCACAGATCCTAACTTCAGCATCTCCAGGCAGGCCAGCAGCCCTTTTGCTTTCATTTCAATGCATCACTACTGCTTGTGAGCACCCTTCAATGACTGGTCTGAAGTGTTGTTCATATATAGGTGGCTGGACACACATCCAAGCAAATCTGAATTAGTTCTGGGTACAAAGTTTCATAAGCAACTGTTTCTAATCAGAAATTCAGTTACTTACCTTACAAGTCTCTCTCCCTGCAAATAAAAATAAAAAATAATAAAATAAAAATTAAAAATAATAATAAAAACCAATAAAAATAATAAAGTAAAAAACAAATTTCTGGTTTAGCTCCTCAACAGTCTTCTGATTGTGTAGCTAGGTAGGTGCTTGAAAGGCTTTCTGCTGCACTGTGTTGAAACAGCAAGTGCATTTCATCTTGGTCATCACCGCGTCTGAAAAGACGGGCAGCATGCTGTTTGTACACAAGTTATACGTCTGTTGTCCGTCTGCTGTCTGCATAAACTGCTACACCAGAAGGGGAATGCCACTGCTTAAGGAAAGAGTTGGGGTTTTTTTACCAGTCTAGCACTTTTCTTAATTTCTACTTGCATTTGTTTTAACTCAAGGTGTATTGTAAACACGACACTTTGTTCTACTGACAGTAACCACACAATGGGTGATAGCAGTGATCTCAAGGGAAGGGGGCTAGGATATCTCTTGTAATTTCCCTTACTTGAATATTCTTGCTTTATGTATTTAGGCCATCACACTAACAAGACTGCTATAACGGAACACAGCATGGAAAATCGAGGGTTGCCTCTCGGGTACATGTTTTGAAAAACACTTCTGAGAGTGCGTAATCCAGATTATCATGAAAAGGTATTTATTTTCACGGTTTCTGGCAAATAAAGTTTTTGATTGAAGTCAGTAACTTGCATAGTCTGAATTAGTTTTCTTTTAAATGTTTAAAATAAAATGGAGGGAACTGAGTCTCATGATGAAATACGTTGTGCAATCTTTCACCAAAATCTGTTCTATTATGAGAAAGGATCGGGTTCGGTTCTCTGGCTCAGAGTGGTAATTAAATTCACTCTGTTTAACAAGCCTGTCAAGCATTCTTGACACTAGACTATACTGTGCAGAGGTAGTGTGCTGACTCCTTGCTGACTTAATAAACAGTTTTGCCAAAACAATTTTTATCAAAATAATTTTTTCATGAAAGCAAACTTTTCTCAGCAGCATAACCAAAGGTGTTCAGATAAAGTAGGAAAGCATTTACCTGTGACTGTGCTGTTCCTCTTCGGAATGACTGACATAAATAATGCTTTTAAATCATCAGTTCCAAGCATGAAATAAACCTTACCTGGTTTAGGTTCCTGAAATCAAATAATCTGAATTGTCTTTATTTGAGGGGCGTAGGAAGAAGTGGGGTGAAAATGAAGCAAAGCACCCTGATGTCTCCTTATAGTCAAGAGAAGTAGGGACTTCCAGTTAATTCCAGAAAAGTGGTTAAAACATGGGAAAAACAATAGGGAAAATATTATTGTTTGGATTGGAAAGTACAGGGAGTGGAGGGTTATTAGACCCACTTTTGAAAACTTTTGTATGTGCAGAGCTGTACAAGATGACTGCTGCTCCACCTGTTCTCTAGACAGCCAACTTTGCAGAGCACTGGCTGTTCACTGAGCATCTGACTGGTTATAGGATGCTGGCCCACTTGTTGTCCCCTTATTTTCTGCTTTAAACTTCATTAAGAACTGAGAAATTAAATAAACTTTCTTTATCTCAACACTACTTATCTGTAATTACCCTTCACATGATAAATTAAAAGATAGTCTTGTCTTCAGAAGGCCTGGGTGATGAACCTGGCTCAGATCACAGAATCACAGAATCACAGAACATAAGAGATTGGAAGGGACCTCAAAAGATTATGTAGTCCAATCCACCTGCAACAGCAGGATCACCTAGACCAAGTCACACAAGGAACACAACCAGGGGAGTCTTAAACATTTCCAGTGAAGGAGACTCCACAACCTCCCTGGGCAGACTGTTCCAGTGCTCTGTCACCCTCATCATGAAGAAGTTCCTTCTCATATTGATGTGGAACCTTCTATGTTCTAGCTTACAACCATTGGCCCTCATCCTATCACTACATGACACTGAGAAGAGCCCAGCTCCATCCTCCTGACATCCACCCTTCAAATATTTATAAACATTAATGGGGTCACCCCTCAATTTCCTTTTTTCCAAGCTATGAACTAAATGCTTTATTTTACTCTCATCTGAATAGTGTTCTTTGAAATCTCAGTTGAAACACTATTATAAAACAAAAGTAACTACATTACACAGAATCACAGAATATCACACTGAAAGGAACCTCAAGGATAATCTGGTCCAAACTTTCTTGGCAAAAGCATAGTCTAGACAAGATGACCCAGCACCCTGTCCAGCTAAATCTGAAAAGTATCCTATGTTGGGAAATCTACCACTTCCTTGCAGAGATTGTTCTGGTGGCTGATTGTTCTCACTGTGAAAAGTTTTCCTCTTGCTTTCATTTGGAATCTCCTCAAGAATAACTGACACTGCTTACCCTGTATCTTTCCATGTGACTTTTTGTAAAAAGAGACTCTCCCTCTCTGTCTTATGACTGGACATGGTGATAAGATTTCCTTTAAGCCTTCTTTTCTCAAGGCTGAATAAGCCCAGCTTTCTCAGCTTTTCCTCATATGGAAAGCTTCTCACTCCTTTACTCATCCTTCTTTGGATCCTCTCCAAACTACTCAGATCCTGTTTTTTTAAAAATACCTGTATTAGTTGGGATCTTCTTTTCAATATAACAATTCTTTGGGATTTGTAACACCATTTTTGGTGGTCTTAAACGTGGGACTTTGGTTTGGCTACATAGTGTCTTGCCACTCATGTGGGAGTAAAGAGATTGTGCTTGTCTTCCCACACACAAAAGAGATCAGTGATTTGGAGCCTGGATATATACTTGTTCTGAGACATGTAAGTGCAGTTTATTTGACCAAATGCAAATATTTTTCCAGGCATGTGTCTGCAATCCCTATTTAGTCAGTAGAAATCAAGAGACACTCTTACGGAATAACTCATCTCATCCTGCATTAGCCATCTGAAGCCAGGTGAGGCATTCCCTGATGTCTCTATGGGCTGTAAGAGTAACCAAAGGGTTTAGCTTACATACATGATGGACCTGCAGACACAGGAAATCCAGTAGATTTCAGAACAGGATTCAGAGTACAACAGGGTCCTATCTCATCAAAGAGCTGTTTCATCTCCTCTCCCTTTTGCCTCCCCTCCCCTCTTCTCCTTTCCCCTTCCCTCCCCTTCTCATTTTTAGCTTTTTCCCAGATGGATATTTGGTATTTGAACAATGCTGGCCAATATGACATAGGGCCCACAGGTCCTGTGCCCTGTTTTGGGCTGGCAGCCTAAGGCTGAGTCAAGTGTTCTAGAGTATATTAAATGTCAATAACTGCCAGCTGACTTGCACCCCCATGTCTTTGAGTGTGTGAGGAGTGATAAAACTGGGTGCATCAGACTCTCAAAACACTCCCTTTTCTCAAATCACTCAGCTTTTCCAGACCCTCATTGGTACAGCATGCACCTGGATTTTATTATTTTATTTTAAGCTCTTATCCGCTTACCCTCTTGATTGCCAAAACCCCAAAAAGCCAAAGAGCAGAGGTTCAGGACGAAAGTGTCTTAGCTGTTCAGAGTTTACTTTTAACAAACTATGCTGGACCACAGGACTCTGACCTCAGCCCCTAAAATCTGATCTTGCCTCTTGTGCATCTCTTGGACTTGGTGCTTGGACTGTGCTTGGCTGAGCAAACTCTCTTGCTGTCCCTAGCTTTGTGTGCATGCACATTGTGTGAGTGCTGCTGGCTCTTTGCTTAGAAGACCATGCTTCTTTTGAAACTATTGCCAGCCCCTTCAACTAAGGAGTATTTCTTCCCTGAAGAAATTTCAGTACACAAATTGCTCAAAGTCCCAGACATTGTCCTTTAAATCTTCTTTTTAAATAAAAAAGTAAAAATAAGTTAAAGTAGGAAGCCCGTTGTTTCAGATAGAAAGAGCCTTTAGGTATTGATGACTTCTGATATTCCTTTTGGTCCACTTCACACAAATCTGCCCAACAAACAAGGCAGGCTTGTTTTGAAAACAAGCAGTCACAAGCAGTGTACTTGCATCTTTCAGGCATTTCAGCCAAAATATTATTAGCACACTTACAGAAAGCACCTCTGCCCTGGGAACTGGTTATGTTTAGGAGGATTGAGGACCTTATCCAAGAGTTATGATCAAATCACAAATCTAATTGCAAGGTATTAATTTTTCCAAGACCAAGTTATGCTACACGTTTAGGTTCTTATCCCCACAGGGAAACCATTATGAAATAAACCAACATAGGAATTTAAAGCACAATAGCTATCCAGCATAAATTTATACCTCTTAGTGCACTAAGAAATGCACTGTGTCTTAGTATGTGCACTGAAGCCACCCATGTCAGCACTTGATTTGAGTTTCGTTTAAGAATCAGGTGATCTCTGCCAACAGAAATAAGAAGCAAAATGCAGAGGGGCAGGAACAGAGAATTCTGAGGTCACAGCTGTTTGGTATCTGTTGGATGTGGTCTATCTTGACTTCAGTAAGTTATCACAGTATCACAGTAATGATAAGGTTGGAAAAGACCTTAAAGATCATCCAGTCCAACCTAAATCCAAATAAACCCAGTAATCTTAACATCTAACATCTAGATCATCTAGATCATGCCACTCAGCACCTCATCCAGCCTAACCTTGAATACTTCCAGGGACGGTGACTCAACCACCTCCATGGGCAGCCCATTCCAAAACTGGATCACACTTTCAGTGAAAAATTGTTCCCTAATGTCAAGTCTAAACCTCCCCTGATGGAGCTTAAGACTATGACCCCTTGTCTTGTCTCCAGTGGCCAGGGTATTTCACTCAGTCTCACACAGCATCCTCGCAGCCAAACTGAGGCAGTGTGAACTGGGTGATTGGGTAGTGAGGTGGATCGTGAACTGGCTGTAGGATAGAAGCTAGAGAATGGTGGTCAGTGGGACAGAGTCTAGTTGGAGGCCTGGATCTGGTGGGGTCCCCCAACGGTTAGTACTGGGATGAGTCCTATTCAATCTATACATTAATGTCTTGGATGAGGGATTAGGGTGCACTGTCAGCAAGTTTGCTGATGACACAAAGCTGAGTCGTGTCACTGACACCCCTGCAGACTGTGCTGCTATTCAGCAAGAGCTGGACAGGCTGGAGAGCTGGGCAGGGAGACATGTAATGAATTATAACAAGCGCAAGTGTTGAGTCTTTCCTCTGGGCAATGGGTGTAAGCTGGAACATAGGAGGTTCCGCAACAATATGAGAAGGAACTTATTTACAGTGAGGGTGACAGAGCACTGGAAGGGGCTGCCCAGAGGGTTTGTGAGTCTCTTCTCTGGAGGTGTTTAAAACTCATCTGGATATGTTCCTGTGCTACTTGGTCTAGGTGATCCTGCTGTGTTAGGGGGATTGGACTAGATGATCTTTTGAGGTCCCTTCCAATCCCTAATGATTCTATGATTCTATGCTGTCTGCACTGTACAGAGCAGCTCCATTAATATGTGACAGCATAATATTGCAGGTTCCTTCACAGACTCTGGTATTCAGCTAGAAACTGGCCCTGTGTCTGAAGAATCACAGCATACTGAGTTTAGGTGTTTTCAGGAGAGACAGCTGACAAATTCTGACCTGTACATGACCCTCAATATCTGCGTAGACATACTCTTATCAGAAAAGAGAAGCATCCCTGTAGGCCTTTTTTAAATTAAAAAACAAATTCCTGCATGTCAACAAGTCCTTAGAAAATGAACTTGCGAAGAACGTCTCAGAGCGACACCTGCTAGCTCCCGTCAAAACTGTGCTCATCACTTCCTGCCAGGGAAGCTAATTTCATTAGAGATGAGGTTGGAATTGTCACTCAGCAAGTTTATTAAATCTCAAATACCAAGAGTGAAAAATGCACCAGCTGGGTGATAATCACTGAACATGTATAAACAAGCCCCATGCTTAGCTAATCTTCATTCAGATGCTGGTTATGTGCTCCAAGCTGCTAATATAATGTTTAATAGACCAGAGAGTTCCTGTAGGTAAAGAAGGTTGTGAAACTGCTTCCAGCAGCTATCTCTGCATCAAACCTTGTGAAATGCACGTGAACATCCTGCATGACTATAGACCATGAAGCTCTTCTTAACCTCTTCAGAATCAGCTTCCATGGGGTATTCAGATACATTACTTTTACTACTCATGTGTTCCTTAAAAAAGAGGATGACCCAAGCAAGGTAGTCTCCTCGCTGGATAGTTTTTAGGACACCCTGGAAAGAGTAGGGACATGCATGACTGTGCAGAGCAAATCCATCACAATGGCACCAGTGCCAAGCAGCTCTGCATCTCACCCTCGTACAGTGAGAGGAGAGTCTCCGTGATGTTAAATTGCCTCACTGTGCAGCAGATGTATAACTGCCTTGTAATCATAGAATCATTAAATGGTTTGACTTGGAAGGCACCTGTTAATTCTACAAATTAACAGGATAGCAGGAGGTCAGTCTGGTCTGCACTAGACATAAACTGAACAGAAGTTCAAAGAGGGCATTTCCAGGTTCATGGCTGATTTTGGAAGATAAAGAATAGCACAAATCTGTGGTTCTGTGGTTTTCAAGGTGGTTGCTAACTTTGAGAAAATACTATTGGTTGCAAGAAAAGCTGCACTAAATTGTCTCTCTGGAGCAGGATAGCACCTTTGTGGCCAGCAGTGGTGTAAATGGGAACCTCCACTTTGACTTTGGCTGTTACAGAGTGAGTCTTCAGGACACACACAAGTAAATGTGGCCTCTAGGCACAGGGTTCGCTGCCAGTTGCTGTATGCTGCTAAATACATACCACAGCAGGAACTCACCGGTCGTGTGCAGTTTGGTGTATAATAATTGCTTGGCTCCTCTGTGGTCAATGCTTTCTAGTAATTCTTCTGCTTTCTCTCTGTTAGATTTTGGTTTCTCTAAGGCTCTTTGCCAGTAGCAAGTCCATATGGGAAGAGGCACTGTTCTGCGCTCAGGGTGCTCCACAGTCATCAGCGTTGTGCGGGTTTTCCAGACTCACTGCTGGATAAAACCACCAGGACTTCTAACGTGCAAGCGTCCAGCAGCAGGACACCATCTCATTAACTCTTATCGCTCCATTTTGGGAATACTGCTGTGCAGCTCATTTATATTCATGTATTCTTCCTCCCGCTGTTCACAGCACACAAAGACCTAGAGCCCTCACAAGAGATGTTTACATTAAAGCAGCACATTAGTTTCCAGTGCCCTAAGGATCCCTTAAGTTTTAAGGTAGATACAGCACCTTGTCTTTTACAAAAGGTTCTGCTTGAAAGGTTCAGGGTGGGAATCTTAACTTTGTCCCATGGCTGACAGATACACTAGCCAATTTAGTAAAAATATTAGCTGAGAGAGGCTTGCCAAGATGAATGTAGAGTCCCAGACTGATGAAGAAAAACCAGGGTATATATTGCATATCTGTGGGAAGCTGGTAATGAAGGCTTTTTGAACGAGATTAGACAAAATATAGTTTTGTCAAACACCTTGTTCCACCACAGATGATGTTTTGTACAGGTGTAGCACTTTTGGTGTTTTTTCACCTGGAAAGTTTCTTGATGTAACACTATTTTTCTGGTGAGCTAGCTGGCAGAGACTGGTGATGGCAAAAGGCAGAGGAGAGAGTGGAATGGTCTTGAAAATTCTGAAGACAAACTGTATCGACAGAGGTCTGTCTGCCCATCGCAAAACTGTCTGAAGAGCCTTATTTCCTCAAGTAGAATTTGAAATCTTGCAAATCATTACCAAAAGGCGCTGCCATAATTTATTGAGCTGTAATGATAACTATATTGATCATATTTCCTGAGACATTACTCAGCCAAAATTATGGATTCCAATATAGGCTTGGAAGCCATTTAGGATCCCCACAGATCACAGCAGCATTCAGCAGTACAGTTGTCAGAAGACTGGCAGTTTGCGAGGTAAAATTAATTCATCTTTATGAAAAGAAATTCTGAGTTCTACAGGTGAGTTCCCATGTAAAAAAAAGGAAGAGTTAGTGAAGAGATCATAGACTCATAGAATCATAGAATGGCTTAGCTTGGAAGGGACCTCAGAGATCATCTAATCCCACCTCTCTGCCATGAGCAAGGAGGCTGCTTGACATACCAGATGTCTCAAAGCCTCATCCAACCTGGTCTTGAACATCTCCAGGGAGGGGGCATCCACAACCTCTCTGGGTAACCTATTCCAGAGTCTTGCCCCCCTTGTACTGAAGTTCCAATCTGAACCCATTCTCCTTCAGTTTAAGGTTGTTTCCCGTTGTCCTATCACTGGACACTCTGGTAAAAAATCCCTCCCCATCCTTCCTGTAGCTTCCCTTAGGATATTGGGAGGCTGCTATAAGGTCACCCTGAAGCCTTCTCTTTTCTAGGCTGAACAATCCCGTCTCACTCAGCCTGTCATCGTAGCAGAGGTGCTTCAGCCCCTGGATCATCCTCACGGCCCTCCTCTGGTCTTGTCCCAACAGATCTACATCTCTCTTTATGGTGCGGTCTCACGAGGGGAGTGTAGGGGGAAGAGTAACCCCTCTTGATCTGCTGGCCACACTCCTCCTGACGCATCCCAGGATACAGTTGACCTTCTGGGCTGCCTGGACACACTGTCAGCTCATGCTGAGCTTTTCATCGATTAATATCCCTAAGAACTTCTCTTCAGGGCTACTCTCAGCCACTCTGTACCCAGTCTGTATTTGTGTCTTAGATTGTCCCAACCCAGGTGCAGAGCCTTGCACCTGGACTTGTTGAAGCTCATGCATCTTGCACTGGCCCATTTCTCATGCCTGTCAAGGTCACATTAGACCATCATTTTTGAGTACACAGTAATACTTGTGATTTTTACTGTTCCTTTGTTTTCCTTTTCATTCATTAAAGATTGGATCAAGCAAATGTTTTAGCCCAAGTGCTCCTACCTTTCTTGGCTGAAAGTCATGATAAGAGATAGATCAAAATAGCAGGTTTACTTGAAGAAATGTCTGGAATTCATAGGATGGCTATAGCCTAGCAATAAAACACCTAAGCAGCAGACAGGAATAGAGATTAGGCTTTGCCAGGGGTGCATATGGCCTAAAATCAAAGTCAGTTAGTTATAACAGTGCACAGACATGTTCCAGATAGTGTTACAAGGGAGAGCGGTCTATAAACGCTCTTGAAAACATCAATCTTTTGCCTTCAGAACTGCTTATTAACTGAGCTGAGAAATACATCAAATATGCTAATAACATAGTAACCAGCAGCTAAGGAAAAAAATAAACCACCAAATGTTCATTTACATTAGGATCACAGCAGCAACAGCATACTGATCATTTAACCCCTTCAGCTCTGGATAACAACCTTAATGTGACATAAAGCACGGACTGTACCAACAATACTGCAATAGGATGACCTCGTCAGTTTTAAACAATTAATGATATCGAGATAATTCAAAAAGACAAGTGGAAGTCTGTTTGCTTCATCAAAGGCTACTTAGTAATCAGTCTTATGCACTGAGGTAATGAAACATATTAGTCCCAGAGTCAAGGGGGAGGGTCAATGAAATATCTCAAACCCTCTTGGAGTGTAAGGTCAGAGACAACATTTTCCTTGCGTAGAAGGAGGTGTGTCATACTAAAGCAAATAAGAAAAAAAACTACAACAACAAAAAAAAAAGAAGATAAAGCAATGATTTACTTGCACATCTGTAAAGGATGCAAAACAACACTTTTTTCAGTTGGCACTTGGCAATTTGGAAAAGGTTTGTGGTCATTCATGAGTAGATCCTGGGGTACTTTTCTTTGTACCATATTGGGCAGCACCTATCGCAGAGTGCTCTCAGCTATACATTTTGTCTTTCACCTCATGAATTATGCATATGTAAATTCAGAACCTTTATCATAATCAGAAACAGCTGCTCATTACAACCGGATTATTGTTTTGAAAGATATACTGCATTCGTGCTGAGGAAATGTTAGCGCTCTCTGTACATGGGGGTGTACAAAAGTGTAGCGCTCGGAGCAGGCTGTGCATGCAGCATTTAGATTTAGCTGTACACAGCTACAGAACGTTGCAACCGTTTGCTTTATTATCTAGCCAGGATCATAACCCTCCTTCCACAAGCTTCCCGTTTTTCCTTCTGGGTATAAGAAAATGGGAATGCTTGTCTACCACCCTACATGTGCCTGGTGCTGTTGAGTGGATAATATGAGAGGGGCATGTGCAGATTTGAAATCACTGTAGCCTCCAGCTCTCATACAATTATTGTAAAAAACCCAAATATTTGTACAGAAAAAGTACTGCTAAAACTTCAAATTGTCAGACGTCTTTGAAAAGAAGACTGTTCTATTAATCTATTTTTACATCTATTTTTAATACTAAAGCAATTTACATGAAACTATGGTATTTGGTATTCAGTGCTCTGCAAGCAGCATGGGCTAGGTCTTTGCTACTTTCACATTTTAATCGGTGTTGTAGACATTTATGCACACTTACTTCTCAACAGCAACAGGGTTTACTTTATTGGGTAGAGATGTGGTAGTCAGTATACAAAAAAAATAATCCATATCCCACAGCCCTCTGTAGTACCCAGCTGATTTAATGTAAAGTAGAACAAAATAAACTATGAAACTGATTTTCATTATAAAAGGAAAACACGTATCATATCTGATATATTTCCTATTTTGCAGTTTGAGTAAAACATACTGAAGCCTTCTAAAAAGCTGTCATCCAGCAGAGTACGGGTGCTTAAACTGCATTTTTGCTAAAATAGGTGGTTTTATCCCTTGCTGAATAAGAAAAATATTATTTTGTCATATTAAATGTCCTAATGTAGTGATGGGCATTTCAGGAACCATCACTAGATAGCAGTGAAATCTTCCTGATTGCCCTGGAAAATGTGTGAATGTTATTATCATTTTGGAACAAAATGCAGGGAGACATTTTTCCCAACTTCGTATCAGGAGCAGAGCAACATCTGACTTGGCTTATCTCATCTCAGCTCTCACAAGGTGCTGTGGGCTCTGCTAAGACTCAGTCTTCACACTAGAGCTTGCTATATGAGGCCAAAATCTAGTAATTAAATGGGCTTCCACAGAATTAATAAGTAAAAAGCAATTCCAAACAAAACCAATAGATTTTGAGGAGGAGAGAGGCCGAACATGAGACTGGAGATGATGAAAGTAATACTCCTAATCTATTGACATATTGCAGTGCAAAACTGGCTCCTCCAGGGTATTTGGAGCTGGCTTTCACTTTGAATTTGCCCCACCACTTTGGATTATGACAGATCATGTGTCATAATGGAGTCCCTATCTGCCTTCCCCTCACGCATTTATCCAACCTACCAAGATGCTACAGCATGGCAGGACTCCAGAACATTGACATCTTTTTTTGGCAAGTAATTAATTTTAAAGTATTTTCTCAAATACATGTAGGCTTCTAGTCAATGAAAATATGGGTTTGCCACTTATTCAAACCATCTGTCTATTTTTTTAGTTATAATTGTGCAATATGCCCATTTTCAATGATTATTATTTCTTGTTTTATGAAGATTACTTTTGGGAAGCTGAAGGGTGTATCTGTGATTAAAATATGTATAGAAGGTTTGATTAAAGGTTCCATCTCCAAGTTAAGATACAAAACCTTTTGCTAACAAAGGGAACACCCTACTGCCGTGCACAAGTGGCATACCTTACAAACTGCAGTGCAGCAGTAAGGCAGACTCAGGATCCTTGGCACTGAAAGGTCATGATTAAAGTGTGTTAGAAGGAAAGACCTTCACATACAATATCCAATTTTTATTAAAATATCCTTAAAACATGCCACTGAAGCAACATAAGCTATTGATACACTTAGCAAGTGACATAGGTCATTCCTTCTGTATTCTACTTATTAAAATATGTATTTTATATTAAATTTTAATAATTTACAGCTTTTTAGAAGAGACATAATTTTAGAAAAGCATAAAAAGATGAGCCTTTTGACCTCTGGGAAAGATCTGGAAAAAAGCATCTTGCATTACAAATCATTTATCATTCCTATGATCTTTGCTCCCTGAATACGAGACTAACTGACTTGAATGCAAGCAGGGTATTTCTGAATGCATCGCTAAGTGTTCAGTCTATGCTACAGCTGGGCCATTCTCACCATGCTGCAAAAATAAATCAGCTGAAAGATTTCTTTTCAGACACAAAGAAAATGAAATTGGAATCAGTACTTTTCTTCTCTAAGCTAAGAAAAACACGACAAGTGTCAAGAGTTTTACTGAATGCATTACTATTGTTTTTTCATCAATGAAATGCAGAGTATTTAGCCATAAATTGAAAAATTTAGCATTTCTTTTTGAAAAGTCCACCCTGTGCCTCCTAGGCAAAAATGGGTGAGTTGAAATGCTGAGTAGGTCAAAAATCTCAGTAGGAGCGGCCAAACAGGAACAGCAAAGTGATAAAAGGAATACTAGAGACTGGCTTTAGTGTCTGTTTAAGGACAGAACTGGTTACAAAGCTATAAATAGTGTGTTTTCTGCAGTAAAATGTTGATTCATAGAAAAAGGTGGGGTTTTAATAGGAAATCAGATTCAACTGCATAATTTTCATCGATTATTGAATTATTTCACCTTGATAAGGTCAAATGCAAAGCATTTCATTTTTGCTTTAGCATTTAGACTTCTTAATTAGTAGTAAGACAAGAAGAAAAGAGCTGGTTTAAACATGATTAAAAAGAAACATTTATTCCATAGAAATGAAGGTCTATGGAGTACTTGACATTTCAAGAAAAACTATCGATACTTTAACTTTCTTAGAATGTTATGATTTTTACATTGCAGAAATTCTGTTTTAAATCACCTGATGAGGGGACTCACTGGGTGATAATATTACCCATAGACCATAAAGCCATGGCTGATATGACCAAAGAAGAAGAAACATACTACTCATCACTGTCACACTCTCTGCCTACAACACTGTAGTGTCATCTTTGGACAGCTTGCAACCTCCTGTGACTTTTTTGATGGGCGTGCTGAGGTGTTCCTACAGTGGCATGTCATGGTAATCTGTAGGTTATACCTTGGGGCTCTTCTCCAGCACCTGCTGAGATTATCTAGAAGCACAGATGACACCAGAGAGAACCTGGCCAGGTGATGACCCAGATGAGGAGGCATGAAGGACACTGGTGCCCTCACACTGGGGGAGATCTAGTTTCTAGACCCTTCATGGTGTGAGATGGTCTGAAAGCAGCAAACGCTGTTTCAGGAATTAGTTGTCAATGGTATGAAGAGTATATTCATAGATGAATGAGCTTGGCCACTGTGTCTGTCGTGACATTTAATGGGAGGTGTTATAGCAAACCATGGCCTTCTAGGTGCTGTATTCAAATTTGTACTCATACCACCTACTGTTATTTTGTCTAACCAACTAACACTGTAAGACTTGCAGCAGTCACTTCTGGAAACTCCAGGTGCTCTGTAAATAACTGTTTTTCTTATCTTCTTTGGCAGAATGTCATGTCTTTCTGTCTGTCATGAATCTGGAAATTAGTTTTAATACACCTCAGAAATTCTGAGATACCAGAATTATCTGCCAAGTCTGCTGCAAATGAAGTACTTTTTAAAACTAGGAATCCAGATTTGAGAAGCACAAGCGTGGAGATGTGGGGAGTAACAGATCCATTTATATCCAGGAGCACGGCTTGTTTTCCCACTCACTCAGCAAGCAGCATGTACTTGCCTCTGCCTCTCAGGTTTTGTTGAGGTGACCAACTCAGTAAGTGCTGGAGAGAGAAAGCATGAGAAGGGATTGCTTTTGCACTTGCTGGAGTTCAGGAACCTACTGGGGCTTTTCAAGGTAAAAATTTATAGTATTATCTTTCATGGATGCACTATTTGTACCTTCAGCAGGAGAAAAGCATCGTTTCAGTGAATGACAAAGTAATATATTGCTTCATACAATCTTTGCCATGCTGTGAAAGCCCTTGCAAAGCTGCAGGAGAGGGGAGAATAACTGAGATTGCTTTGGAATTTCATTTGTCAGAAAACACTATGTGTTTGTGTGTGTGTGTGCCTGAAAGGAGCTGGGGTCCACGAGTAGTTAGGTTTTATACACTCATACACACACATGCACACACACACACACACACACACACACACACACACACACACACACACGAACAACTAATAATTAATCACATTGTCAAATAAACAGAAAGAAGAAACAAAGTTTCAAACTTTCAGACTTGAAATTGCCTAAGAGTCCCTGAAGAGCTGGAATTTCAGGCTGCCAGGGATCCTTCAAAAGAGTGTAAAGGGGAAAATAAGAAGTGGTCTCCTTATGTGGGCATCACAGCTTTTTGTGAAACACTGTACGTAGGTTTGTAGTCCTTCTCTGCATGTACGGGAGAAATGCAGTAGCCTACAGCCAGGGTGTAGTAGGGGACTGGCCACTTGAGAGCACTGCATTGTGCATGGCATGGATTCAACGTGGCAGATCGTCACACAAGTAAATGCTGACAGATCCACTTTATACTTCCTCCCAGTTTCTTCATTCCCCTCTAGAGTCTGAGCCAGATGTGCTGGCAGTGCTTATGGGAGAGGGGAGGCTGAGCAGCTTCATGCTGATGCTGTCTGTGGGTTTGGGGCCTGCCTTTCATATGAATCTTAATAAAGGCTCCAGAAAGCTTCATTTCCAGGCTTTTGACACGCTAGTGCCAGTCCAGAAGCAACAGGGGAGCACGCTGCACATACTTGCATACAGCAGCCCTGCTGGGTTTTCACTATTAATTGTCCTCTCATGTGCCTTCATATTCTACAGGGGAAGAAAAGAATGTTTCTATGCTGAAAAGGCTTGCTTTGGACAAAGCACAGTCAGCACTGTTCTCCTTAGCAATCACTTGCTCCTGTGGGGTGTTTGCTTTAAATTCAAGCAAGGAAATTATAGTGGCACCACCCACTGTAGTTACCCAAATGGATCCATGGGTTCCTCCAAACTATCACTGTCATGGAAATAGCAGATGTTAAAAAGACCTTTGAGATTGAGAGAGGATATGAAGATGCTAATACCTGGGTAGAATGGATGAAATCTAGAGTATAGAGTTTAAATCATAGTAATTGTCATATGTGTTCCTCAGGGTGGCCAACATCATAATTTGTTCTCCTCCGATTAGGATAGACTTGAAAGTCCACATGGAATGAGGTGTATGATCACCCTGTACCAAGCAAAGTTAGCCTGGGGAAATGAAACCTGGAAGCCCCTCTTGCTGCTATCCCATGCCTTTTGAGACAAGGACCTCAAGGTACCACCAGTCTACTCCACCACAGGCGATAACCATACAGCTTGTCTCTCGCAAAAGGTTGCTTATGGTAGCAGATCTCTGGGACAGTTCCACCAGTGTGTTGATACCTTGAATATCATTCAGTATAAAGCAGGAAACTATTCACCCTTAAAAATCCTTGTAGTAGATCTGTGGTGGTGCTGTGGAGGGAAAATCCCATTGCCAACAGATTGGAAGGGTGTACGTGCTATCATACAGTTTGCCACTCTATTCACCCTGGCATTTGAAATAGAATATAATTGTTTTAATAGCAGAACTAAAAGGAGTTTGGGGATGTCATTTGATGAGCAAATATGTATGTATATATATAGATTAAATTGGAGTTCCCAAAGGTGTCCCTGAAGAACACAAGGCAAGAAATCACATGGCTGCAGGTTTTAAATCATTTTTATCTTGGTAAGTAACAATAAATAAAAATGTAGATTGGATAAATTATGTCTATTTTTACCAACAGAGACATATAGATTATAAAAGGGATACAGTGAAGGGAATCACAGAACTAATGCCAGGGTAGCCTGGGAAAGTAGGATAGCCTTAGATATGGTATCGGCAGAGAAAGGAGAAGTATGTGTAATGTTAGGGAATCAGTGTTGCACTTTTATTCCAAACAATACTGCCCTTAAAGCAGCTGCAAGAACTCACTACCCTAGCTGACAAGATAGCAGAAAATTCGAGAATAGATTCCCTTAAGGGATGGTTAGATTTCCTGGTTGGGAAAATGGAAATCATAGAATCACAGAATCATACAATCAGTAGGGATTGGAAGAGACCTCAAAAGATCATCTAGTCCAATCCAGTGGTGTTCTAACTGCAGCAGGGTATTGTGTAGCTCCATGTGTATGGGGACGGAGCATCTCATTGAAACAGCCTTATCAAGACAGGTGTCACTAGGTTCACCCCCATACTAAAATAATGCTAAATTTTAAAAATGTCTATTACAAGAAAAAGAAGATTGCAGCTATCCGGAGGGACTATCACCTGAAGGAAAATGTGAAATAATGTTGTCCAGATTAGAAGCAACATTTGGGACAGTACCTTAAAATATATGCAAAAAACAACAATAATGTAAATAGAAACAGTGGAAAACTGTGAGGGATGGAAAAATGTTGAATTCTTACCAGGTTAATATGCAATAACAGTAAAAACCCCACCCCGTCCTGTTTCATAGATATAGGATTGTTTCCCCTTTAAGTTGGGTACAGGAGTACAGTGAGTGTACTCATCACAGTTCAGGAAGCATAGCACAAGAGAATAAATGGCATTACAATTTAGAACTGGATGGGTTTGTGCTGTCCTACTGTCATGGGCACTCTCAGTAGAAAAGCAACAACTAAGCAGGATGAAGATCTAAAATTATTTTAAATTTAAGGATCATGTTTTCTCATTTCTCATTTCTATCACTTAAGTAGCAAAAAAAAGACATTTGGCCTGTGTGCATTCAAAATCTGTCCTTTTGTCTTCTGCTTTCTGTAGAGACCATATGAGGGAGAGCCACTGAGCATTTCCCAGTTTGTCAGGTTCTTTTCTTCTTTCATTGCTGGCTAGGAGATGGTGATTCCAGACCACAGAATGTGGTCTGCATTGGAAAGATCTACATACGTGTATAGAATTCTAGAATCATTTAGGTTGGAAAGACCTTCAAGATCATCGAGTCCAACCATTAAGCCAACTGTCACAAGGCCACTGCTAAACCATGACCTTAAGCTCCTGATCCAACTTTTAAAAACCGCTTCCCTGGGCAGCCTGTTCCTAGTACTGATGACCATTTCAATTGACTTTTCCTGATGCCTAACTTCCCCTGGCACAACTCTGAGGCCATTTCCTCTCTCAAAGAGAGAGAGAGTGTAAATTTTAAAATGTGAGTTTGCACAATACGAAATCTGAGAAAGTTCTTCCCTACCCCACATATACGCAGAAGAAATAGATGTCTGGTAGGGATGAGATCTCGTCTTTAATTTCCAAGTTACACTACCTTTGCAATTGCTCTATGCTTGACTCTTGTTTTTGCAGTATGATAGTTGAACGTAGCCTGGTAAGGAGAAAAGAGATGATCCTAAAGGCTTACGGCTTAGCTTTTGGATAACATTGTTCTACCATTTATCTTATCTCGCCAAAACCGGCTTTGTTGTTAAAGGACAAGCAGATCAATACCTTGAAAGGGGGTAACTAAAAAAACTAGAAGGGGTTGGAGGGAGAGAGAATAGTGGAGGCAATTTAGAAAAATTAATAATTAGATACTTCAGATAGGCTGGAAAACC
This sequence comes from Rhinopomastus cyanomelas, assembly GCA_013400115.1. NCBI lineage: Eukaryota > Metazoa > Chordata > Aves > Bucerotiformes > Rhinopomastidae > Rhinopomastus > Rhinopomastus cyanomelas. Next base: position 176,444 of record VXBP01001155.1, on the reverse strand, counting down.
TGGAGTACTCAGTCAATGAGAAAACAGGGTGTCTAGCTGGGTGGAGGGAAATATAAGTCACTGCTAAATCTATGACGGATGTGCCTAGTCAGTAGGCACACATTTACTCTTGCAAGAACATAAATTAACTGTGTTTTGCTGAGAAATCTGTCTGGACCCAGTTTATTGGCAAATGAGCATTTCTCACACTATTTAAAAAGGGAAAAAAAGACAGAGTAGTGGCATGGAGGGAGCTGGGTCTCTTTAGCTTGGAGAAGAGGAGACTGAGGGTGACCTCATTAATATCTATAAATATGTGAGGGGTGGGTAGCAGGAGGATGGAGCCAGGCTCCTATCAATGTCATCTGGTGATAGGACAAGGGGCAATGGGTGTAAGCTGGAACATAGGAGGTTCCGTATAAATATGAGAAGGAACTTCTTCACAGTGAGGTTGATGGAGCACTGGAACAGGCTGCTTCTCTGGAGTCATTTCAAACCCTCTTGCATATGTTCCCGTGCAACTTGGTCCTAGTGATCCTGCTGTGTCAGGGGAATTGTACTAGATGATCCTTTGAGGTCCCTTCCGATCCCTAATGATTTTATGATTCTATGGTAAAACTCGATTCTGTCCCTTCACTGCCTTGACTTTTGTGGCCACCCCCTCAGTATTCTGAGGCTGTCACAAATCACAAATATTTTTTTTAGCTTTTACATACTAAAAATAAAGGCAGCAAAAAATGTGTGTTAACCATAGTATTGGGAATCTGAAATTTCTGATATTTTTTCAATAAATACAAGAATTGTAAGCCTTGAAATTTCAAACTGAGATAAATTCATTGCAGTTTCAAGGTAGAAGTCTGATCTTCCCTCCTGTTATGGTCTGTAGGAAAAGGGGTAGTTCTTGACTGTTAATTGTGGCCAGAGCTGTCACCCTAGGAAACTTCTTTTACTATTCTTGTTAGAATAAAACTAGCTGAGTTCCTAATAACTGAGAACCGAAGAAAAATTACTTACATGGCCAAAACATTGTTTTCCAAATAACATGTGGACTATGAAATTTGAAAAAAAAATCTGTTTTCTTCACCAACAGAAGTCCTTAGGAGTTTTTATTTGGGCCTGTGCCACACGCTCAGGACAGTGGGATACAAAATTAGATCTAAATGATCAAGACTTGTAAACCGGTGATACCTGTAAAAAGATGATTCATTTGGCAACCTGCTCCTCTGAAAAGAACTGGGCTCCCCAAGACCTTAGTGTGCTAAGCCTTCTCTTAGAATACAGGTTGTGCCAAACCAATAGCCATCCTCCTGGCTTCTACATGGTCAGTGAACTGTACACGAGTAAAACAGATTTACATCCATTGTATAAGCTTGTCTCTGCTACGCTGCAACCTTTTCTTTCCAGCCATCATCTTGTCCTCCATTACAGCCAATCTGCAGCGTTAAAGCACCATGATTATATGGTTCTACACCAGAAATCACGACAAAATGCAATTTGCAGTCAGTTCTAGCTGCAGTGTGCACATTCAGGGTGTCTATTCTTCCCTATCTTTGTTTTTTAATGTTTAGCCACAATCCTTAGTGATTAATACAAATCTCTGCTAAAAAGGAGAAATAGGAAAAAAAATTCAGCATAAATTTGCCTCACTGTAGCACACTTTGTTCAGTGAATTACTATTATGCTGCAGCAGCAGTATAATAGTGAGTAAATGATTCAGTATTATTGTAATGCTGATGATTATTGTTAGTTTCTGTTCACCAAAACAAAGAAAATAAAAAAATTGCCTGCAGTCTTCAAATCCTCCTCAAATCAAATCCCACGGGCTTCATTCCCAGCCTGCACCTGCCTGACATCAGAGTGAGCCATTGATTTCCATGAGCAAAAGCTCAATTTATACCGGTGCCGACCACGAAAAGAAACCCAGGTCCTGGCTCGTTATGAGGTTCGGCACACTGTCTTGAAATCAGACAAAATTAGCCAGAATTTGTGAACTGGTAATTCTTTGCCTGCTGAAACGAGGCGACGTCTGAAAGTGCTGCTTTGAGAATCTGTTCTTTTTGTCTGAGAACAGATGTCTGGGAGGGATTTTGGCAGGACCCACTCTGTCAAACAGTCCAGCTTTGACAGTTATTTGCTTGAGGGATGGCTGAAATGCAAAGCGTTTCTGATCAGAATATCATATTCATCTGGAAGTTAATTACTGTGTCTGCCTCGGTATAAGTAATTAATTATGCAAAACCCACACAGCTGTGGCCGGACAGAGCTAAGTGCCTTGCTGTTAGTGTCTCATGCTTCTAGAAAGGATGGAGTGATTTAGAAAAGAAGATCTTTAACTCCTGGGCCCTTCTATTGTGCTAGCCTCTTCCCGATCAGATGAGATTATGAGTACTACCGAGTGGGCTTCTTTACAAAAGGACATTTCTCAGTTCAGCCTGTTTGAGCCCCAAAACCAGTCTCCCGTAACGCTGTGGCCGCAACAAACTACGAAGCCAAACACAATGATTGTTTTAGGGAAATGGATTTGCAAAGCCTCCGACTGCGTAGTCATGCTCGGAGCAATCAGCCAAAGCAACCTTTGCATCCAAATGTGTGCCGGTGCAGGACAGTGAAGAGTGAGGCACAGAGGTACAATAATCAGCTTGTCTCATTTTATAGCTGGCAAAGGCAAAGAGAAGGCCAAGTTCACAGAAATTATGAACCTTGTTGACAGCAGCGGTTCAGTATCTGATCATATGGACAGTGGTCAGGCTTGTGGGTTCGCTCACTGCCAAATAAACAGCACTTTTGGAAGGCGAGGGTACAGAAACACGTCTTGCCATGAAGCCATTTAGGATATGTCATCTCCAGTAGATCATGGATTTTAAATGTACAAATAGAAGCGTCAGCCCCGACTAATTTGTGATAAGTGGCTTTATGCATGTAATTCTGATTTGCCAAAATGTTTGTGCCTGCGGCACTAGTGAATGAAACATTAAAAGAAAAGCTTGGTAAATGTGTCAAATACGTTGGTGCAGGCTAACCCTGCTGAGAGTGCTGCAGTAAAATGAACGGCTACAATCCGGAGGACAGATTTTGTACCTACAAAGGACCAAATCACACTGAAGTTCGTTAGAATGAGTATAGATCTCATGAATATTTTGTTTTTCCCTCTAAGTAATGAAAAGATATGACAGCATCTGTCTACTCAGATGAGAAGGGGCAAGGAAGTGTCTGTGAAAGTGCTAGATCTAGAAAATACTTGACTAAGAGTATTTCCAGGGTTTGAGTTGTGAATCTCTGCACTGAGTTTCCCAACTGCATTATTCAAATAAATTGAGTTTATGCAGGGATTTTTATTTTCCAAGGATCCCAAAATACATGACAAAGCAGGGAACAGCAGAGTTGAAATTGTAAGCAACTGCAGAAGCAGGTATGTACTTAATTGCAACTCACTCATAACCTTGGATGCTGTAGCTTTGCAAAGTAAAATGTAGTAGGAAAACATCTTGTCCTTGAAGCCGTGTTTCAGGTCTCCAAGCTACCACCTGGAAGGATATTGCAGAAATACAGGACAGGACGTTGGGTCAAATGAAAAAAAAAATTGTTTTGCTAGTGTGTCACTTCCTTCATGTGTGGGATGCAGCATAAGCTCTGGATTTGGTATTGTGTTCTTGCTGCAGAAATTCAAACTATAGCCTGCTCGGTACAGGGGTAGTCTCAAATGACTGTAACATTTCACCTATTTCTCCAGAAAGAGCCAAGCATCCAATTTGAGGTCCATGCACTGTTTGAGACCTTCCATGCTATTTACTCGCTAATATGCACAAGTTTGCCCTTGGAAGAGAGTGCTTTTCCATGTCTGGTAATGGCCATGAGCCTTTTCATAACAGATAGTATTGGTGAGGTTTACTCAATTTCTAGAAGGAATCTGTCTACTTCTGTGTTTCTTGTCTTTAGAGCCAGTCTTGGAGGCAATCCTGGTCCTACTGAGGCCAATGGAAGTCCAGTTGCTGACTTCAATACGATTTGCTATCAATAAACAAGTTCTACCGCTGAAGAGAAGCGCTTCGTGTCTTTAGCTTGAGATTTCAAATACACGTGCTATCAAAAGTTGTGATAAAGTTCAGAGGAGGTGTACAACCTCTGTCAAAGGTTGTAAGATGGAAGAAATACTGCTAGCATTGCTTTAATACTGCTGAAATCATCACCTTGAAAACACTGAAGAACTTCATTTCTGAGCAAACCTAATGTGTCTGCATGCTGTCATTTCTTACGATGGCAACACCTCAGATTCCTGCAAGCAATCAACTTCTGATTTGTTTGGAATGTCATTGGAAATTAACTGGTAGGTGGGACAGAATACAGAGAAGAAGTATGGAAGATTCAGGGTCACAAAATGCAGCCATGGAAAGATCCTTCTTGTTTGAAAGGGTGATCCCTAAATTCCTTTAGGGACTAAAAAAGGAAAAAAGAAGAAGGGGAGGACTGAGATGAATAATTCTATTATCTGTCAAAACATGCCAAGAAGTCTTTTTGGATTCGCTTTGGCACTGTTGGTAACTATTCCTAACAAAGCTTCTCAACACAAAATTTTCTTGGAAAACATCCATAGTTTCCTTGAATCCTAGTAATCTGGTTGTAGTATTTGGTCTGGCAGAGATGGAGTTAAATTTTCCCATTTGACATCTGCTCAGCAAAAAAAGCTAAGAGAAAGGAGGAAGCATTCAGTCTCTTCTCATCTTTCTTTGTCTGCATTCTGACAATCAATTGTCTTCTTTCACCCATGGGTCTTCTCTCCTTTTCCCAATCCCCTTTCCGGGCTAAACCCCATCAGGTTATAGACGAATTGCTATAGCTGAGTCCTGGGTACAGGCTACAGGTACACCCTGTCTGTTTCAGACACCCTCTCTTTCCAGGAGCTTCTGATAAAGTTACTTCAGCACACAGTGAGGTAGTAGTAAAGAAGGAACACTGCTTTCCCCACTACAAACCTTTGCTCACAGCTCCAAGCAGAAGCAAGGCAGGTCACTGAGTCACCATTAACCAACAGCTGACAGCTAATTGATTTTGCACTTGTGTATCAGAGCTCGCAAACCATAATTTAAAAGCTAATTTGCTTCATACTTTTAATATCATAGGCAGCTTTGGATACTATCCTACAAAGCCTGAGCTCATCACAGTCCATCATTTTTACTGCTGTTGGCCCCAAAACTGGTCTTTTGGAAATCTGTGCTGTATACACTCTTCTCTCTTAGTTCAAATGCAAGAAATAGCCCTTGAGCTTTAGTTGTCTCATGGAAACTTCAAGGAAGGGTTTTCAAAACTGCTGCCACTTTAGGGCAGTTTTAATGAGGCTGTGTTTGCTAAAGCGTGACTGACAGAAATAATAAGTTAGCATTTATGAGGGAACCCTCAAATTGAGATACAGCAGGCAGAAAGCCAGCAGAAATTGTAGCACTGTTGAAATATCTCCTAAAATAGCTCTCCTAGCTCAGCCTAATGCAATTAAAGTTACTGATGTACATAATTCGAAAACTGGGAGCTCTTCCTGTTAATAACCACTGTGTAACTGAGGTAATCCATTAATTTAATATACACTTTCGTGTCCCCTGATAATAGGAATATAATTAAAGTGATAGGCTCTGCATTCCAAAATGAAAGGTTGCACTTTGCAATGAAAATTCTGTAAAAAGAAGGGATTTTGCTTAATCATTGCTCAAAATTATTTTGATTTACATCTTCTTTTTGAAATAAAGTATCTACAGTATAATTCTGAACAAACTGGTTGTTGTACTTGTCTCCTTTATCAATAAGTAAGCATTTTGCATGCTGAAAACGAACTTCAAGAAAACAGTGATTGTCAGAGGCAGCTAAAAGTGGACGTTGCTGGGGAAAAGTTCTGTATTCAATTTAATATTTCATATTGTGATGATGTAAATACACTAAAATTATTGACCTTTTTTTTCAGACCGTAGATTTGGAATTATAGCAAGATGATTATTACCTTCTGTTTCTCAAAACCTTTGACTAGAACCTACAATGACACAAAAGCTAAGAAGGTGTATTTTGAGTAGAGATACAAAAATAGCTAAGAGAAGAGAGAAGCTGAAGAAAATACATTTATGTTTGGGAGTTTAGGTGGTTGGATAGAAAATTATAAAATTGAGGGACAGTACTGTTGAGCTTGGGGAAAAGACTAAAAATATTACAGTATTTTTATCCAAAATATTTAATTTTTTTTGTACCTGTAAATATCTGTAATTTACACAGAGATATAAGATTTGTGAAACTGATTGGATAGGGCAAAGAAAATATACAGTCCCTGAGCAAGTTGACAGATTAACAACAGTATGACAAATATGCTAGTATCATGGAAACAAAAGGGAAAAATACGTGTTCAAAAAAGCAAAATAGTCACAAGTCTAAATGAGTAGAATAATTCATTATTAGAGAGGAAATAGATGGATGAGGTTCAGAAGCTGTGGTAGTGTTAGGACTCTACAGGCTTTAGTTTGTAATCACATGATGTGATATTACAGAATGTGGCAAGATCTTATGTTGGCCATGAAGCAACCATACTCCCTTGTAAAGGTGAGTGCACCTGGTAGCCAAGCTCATTCCTGCACCACGTTCTATTATATGTTTTTAAATGTTTTCTTCCCACAGCTCTGTTGAGAAGTAAAAATGCAGTTCCTTCTTTGTGGTTGCTCACTAAAAACGGGTCTTATCAACAGGCTCTGAATGTCTTTGCAGTAAAAGGTCAGTGGGAAAAACCTTGGGCATTAAGGGAAGCAATAAGATATGTAATACATTTAAAGGTAAATTGACAGGAGTTCTGCAATTCCAAGCATTTAAGGATCCAGAAGCAAGGAAATGCCTACAGCTGTGTTTGTGGCCTTCTTTCAGATCAGAATATTGGCAAAGAATCTTCCTCATGCCAAGGCCAGGCTCTGTTCATCCAACACTAGCATGTGCTGCCTTATTTGAGTGAATCAGCAGACCCTTTTGCACTCCTTTTGTTTTCCTTCCAAATTTTTACTTTAAAGAGGATGAGACTATAAATTCCCTCTCTTTGGTTGTCTGTGCACCTTGGCAGAGATGTCTGGAGGAGGGGGACACATGGCATGGATTGCTCTTGCAGGTATGGGAGGAGCACCCTGGGGCACCCCTGTGGCCAGCAGTGTATTAGCTTCGGAGTAATTGTAGGGGTGAGGCAGGTGCCTAAATTTGTGTGAGATGAGCAGAACCTTCTGTTTTACAGTGTCAGACTTACTTGGAAACAGCGGAAAATTTCATTTCCCCCTTTTCAAGTAGGGTTGTCCGTTCATCACTCTTAATGCTGATTTGGTTTTTCACTGTCTTTGACGTACTTGCTGAAAAGAAAAGCTTATGAAATTGGTGAACAAACAACTGAAAAGCCCAAACAAACCTCCAAATAACCTGAGTTGGAAAGGACCCAGAAGAAATGGTAAGTTCAACCTTATTCCACATGAGACAACGTTGAAAGTTAAACCCCATAACTAAGAGCGTTGTCCAGACACCTCTTGAACTTCAGCAGTCATCTTTCACCCACTGTGTTGCTCACTTTTGGATATTCTAACACTTTTATATCCTTATATTCCATAATCCATACCAGCACACAGTACTTGAGGTCAAGTTGTAGTAATGCTGGGTATAGTGGGATAATGACTTTGAGAAGTTTACTTACACTGTGCTTAATGCACTCAGCAATACTATTGGATCTTTGGGCTGCCAGGGCACATTGTTGACATCTATCGAGCTTAGTACCTCCAAATTTCCCAGATCTCTTCTTGTACAACTGTACTCTAGCCTTGTCTCTGAATGCATACATACATTCTGGATTACTTTTCCCTAGGTGCAGAATCTGACATTTATTCTTGTTAAATTTCTTATAATTGGTGATCGCTCTGTGCTCTAATCTATCAAGATCTCTCTGCAAAGTGTCTCTACCCCCGAGGGAATCAACAGCTCCTCTTAATTTAGTATCATCAGCAAATTTATTTAGTGGGCACACAAGTGTGTCTAGGTCATTAGTAAAATCTTTGAAAGAACTGTTCCTGAAGTTCAGCCTTGGGGAGCAGCCTTAGTGATTGGCCACCAGCCTGATGTCACCCCATTTACAACACCAAATTTAGTCCAGCCTTTCAGCCAGTAGTCCACCCATCATACCGTGAACACGCCTGTCTGTGTGCTAGACATTTTGCCCAGAAGGACAATGAGAGACAGCATCAAAAGCTTTGCTAAAATAATAAACCCTCTCACATTCACTTCATTAGTGCATTTTATTCAGTCTCCCTATCCGTAATGATTTTTCTAGTGTGTTAACCTCATCAAAATCAAGATTCTGTTAGGGTTCTTAGGACAACCTATTATCTTTGCCAGTTATTGCATAGCAGGGTAAAAAATTTATGAGGTAGGATCTAGATGTGTATTCAGTCAGCTCATTAACTTGATATCATTACAAAACTGATACAGGAATCATTAAAAATGTATTGGATGTAAATAGCTTTCATTCCCTATTCAGCTGGCTGGATTTACACCAGTAGTGCTAATATATACTCTAAGCCATCTGCTCCCTGAATGAACACCAGTAACTATAAGCACAATTCTTACTTCCATGAACACAAATTTGGCATAATAATTAAGGATATATAAATTGTAGGAAACCAGAAGCACAAAAATGAAAAGTTACAGTGCCTAGACTTGAACATACCTCTGCTGTCTCTTAGAGTTATAGTTCTCATCCACAGGAAAGTCTTCCTGGATCATAAACTACCTGTTACATCTTGGCTCCCATAGAGGCCAACATTGCTGTACACCCCACTCTAAAGCACAAGAGTCTAAAGCATGATTTACTTCTACCAGACCTCTAAAAATCTGCCAGGCACTGCGGTCGTGGTCTAAGATGGGATATGTCAGGTTAGGGATCAGATTATGTGATCTACTCCACTGGAAGAGGCAGGAGAAAAATTACTTTCCTAAACTGGTAGTTACTTACCAGGGTCCCTACAGCAGCAAGAAATGCAAGTCTTCTGGCCCAGTCCATGTGTCCTTCTTTCCAGGGCTACTCTTATCTGGAAATCATATTTACAAGAAAGCAAAATTCTGTCTGATGTAAACCACTGGGAAGGACCAATCTTGTTCTAAGCCTCCTTCCCTATGCTTGCACCTGCCTTGGAAGACACCTTCTCACCTTTATTCCCCTTCTGTACAAAGGAAAACAAAACACCTGGAAGGAATCTGAAGAAGAAAAGCCTAAGCCAAAAAACTTCACATCTGGTGAAAGCAAGACACAAGGAAAAGCACTGCACTCAGAGTTTGGCCTACTTACTTACATACAGCAAACATAATATACTTTTTATGTGTAAAAAAGATCATTGTTCTATTTCACGCAGATGGCCATCGCTGGGATGTGTTCCTGTGCGACTTGGTCTAGGTGATCCTGCTCTGACAGGGGGATTGGACTAGATGGTCTTGCAAGATCCCTTCCAATTCCTAATGATTCTATGATTCTACTTCCACTGACAGGGAGCACTCTAAACCTGTCTGTGTGAAGATCACTTTGCACCTCCTCAACATTGCTGTTGCTATGAACCAAAATCAGTTTGTTTCACTTGAATGAAAACAATTCACTTCTGCAATATTTTTCAACTGCAGTTGTTTTAAGGGACACATATTCTTTGGCTACCAGGTGCTGTTTTTCTACACAGTGGTACTTACTGCTTAGCATGGAACAAGTTCAGTCTCGGGTGTGTCTTTCCTTTTGTAGAGAAAAGCACAAAGACCTGTACTGTGCTGTGAGTATCCGGGTAAGGAACTCTTTCTAATGGCTGCTTGTAATCTGCAGTTTCAAGGGATGAAGATAACTATGAGAAAAAGTTTCAGAAAACTGAATTTTAGGAGTTTGGGCACAGTTAAACCCTAACTTTCTATTCTTCTACTCTTCAGATGTGAACTTTCCCTACAGTGATGTAAGATCCTACACCTAGGATACAGCTAGAATCATCTGTGTTAAAGCAGATATTGCTGCTCTAAGTTGTAGGTCTGAACTGTATGTTCAGATCTGGCTTTTAACTGCCAGTTGCTCTGTGAGCAGGAGCAGTGCTATGTGTCAGACCTATGGCCTCTTGAAGTAGCCAGTGATAAACAGCAGGGGAATCCTGCAGCCAGGAAATGCGGAATATTCTTTCTCATTTACCTTTTCACACTTCATATTAAATAACTAAAGGGTGACATACCCTTTTAGAATGTGTACAGGAAATTTCTATTTCCATTTCTCAGTTCTCCTAGAAACAGCAAAGCAGTGATTTCCTGTTATTGTGAGTTTTATTTATTAATGCACCTGGTGATGACTACAAATGAGTCCTAAGAGTTGAATATACGGAAATACACACAAATAAGACTGCTGAAAACTGTTCTGAATTTCTCAAAGAGAGACACAGATCAGACATGATCCATTGCATTTACTATCTCGCAGTAAAGAAGTAAATGACAGTCTTAAGTAGTAGTGAGCCTTCTTAATTCTGAGTCAACAACTATTTCAGATATTGCACCTTACATGAGGTGTGCACATGAAGAATGTGTCCATCTGATGCTCGGAGTTGCCACGCAGGAGCCACACAGACAAGTCAGAGCCTCTGTGACCCTACTTTAGAAGCAAGTGAAGATGAGGCGAGGAGTAGGCTCCTGAGTGTCTGCACAGTACAGATTTTCTTTTCATCATTTATTCTGTTTTGTGAAGGCCTGACTCACCAGCCTGGCTTTCTGCTGGACCTGGGAATTTCAACTCAGCAAAGAATGCTTAGAATATTTGATATCACCCTGAATTCAGCAGCTCAGTGTGTGCCAAAAAAGGCAGCACAACGCGGAGCATCATCAGGTCAGGTATTAGCAACAAGGCAGAAGGTACCAGTGTGCTGCTATACAAAAACTTAGTGTGCTACTCTGGACATTGTGTCTCTAAAGGAATGTAGTAGGGTTTAAAAACGCACAGGGACAGTCAGTTTAAGTTGTCAAGGGAAGAAAGTAGTTGCCTGGTCAGGAGAAACCAAAGAACTCAGTACTCATCAATCTGAAGAGCAGCAAGAAGGCTGTGTGGGGGATAGGGAAGGTTTACAGAATCACAAAGGCAGTGGACAAGCTGAATGAACTGTTACTTAAGTCCTTACTGCATGAGCTGGGGGACACTCAATAAAACTAGAAAGGGGTAATTTTAAAACAGATAAAATAAAGTATCTTTACACAGTGGGTGGTGAAGTTTTGGAATTTGCTGCTAGAGACGGTTTTAAGACAAACAGTAATGGCAGGGCCAAGGAAAGTTTAGAGAGATTTATGGACACCAGGTTCAGAAATGGATGCTAAAAGGATGCCATGGGTTGAGGCTGGGCAGGTCACTAGATAAAGAACAGATGCTCTGCCTCTGAAAATGGAGAAAAGAAAGGGAAAGAGACTTATGGATTGGAAAAAAACCTAAAACTGCTTTACTGTAAAGAATAACAATAAAATTAAATATAAACAAAAAATATAAAACCAATACTGAACAAAACCCCCCAATAGCAAGTACATCACTGTGGTATTGGGGATGCTGGGGAATTCCCAGACTCAAGTCATCAGCAGAAGGGAACCATATTCAGGAGCTGGATTCTAGAAATTTGGGATACAGGAATTCACAGAGTAGGATCAAAGGCAGGATGGAAAGTGTCCTGTTGAGACAATGGCCATTGAAGAAGAGAAACTGATCCTTGCAGTATCTCAGCTTTATACTGAATGTGATATATATGGGATGGAAATCCTGCTGGTCAGAGTAAGGTCACCTGTGTTGTGAGATGCAGGTGCAGCCTCTCAATTACCGCACCCGTAACGTGGAGCACACGGTTCAGCAACAACTTTGGTCTTCACAGCAGACAGTATAAGCAAGACCCTTTCTGCACCCAAGTCCTTGGTAGTAACTTGTCAAGGGTTTAATCTTAACTCCTCCCTGGCTTGCAATTAATGTTGGTTAATCAGGTCCAAGATGATGTTAACCAATTAATTCAATCAATGTGCTAATGGGTCAAAACAAAAAAAAACCAACAAAGAAGGGTTCAAATATCACTTTTATTTTCACAGGCAAAAACAAAGACATGCTTGATTTTGGGGGAAAAATCCAACAAGACATACTTAATTCACACTACAAAAAATCCCAGCACAAAGACAAAGATTAACCATATGTTCTTACATAACAAGGCTAAGCTGCTTTCTCCACCCTCTGAAAAGTAAGAGACTTCCAGCAGTTCCTTTTTGCTGTGGAAACTTGGAGTCCATTCATTCCATGCATACATCCCTCAGAATCAGTGTTTGTTCTCTATTCTATGTGCTCCCAAGCCAGTCTGCCACTTCCAGTTTGCCCGTTCCCACAGACCATGAACACGGTAAAGATTCTCTCTCAATCTCAGTAAATGATGGGTTGCAGGAAAGGACTTCCTCCACTGACCTTGGAGTTACTCCTTCCCTCTCTCACGTCATTCATCACAATCCCAGGACAGCATGGCTGCTGTGCCCAGCTCAGTGCCATGTATGTCTCTCCAAACAAAACAAAAGTAAAGTGAAGAAGAAGCAGGACAGGAAGCTCCAAACCAGTCATACTAGTTCACAGTGTTGCAAAAATTTGGCGTAGTTGCCATAGCAACTTCCCGAAGCCTCAGGCAAAAAACCTGCTCAGATTCATACCACAACATTACTGTAAACATCAAGTGTTATACTTGTGGAAGTAGACTCTGTCTGCACAAAGACACTGTTAACTTCAGAAAGTGCGATTTCTGGGAAGACACCGCACTAAAAAGGAAAATCACTGATCAGAATTAGTTCTGTTCTAACCCAAGCCAGGACAAAGAATCATAGAATCATAGAATCATAGAATCACTACAGATTGGAAGGGACCTCAAAAGATCATCCAGTCCAATCCCCCTGCCACAGCAGGATCACCTAGACCAAGTCGCACAGGAACTCATCCAGGTGGATCTTGAACATCTCCAGTGAAGGAGAATCCACAANCAAGAGCACATTGCTGGCTCATAGTCATCCTGCTGGCCACCAGGACCCCCAAGTCCCTTTCCCCTACACTACACTCTAACAGGTCAGTCCCCAGCCTATACTGGTTGTTCTTGCCCAGATGCAATACTCTGCACTTATTCTTGTTATAGCTCATTAGATTTTTCTCAGCCCAGCTCTCCAGCCTGTCCAGATCTCACTGAATGGCAGTACAGTCTGCTGGGGTGTCGGCGACACCACCCAGCTTTGTGTCATCAGCAAACTTGCTGACAGTGCATGCCAATCCCTCATCTAAGTCATCAATGAATAGATTGAACAGGACTGGTCCCAGCACTGATCCCTGGGGCACTCCACTAGATACAGGCCTCCAACTAGACTCTGTCCCATTGACCACCACTCTCTGACTTCTACCCTGTAGCCAGTTTACAATCCACCTTACTACCTGAAAACTAAGAACAAAGAAGTGTTGTATAAACTGATTGCCTTAATACAGCAGTTTAAGATGCTCAGCAATATGAGAGGACTCGAGTGCAAAATATGGCCAGGCCCATGTGTTCTCCTTAAATATTATGTCCTATTGCCACTGAATAATTATTATGCAAGATGAGCCCTTGGTGTAACCCACTTATTCTGTTCTTATTCTCTTATTTCTTCGTATTCCTTTGAATATAAGCCAGCAGTGTCCAGGTAGCTGCAAAGACCGGGATCATCTTGTGTTGCATCAGAAATTGTGTGGCCAGCAAGAGCATAGAAGTGATTGTCCCCCTGCACTTGTCACTGGTGAGACCATACCTTGAATACTGTGTTCAGTACTCAGTCTTTCCCTCTAATAAAGATGTTGGTGTGCTGGAGTGTGTCCAAGGAAGAGCAGCAAAGCTCATGAAAGATCTAGAGCTGAAAGCTGGGTTTGTTCAGTTTAGAGTGAAAAAGGCTGAGAAGAGACCTCATTGCTGGAACGATGCTGTAGTGAGGTGACTGTTGGTTTCTTCTCCCAAATAAAAACTGGTTTGATGAGGAAATGGCCTCAAGTAGCACCATGGGAGGTTCAGATTATAGAATCATAGAATCATTAGGGATTGGAAGGGACCTCGAAAAATCATCTAGTCCAATCCCCCTGCCACAGCAGGATCACCTAGACCAAGTCATACAGTCAGTCAGGGTTAGAAGGGACCACAGGATTAGACATTAGGAAAAACTTCTTCACCAGAACGGTTGTTAAGCCCTGGAACAGGATATGCTGGGAAATAGTGAAGTCACCTTGAAGGTATTGAACAGATTACTTTAATGCATGATTTAATGTTGGACTTGGCAGTTCTGAGTTAACAGTTGGAATTGATGATCTCAAAGGTCTTTTCGAACCTAAATTATATTGATTTTTAAAAATTTATCCTCAAGTGTTTTATATGAAGACTGTAAGCCCATCAGCTGTCAATGAGGGCTCCAGGAAGGCATGGTCTACCTCACAGATATAAATGTTAGTCTTGGATCATACATGGAACAAACCTGAATATGACTCCCAGAGGGCAATGAATATAATCACATTTAGCTGCAGCAAATATATTAAATATATGGCACTTATAAGCTGTTTCTCAGTATTTGTGTGCCTGTAATTTTCACTCATCTTTTGTGTTAGCATATTCTTTTATCATTATTCATATGGATTTTGAAGTATCATCTCACACCATCTAGCATGTAGTAAAGTCACGTTAAATTATACACAGAATTTCAGTTTTTGTCAGTCATCCTCAGTGTTTCAAACTATTCTAGAACCAAGTCCCTTGAATGCATTTTCCTTAGAAATGCAAAGGTCAAAAATATGGAATTTTACACAACCCAATGTCTCATTTTGACTTTCAGAGGGCTCAGACTCATGAGACTCTAAAGTTATTTCGAATTAGCTGTCTGCCCTACATCTCTCCTGGAGGTTTATGCTTGCATTCCAAAAAATTCTGAATTGCCATTGTCTTCAGAGTGGAATGTTAAAAACAAAAGCATTTTATATGTATTTAGTGGAAGTTATCATTTGATGGCTGCTATGCAGGCATCTGAACCAGAGGGGAAATATGGTGGGCAGCTGGAAAAGGGTAGGTTAGGCTCTTCCCGAGGTACAACATCCCTGCTTGTAAATCAGAGGCTAAAGTCAAAGCTGAATTTTAGCTAGAAGCACCTAACTAAATTGTCAAGCTCTGCTTTGAATAAATAGGTGTCTCTGTAGTTTACTGAGGTGC
Organism: Rhinopomastus cyanomelas; assembly: GCA_013400115.1. Lineage (NCBI taxonomy): Eukaryota > Metazoa > Chordata > Aves > Bucerotiformes > Rhinopomastidae > Rhinopomastus > Rhinopomastus cyanomelas. Next base: position 161,208 of record VXBP01001155.1, on the reverse strand, counting down.
AAAAGACATGTTTTGCAAAGGCAGTTCCCTATTAGATATAGGTGCTGCATGAAATCACATTCAGTTCCGAGCAGACCTGATGAGCAAAGAGAGAAAACTAATGATTCATGATACTTTATGGTACTACTGCTAAGAATTTGCTGATTCTTCTCCTACCTAGGCAAAGGTTATTGCTGTTCACAGTCACTGGATAATGGATTGTGTTTTCTGATGCTGTCTCAAGGAGTGTTTTGATTTGATGTACGCTTGCATGATTTAAGCTCTGGACTCTGTCAGGCTATGATAAAAGCTGCCAGCACCTCACCAGGAATTTCCTGTAATGTATAAACACTTGACTTCATGCTAACCTTCCCTCCTGCCTTTCCCACATCCTTGCGTGCATATCAATGACTGGTGAAAGGGGCTCTGCTGTGCACCAAGTCCTAGTCAACAGCCTGAATTGATCAAGGCCTAAGGATTACTGCAGCACTGACTGCTAATCAATAGATATTGAGTGCAAGCCCCTGCTCTAAATTCAACAGGGTTAATAAGTGTCTACAGAAAACAATGGTCTGAAACAAAATCTCCCTTTCAGTGAGGGAGGGGAGGCAGACATGTTTGCTTCAGCAGCTGCAGATAAAACCTGTGGGAGGCAAAGCTTTAGCTTTTACCCAAATTTGGCCTGAAGCATTCTTGATTTGCTAAGTGTGCTGTGCATTAGAGACAGCTTTGCTGCTGACAAGAGAAATACCACATATGATGACATGTTTCTGAGCTCCCGAAAGTCTTTGTTTGATCTTTTAAACTCAGAGATGGCATATGAAGCTCCTTATGGTCCCATCTATTAGACCTTTGGTTTTGCCTTTTGTGCTTTGTATGCAAGACTAAACACATGCAGGATGGAGGAGAGGAATTCAATTTAATAGCTGGCCAAGTGCCCTTTTCTCTTTTAAACAGGCAGTGGTGTTATCTAGGGATGAAAGGTGACACTTAAAGAAATAAAACTGCTTGTTAAAGCTCTGAATCTCTAGTAACTTTACTTAATGGTTAAAAAAAGTTATGCCAATCCCATCCCCCAGTTTTTCATGATTTATGAGATAAATTTTTAGTATAACTTAGGAGCTTCAGTGAAAAACCTAGTGCTGAGAAACAGTGTGCCACTGACTAAGCGGAGGTAGTCACCCAAGTTCAGTATCTGCTGTCTGATGATGAATGGTGACATCTCAGTGTATGCTCAACATCTGTCTGTCCACTTCCAATTTGTACATCCATGGATAACTGGGAAGAAGGGAATGCTGGATTTCACTGGAGCAGTGCAATGTGACCTGTGAACGAATGTGAAGGATTAAGTAAGTGTGTATATTCAAACACACCTTCAACAGATGTCCAGTTTGCTACAGGTTGGCATGCCCAGTTCAAGATTATCGACTGTCTAAACATCCCTGTGCTTATACACAAGGGTGTGTTTCTGGTTGTCACTGTGGTTTTACTGAATTACTCAGTAGGAGACAGCAGAAATGCTTCATCTTATCAGCCATGTGAGTTACTCTTGCTAACAAACCATGGCATTTGAAGGCAGGTATAGCATGATAGATACCACTCTTCCACATATTAACAGTAATGTATCACACGGACTGCTGATGTGTAGAACTGTCCCAGTATCACTTTAAAGCAGAGAAACAACACTTATTTTTCTTCAGAGTTCTCTGCAATTTTTCCTTTTCTGGTTTTTTTGCCTTTTTCAGTGATTTCATGAAGATTCACTTATTGCTACTTTTAAACAATAACTTTGGTATAACTTAGGTAGAAATCCACTCCTCTGTGTTGGCCTCAAAGTAGAGAACACACTTGTTCCCTTATTTGTGCTGTACTTTCACCATCAGTATGGTACCATAAACAGTCTCAAAATGCAGGCTGTAGAGATGTGCTAGCATGAAATCATAGAATCATATAATCTTTAGGGATTGGAAGGGACCTCAAAAGATCATCTAGTCCAGTCCCCCTGACACAGCAGGATCACCTAGACCAAGTCACACAGGAACACATCCAGGTGGGTTTTAAATATCTCCAGGGTTTGGCTAAAACAAAACTCTTTATTGTCTATTACAAAATCATAGGAAACAAGATAAAGAGACTTCAAGAGTTGATTTAGTACTTTCCCCTTAGCCTCCTATGCCTTTTGTCTTGTCCCTTCAGCCTTTTACCCTTCCTTTTTAACCTCTTTAATTTCTGTGCCTCATCCTCTACTGCATCTTATTTAAGCTTTAGGCTGTACATGCCACTGGAATGGCCTGCCCAGGGAGGTGGTGGAGTCGCCAGCTCTGGAGCTGTTCAAGACAGGATTGGACGTGGCACTTGGTGCCGTGGTCTAGCCTTGAGCTCTGTGGTGACAGGTTGGACTTGATGATCTATGAGGTCTCTTCCAACCTTGGTGATACTGTGATACTGTGATACATGTCAAAGCAGACACACAGAAAATCCTGAATCGCCGAGGTTGCCCCTCTCACTGTAACAGCAGCAGACAAACAAGTCTCTGGCTTGCAAACCACTGACAAGACAGACCACATTTATGCTTTATTCCCAATGCATGATCCTTGCTGTGGAGACACAGTCACACAGAGTTAAAATACAACAATGCTGACAGATTTATAGCACCAGTTTTAAGACTTTTGGTTTGCCAGTATAACTCGGGGTCTGTAAGAACACAGTTTGATACTGTGGGGAATCAGGTCTTTGTATCCCGAGACAAATGACTGCTAAATTGGAACACAGCTATGGACTCAAGCTCCACTGCGAGGGCTAATTTTGTTTCACTCAGAAATAATTATTGCTGGCTTATCTAAAGTAGCAGAAGCTTGGAACAGGAGAGTACTTCACTCCTCCTGGCACAAAGGCAGTTGTGATAATGTAAGTTATATAAAATGTGCCAAGCTAAAGCGGGGTGGGGGGAAGAGGGGGAATAAAACCATGAGCAGAATAGTGACTGTAGCTGCCTTCCCAATGCCTAGATTATTCTTTCTAATTTATTGCATTTATATTCCCTTTCTGTTCTGACCTGTAGCTTCAAGAAGACTTGCATGGCAGCTTCCCACCAGAGCAACCTGAAAGTGTGGTGTACTTTTATTACAATTATCAACGTTGCACTAGGTATTATGTGTGTGCAATACACACGCATTCCACCTGAATAGTGAAATGTGCTGCAGCAAGGAATCCTCTTTCAGGGAACTCAGCCCAAAAGCCAGTACCGAGTTCCCAATCAGCATTGATAAAGATTCTTTCCATTTGGCCCTGTTTCAAATCACATGAAGACACCAAACAGCTGAAGAACGTTTATGGAAGGAGTAAATGTTGAGGTGCGGGGATACAATCTTGTATGTGAATGGGCCATCAGCCAGCTCCCGCACTATTTCACAAACTCCAAGTCTCATGAGCTCAGGACTGCCTGGTACTGGCTAATTAACAAGCAGGTATATAGCTGGTGTAAGGCCAGGCTCTTCTCAGTGTCATTCAGTGACAGGACAAAGGGCAATGGGTGTGAGCTGGAACGTAAAAGGTTCCACATCAACTGAGAAGGAACTTCTTCACAGTGAGGGTGACGGAGCACTGGAACAGGCTGCCCAGGGAGGTTGTGGAGTCTCCTTCTCTGGAGACATTTAAGACATCTGCCTGGATGTGTTCCTGTGTGACTTGATCTAGGTGATCCTGCTGTTGTAGGGGGATTGGACTAGATGATCTTTCAAGATCCCTTCCAATCCCTAACAATTCTATGATTCTGTGAATCATTACATGACTGCGGACTTGATGTTTATAAAGCAACATCAAAGATTTTGGATGAGTTCTTGGGAGCACCTAGCTGACTGTGTTGATAGAGTATGGGATACCGAATCCCAGGGTCATGGGTTTGAGCCCCATGTAGGACAGCATATCCTGAGACAGCCTGGGTGCACCAGGTGCTGTAGGCTTAACCTGCTCCAGCAGGGAACTTGGACTTAGATGATCTTTCAAGGTCCCTTCCAACCTGGAACATTCTGTATAAAACAGAACAGGGTTGGGCCTGGTTTGTACTTGGATGGGAGACAGTCTGGGTATACCATGTGATGTAGGCTTACACTGCTCCAGCAGTGGGGTGTTGGACTTGGATGATCTTTGGAGGTCTCTTCCAACCCATAACATTCTGTGAGAGAAATGGCAGATAAAGAGACATCTGTCTCTGAGGGAGTCAGGGAAGTGGATAGTAGTGAAAATAAGGGAGAGCCTACCAGCCACAGTTTAGTCCTAAGACTCTTACTTGGGAAAGCAACTGATTGCCAACGTGTGGAAGAATAAAAAAATAAGTCCCAGTGAAAGTACTTGAATAGTTTGGCAGAATGATCATGACCTGATGGATCATAGAATCACCTTGCCCAGCCAGGTTTGCCTCAACTAGCCACTCTTTGTAAAACACCCACAAAAAAGTCAATCAATCACTAAAAGGAAACAAAAAAGCAACCCAAGCCATCTATATCTCTGGAGGTTCGGTCTTATCTTTCCACTCTAGGCAGACTGGAAGCTATTGTGTGGGTCCTCAAATTTCCATTACACATTGAAGACATGTCTTAGGATAATTACCTCCAAGATTTGCTCTTTTTTGTTTTGTTTAAGCCCTTTCTGACCTTTCTGATGCACCTGTACCCACGAGTATTAGGTTTTGGAGTTTTACCAGGTGGTGGCAGTGATGAACTGATGTTACCTAGCTCCTGTTGATATAACAAGGATAACAAAGAATGTAGACAAACAGGTCAGTCCTTCAGGGCTCAATTTTTAAAGCTGTGCATAGGGATTTGGAATTATATTAATTGGAAATGCTTGGTCAAATTCCTCAGCAGTGCTTTGACAATTTATCTTGGACTAGTGAACTCAGCTCCAGTCCTGAACTTTGCATAATATTTAGCTAAGTCATATCAAAGAAGATCGGAATATATTCTGCATATATTACTGGTGTATAATAGTCAGTGAAGTCTGCCCTTGTGCCTTTACTGTCACAGAGTCATAGAATCTCTTTGAATGGAAGAGAGCTTCAAGATCATCAAGTCCAACCTTTGACCCAGCACTGCCAGATCACCCCTAAACTGTGTCCTTTAGCACTATGTCTATATCTATATGCCTTTTAAATATCTCCAGGGATGGTGACTCTACCACTGCCCTAGGCAGGCTATTCCAATATTTGATAACCCTTTCAGTGAAGAAATTCTTCCTAACATCCAGCCCAAACCTCCCCTGATTTCCTCTGGTCCTATAGCTTGCCACCAGGGAGAAGAGGCTACCCTCATGATATGAAAAACAATTCAAAAGAAGTGTGTTAAACCAAGCATGTACTTGGAAAGTTTATTTTATGTTCTGTGTGTACATTGCGTGTGCCATAATCATGTATAGAATATTTTTTCTTTATTTTGAATCCAGAAGTTAATTTTCAGCTGAGTTGCAGTATAACAGCTCTATGTGAAGAATGGATACCAGGAATTTTCTTTGAGCGCCTTATCTTTTAACTAAAGCACAAAATGTGTAGAAGTGTCAGTGTGTAGAAGATGGAGTTCTTTGGGACTTCTACATAATATGTTACACTCTGCCAAATTTAAATGAATTTAAAATCTCGGGGTTTATTTCTAATGATCAGAAAAATTATTTCATTAAGCACTGTAGTTCTGACTTTGTAAAGTGCTGACCATGTTTCATACATTAATGCTGCCACCTCACCTCAACAAGTCTTTCGCAGGGCTATGTGCAGCAAATGAGAAGCATCTCACCTGCGTGAAAGCACTATTTTATCATTTTCTTGCAGAGAGAGACATGAGATGTTAACACTAAATCACATAACTCTCAGTACAGCAGCTTCTTGGGCTGCTACCAGCAGCCAGTGATCTGGGGCAGCATTCCATACCCCTCTGAAGGTCTGCCAGTGTGGGGGACTACAGGGCAGTAGTCTTTTCATGTAATTTAATATGAAAGATAAGAACAGTATTTTTAGTCTCCATTTAGGAGAGCTAAGATGTGAGGCGTTATTGTTACTGCAGCAATGCAACCTACTCTCCCTCCCCAGCTCAGCAACTTGGTCATGCTCTGCAGCATAACCTCACTTGTAGTTCACTTGGAGCTGCACTACTGCGTGTGCAAGTGTGGCCCCCCCATACTGACATGTGAGTGACTACCAGAGAGACGTTTCCTTCACAGCTTAGAAAACAGATGTGTAAGAACGTCTAGAAAATGACAAAGTCTTTAGGCAGAACTTGACAGGTAGAGGTTGAAACAAGAAATTTCCCTCTGGAAAAGGTCAATTAATGTCAGTCTTCTCTTATTCTAGCACTGAAAGTAATTAAGCAATAAAGAAATAATTTTTTAAATCTATTTTTAAAAGACAAGCCCCTGCATAAACACCAGCAAGCATTAGGAAGATGTGGATCTGGACCACGTTATGCTGTATAGTTTGCAGTTTTCTCCTTCATCCTACCTAGGCACAGCAAAGTTTCTTTAATTTTTACCTTTTTTTACAAGCAGGTCAAACCACTGACAGAAACAAAGTGCAATGCTACTTCAAAGATGAAATGCCTGTCTAACTCTCCTCCCTACCCCATCATTTTGGTAGTAGTTAACTAACTTGTACTATAACCACTGTAATCAGTGTAGTTACACAGTTCTACTGATATGGACTTGGAGCCAAGAATTGATTTTATGTCCCCGGAGACTTAAATTATTGGATACAAACTCTGCTGACACTAAGACTAGTACTTTTCTGTGGGTGAAAACAAAAGAGAAGGTTGTTTTGGGTCTGTGAGTAAGCACAGAGCAGAGAGGCAGCGTGCCTGTCTACTAGGGCTGGCAAAGACTCGAGGATTCTTTCCCAGCTCACCTTAAAACACTTTAAAGTGGTGCAAAGGAGATACTGTGTGTTTACACTCATTTTTGATCTTGTCCAGCTCTAAGCCTCAACTTCAGAAGTCTGTGCTCTATTTCGTAGAACACCTCTTTCACACAGCTAAGCCCTGTCATCCACACGCTGCAAATCTATACTTGTAAGAGAGGCAATTTTTTTCAGGGGAAAGTAGTTTCTACAAGAAGCAGAAAAGCCTTTGGGCATTTGGATACTCAAAACTACAACAAGTAGCCTAAGGACTTTATGTCTAAGTCCTAGAATCATAGAATCATTAGGGATTGGAAGGGACCCTGAAAGATCATCTAGTCCAATCCCCCTGCCACAGCAGGATTGCTTCACTGGAGAAGTTATGGAATCAGAATCACTCAGGGTTAGAAGGGACCACCTGATCATGCAGTTCCAACCCCCCCACCAGGCTGGGACACCCCTGCCTGCTGCCCTCTACCTGAGCTGCGCCCTGAGCCCAGAAGTGCTGACTTCAAAGCAGCACTCCACTCTACATCCCAGGAGCTGAAAGAACTGGTCTCCCAAAGTCACTGGAAGCAGTTCTGTGCCTTTTACTGCTGCAGGGGGAAATGTGATCCCCTGACCCTTCCCAGGGATCTGGTAAAAATACACAAAAGCTGACTGGATCCACCTGTTTAGCACTTTACCCATTTTTCCACCGCGCTATTGACTGAAACTAATTTACTAGAAAAATCTTACACACAAACATGGCTGTGAACAATTTCACAAAGGATAAATCACTGCATACCTCTCTGTCTTGATCAAGTTGACTCATGTCATTCACGTCAAAACCCAAAGCAGATATGGCAGGGTGTGTTTGTACATTTGCCTACTTAATACCTTTTAAGCTGTCATTTCTTAGTTATCTGGTTCAAATATCAAGACAAATGTAAAGAAAATACTAAACTAAGTCAAAAGTGCAAAATTATTAACCAAGTTGAGCAAACAAATAAATCTTAGGTGGTTGCCCACAGACACATTTGGAGGACTTGTGCAAAGGAAGCCAAAGAGATAAACAAACTCTGATCCTTTATCAACATGGTTTATCTCAGCCCCTTATTTACTCTTCATTAGCTCTCAGCAAAAGATGAAACTGGATTGCAAAGGATGCACTAGGCCCATCCTGTGCTTTGCTTTTAATTGCTAACACCATTCATTAATCAAACAAATGATAGCTGTGCCTGCAGGTGCCTCTGGGGAGCCGGCAGGTTTAGATCTACCTAGCTGGGTATGCTGATGTCAACCAGTTTTTCTTAATGTGCCAGTCAAAAATGCTTCCCCTAATCTTCTGTAAACTGTTCTGACAGTCCGAGCGTATGTGGACAGCTGGGACTCGGTGTGCTGTGTCCCCCTGCAGGGGTACAAGGTTTCCCTTGCCCCTCCCAGGGAGCCTGGGCACACAATGACCTGAGCCTAGGAATGCTGCAGCCTGCGAGCTCTCACATAGTGCCAGGTTGTGGATCTTGATCAATACATAGGCTCAGTGGCAGAGGGGGTTACAAAAAAAGGGAAAAAAAAGAGAAAAAAGGCTATTTTGGATTCAGAAGAGCAGGAAATAATTTATGCTATGATTTAATATGCATAAAGAACAAAATTACCAGTTATGTGCATGGTATTTTGATATAAGGAAGTAGTGTACACTTAAAATATGTTTTATTATTCAAGCTCACTCATGTCATATCTCCTTCATCACCCTCACAGCATATTCCAGGAACGTCCTAGAAAGAGTACAATTGCTTAAGTGTGCTCATAATTTCTGAAACATTAGTATTTGGAATCTTTGCTCATGATGCCCGTTAGTGTTAATGGAGGGCATGGATGCTTTTACAGCAGTGTAAAACTCAAACATCTGACCTTTGTTAGGACACCATAAGGATAAAAGATCTCTTCCATAAGTTCTTCTCTCAGCAATGAACTGCTCTTCCTGCACAACCCCAGTGCTACAAGAACATGGTGCATTACTACAGGAAAGCTCAGGACCAGGTCACAGAGTGATTTGGGTACTTCAGCTTCTACAACTGCTGACAGGAGCCAGGGAATGGAATGTTTTATAGCCTTCAAGACATTACAGTTATTGTAGCTTACATTAAGGATGAAGCTGAAACCCAGCATCTCTGGCCTTTTGATGGTCTCCAAACAGAACAGGAACATTTTTAAACAAGTTATGTCAACATTCCCAGTCTAAAAGCCCAGCAAATATGTGACGGTATTTGAGCATTAGCTGATGAGCTCCACACAACTTCTGCCCTCTGAGCAGCCTGGGCTCCATCATAGAAACAGGGTCAACTGTTAGGAATGGATTATATTATTGGGAAATGTCATTTATTAGTAATTATTTTCTTGAAAACACATTGATCCACATGTAAGCCCTTGGGGAAGAGTGGGAGCTGTATCAAATTAGGAGACTTTTTTTTTTTGTGTGTTTTTTTTAGAAGTTTTTACTGCTGGGGAGAAAAAAAGCGCTTTATTTCATCAAACAGGGATGGATCAGAAGTGGGGTGGTTAGCAGATTGAGAGAGGTTCTTCTTCCCCTCTACTCTGCACTAGTGAGATCACTTCTGGAGTATTGTGTCCAGTTATGGGCCCCTCAGTTCAAGAAGGATATGGACCTGCTGGAGGGAGTCCAGCGTAGAGCAACAAGGATCATCAAGGAAGTGGAGCACCTCTCTTATAAGGAGAGACTGAGGGACCTGGGTCTCTTTAGCTTGGAGAAGAGGAGACTGAGGGGAGACCTCATTAATGTCCGTAAATATGTGGAGGGTGGGGGTCAGGAGGATGGAGCCAGGATCTTCTCAGTGTCATCTAGTGATAGGACAAGGGGCAAGGGGTGCAAGCTGGAACATAGGAGGTTCCATATAAATATGAGAAGGAACTTCTTCTCAGTGAGGGTAACAGAGCCTTAGAATGGGCTGCTAAGCGGAGTCCCCTTCTCTGGAGACATTTAAAACCCATCTGGATGTGTTCCTGTGTGACTTGGTCTAGGTGATCCTGTCGTGCCAGGGGATTGGACTAAATGATCTTTTGTGGTCCCTTCCAATCCCTAATGATTCTATGATTCCGAAAGGTCAAGGATAAATGGTTGAAATTGCTGCATTTTACATTTTAGAAGCTGAACTTCCTCATATGACCATTGGTGGCCAACATTAATTTATTCTTTGTCAAAATCTTTGTAAGAAAATACATAATAAACAAGTGTTTTCCTTACTTTTTCCTATAAAGTCTGGTATTCCAGAAAACTCCAGAAAAATGGGGTGCAACCTGCATGTAATGTGTAAAGGACAAGGTTTAGTAGCCACCCGTCAGTGTTGGGTTAACAGTTGGACTTGATTGTTTTAAAGGTCTTTTCTAACAAAAATAATTATGTGATTCTGTGATTCCAAGTACAAATCAGAGTTTCTCAACACTGACACTAAGATGCTTATAGGCAAAGACTTCTCATAGGTTAGGCACTAGATAAATGACAGATACTTTATATTAACCCTTCTCCCTCCCCAAAGGATAAAGAAGGGGAGGAGGTTTATGGATTAGGAAATAAAACTAAAACTGCACTAATGAAAATAATAATAAAATTAAATACATACAAATTTATACAATACCAATATTGAACCCAACCCTCCTGATGGCAATTGCTACCACCACTGATGCTGTGGACAGACACTAGAGTCCCAGACTGGCCTCAGCGGTAGACAAGAGCCATATTCAGGAACCAGATTCTGGAAATGGATCCAGGAATTCGCAGAGTCAGATCAAATACAGAACAGACAGAGTCCCCCTTGGATGCCAGCCATTAAAGAAAAGAGACTGATCCTTATGATCCTTCAGCTTTGTACTGAATTTGACATAGCTGACATGGAACACTTTGTTAGTCAATATAGGGTCATCTGTCCTCTCCCCCCCACTGGTGCAGCCTCTCACTGCACCCCAACGTGACACACAAGGTTTAGCAGTGGCCTTGGAATTCACAGGAGCAAAGATAAGCAAGAGCCTTTCCACAGACCTTGGTAGTAACTGTAGACATCAAGCATTATCGCATTTAGATGCAGAGTCTGTCTGCAAAACATGATGTCAACTTCAGGAAGTGCAGGTACTTAGAGGAGACTGAGCTAAAAAGTAAAATCACCGAGCAGAATTAATTCTGTTCTGACTCCAACCAGGACAAAATGCTCTTCTATCACCTTTCTTCTACAGTAAATCAGATCTAATCAAGAAAGAGAAGAAAACTAGTTTTCTATGAGTTTAATTCACATTATATGTGAATTATATGTGACTCGCTCCTTCCTCTGCTAGTTTTCTTGATTTTTCCATCAGGAAAAATCTGAAGGTTACTGCTGTTACAAGGTGCTGGTGTCACTAGCAATCCATATAACAATTACACGTTCTTTATCTCTTCTCCACCGCACACTATAGGTATTGAGCCGATAACTGAGGCTAAGCCCACTTTGTCAACATCCTTGTTCACTGAGACATTATTTTCCTGTTCCTAGACAGGTCTGAAGTAAAGAAAGAGAAAATTTAGAAAACAAGTTACAATTTTATTTGTTGCAGGCAGAGTCGGATTTAACACACAAAATGTTTCCCACCTGAACAGCCCCCACCTTAAGCTCTAATCACAGCTTCTCACATTATTTCAAGGTCTAGACTAACTTTTAAATAGCTGCATTCCTACACAGCACCTGGGAGAACCAGCTTTTCAGACGGCAGCTGGAACTAATTTATCAGGTAGACGAGCAATATCTCGGCTGGAAATCTTGGTTGGCAGGTGATGCTTGTCATTTGTGAACAGACCTGCTACAACAGCAAAGGGATAACAAGATTCTCTCTTACACTGTTACTCTTGCAGCCCCGAGCGAAGCCATAGGTGTTTTGCTGCAATATGTGATCATACTTTTTGGAAACTTGTTAGGTGCCGAGGATGTACCCATCTATCTGTCACAAAATGTCACTTGCTGCTCTTGAACATTTTCCAGGAGGTGTCAAATGCCTTATCCTAGTGGAAGCTTCCTTTTCTTTTTTTGTTTCCATCATGAGGTCCTAGAAGTCTAGGAACCTTGAATGTTAAGGCCAGATTTGATCAGACTGCTTGATGCCCTCAAACATCTGAATACTTCTGTGTGGCCTTTGTTACCCATGTTCTGGAAGAGAAGACCCACTATACCAGATGCCTGCCTCTCTCCAATTTCCACAGGTTGGAGGGCTCCCTGACTGTTCATGCTGGTGTTGGGATGCCTCTGAGTCATAGTGATGGCCGATGCAAGTGAAGGGGACTGGCAGAGGGTGCCCATGTGGCCCCCACAGCTTCTCATGGACTGGGCATGGCACAGGAGGCTGCAGGCAGCTCACAAAGCTGGAAGACTTCAAACTCTTGTCCTGTCATGGTAGTCAGGTCTGTACAATTTCTGTCTGCCAACCTATCTCTTGCTGTCTTGGTGGTGCCTGTTGCCTTGTTGTTGCTACTGGCACTGATATTTTATTTCTTATCAGTGCTAGGAGCTGCCTGTTTTCTTTCTGCTTTTATACAGGTCTGAACCCCACATTTATTTTCTTTTATCAGCAGCAAAGCTTGCAGATACTTCTGCCATCAACCTACAGTAAGTTTGACTTCATATTAATTTCTCCTTCATATTAATTTCTCCTTCATTTTTAACCCATGGTTAATTTTGGCATTTTAAAGCAACAGCATTGAGAAATGTGACTTTTGAAGTTTTCACAGTAGAGCTAGTTCTCAGTAATTTTTTCCCTTGTGTTTTACTTTGAGAGGGAAAAAGTGGAAATATCATTACTGGGATAATTATGAAAAGCCCTAATTTTTCAAAAGTAATATGATAAAAGTGATATTATAAGATATTGAAGTCTGTCGGAATGGTTTTATTTTGTTTTTTAAAAATACCCAAGATACAGAAGAAAAATACCAAAGTGATTGAATTTTGAAAGTCACATTTATAGCTGTAATGTTTTTCAACCTCAGTAAAAATTCTTTTCTTTGCCTCTCTGCTTTAAATCTTTGACATGTGCAGAGAACTCGGCATCCTGTGTCTCAGTATCAAGGGATGCTTTTTGCTGAACAATCTGCAGAACAAGAAACTTACTCTCCTTGGCAGCTGCCCAAAGACAGATTGAACGCTGAGAAAAGCTTACACAGAGGGAAAGCAAGCACTGGCACAGTGACTGATAAATCTACTCCTGCCTACTAAGAACTGTTGAGCTTAGGGAAAAGCTACTGTCAGAAGTGCAGCCCTAAGGAAGGAAAAACAAGCCCAAATACATAAGACTATGTTTGGTCACCATTTCTATCTGTGGGCTCTAGAACTCTGTGTAACAGCTGATATTGATGACTGTTCTTTAGCTCATTTCACATCACTTTTCATAAATATTTACCAAGACTTTCAGTCTTTCATATAAAAAAAAATAAATCTGCCTTTTATCTAACTTGTTTCTGCAGTCTCTGCTACACGATTGTGTCCAAGCAAACCTGGTGTGATTATGATAAGAAAACAATGAAGCACAGTTCAGTACTTCATCATCACCCACATGAAATCATTATAATGGGAAAATATTTTATGGAACCTGGGTATGAGTTAGCTAAGCAAAATATTTTAATGAGATTTCATGGACTGAAGCTGGCTCCTTTGCCTCTGTGCTGTGACCCACCTACACAGTGGAAAACTGATGGAGGCCTCCTTCTACCAGGATGCAAATGGAGAAACCTGTCTCCACTAACAGATTCTTCAGTGAGGAGACATCTAACAATACATTTTCTGTTCCCTTTTTGTTAATTGTTGGACAAGAATCCCAGAAACATCCTACTCCCCTGCAGTGAGCCACGGAGGTGAGTTTGACGTGACATTCCTCGGGGGTGCATAAATTCTTGTGCTTCAAGAACTGTAGGAGAATTGTGCTTCAAAGCCCTGACTTGTAAATGGAACATTGTGTTCAGTTTTCTTTCAACTATCTGTTGGCTAAAGAATTCTTATTTATCATAGATAATTCGAATCTGAATTCCAGCCTTAATCTTTCAGACACCTTTTAGACTTTGCTTTAAAAATGATCTTTAGTTAATGTGGTTATTTGAGTGTCTTTTACACTGTCTAATTTAGTTGTTCTTTAATGCATCTAGAAAAGACATTGGGGTTTCAGCTTCCCTCAAGACGTCTAAAATTAACTGATTAGCACTAATGTCAGCAGTGGAATTTTAAATCCAGCCAGAGGCAATACAGCCAGGAAAATGTTGATATTTTTATTTGGTTTCGAATTTACTTAACCGTTCGTTTCGGTCTTCTTCCTTCATTTTAAGAAGCATATAAATCAAGAGGTAAAGGGTGTTCAAAGCGCCACTGACGTGCTTGAAGAATGACAACATTCTCAAGTTCTCTGTCTAAGGATGCAAGTGCCTGGAGTTCACCAGCACACGGCTGTTCAGTGTTACTGCCAAGATTAGTACCCACGCACATACACGCTATGTCTCCTCTTGTCAGGACACATCTATTCAAAGAGGCAGGATATATTAATTCCAGGAGGTATAAAAACAGCTTGTGTATTGATTTACCTCTTGTTGGCTTAGAGCAGAGAGAGTATGAACTCATAGTGCTCTCCACCTGGGCAGGTAGATGTGTTTGTAGACAGCCTGGTCATCAGCAGGCAGTGAATATAATTCATTACCAGACATATGCATTTTTTTAATGGGCTTTGACACAATGTCAGTAATCTTGATAGTAAAAAAAATATAGACATAATAATAGGAACAGTCAATAAATAGAAATCTTCAGTATTTCTATCCACTGTATTTGAGGTAGAAAGCTGTGGATTCCTAAATTCTTTAGTATGACTACAATTCAGGAAAGTACTTGAATCCATAAAATTTTAAACAATTTCAGTTCCATGGCTGAACTAAAGCACTAACTTGAATGGGGTAAAGCTCCAGCTTAATTATCTCACAACACCCATCCCATTTTAAACCTGTGCTTAATTTAAGATGCTGCTTCACTGGATAACAGGGAACAATGGTGCCAAATCAGTCCCCTCCATAGCACCACTGTTCTGTATAGCAAAGGAACAGAACATGCCTTAAAGCTGATGTTTTGCAGGTGGCCACCTGTTGTCTGTCAGATACTGGTAAAGGGATGGGAAGGATCACCTGTAAAGTCCCTATTAGGTTAGATTTTTCCTTGCAAAACCCAGCTTTAATGAGAACACACTTCAAGTCGTGTTGCAGGATAGTCTGTAACACAGAGACAGGCTGGAGGTGAGAGTTTACTGATCGGTTCTTTTCAGTCAGCAAGGTGCACTTCTAAGGATATTAGTTTTGGTTATAGTTTTGAGAGCTGGTTTTGGTGTGTTACAAACCAGACTCTGGGTCCTGGTTTGTCTTCTTTGTACCAGCCCAGCACTGTGAAGGGAGAAGACAGCTACCTTCAGTGCAGCGCTGCTGCAGTCCGTGGGTACAGGAGACTGATATTTATCTCTTCGGGACTGACATAGGTCATCAGGAGCAGGAAAAATGTTTGCTGATCCTGGAGTGCACATCTGCCTTCCTGAAGGACTAATTTAACCAGTGGCATGTAGAGGAGCCCTCAAAAAACCTGACTTCTACCTTAATAGTCAATTTTCTATCAGATGAACAAAGAAAGAAATCATAGAGTCTTTCTTTTTCTGCACCTACGCTTCACATGAGCTATATGGGGTTTTTCTTCTTGGTTGCAATAATTATCCAGGTGTTTTCTATTCAGGCTTATTTTGATTAATTCATGTTACAGCTTAGAATGTAGGAGCTGATGGCATAATATAAACCTTTTTTTATGTTGTATACACTTTTAAAAATCATTCACGCTGATGATAGTTATGCCTACGTGTCTGCATGAAAAAATATGTAAGAGCATTGAAAAACTTTCATTGTAGGAAGGAAGACTGCACTGTGGTGATATTAACTCAACTTTCTAGACATTGCCTGGGCTGCAGTTGTGTGAAGATAGCTAACATTTGTGACAACAGCCAATTACAAGGATCTGATTGTTCTCGGGTGCTCATTCGGGATCACTTTTGGAGTTCTTGGGTTTGTTGTTGGTGGATATATGCCACATACCGGAGCCTGAGAAAACATACACTACAGAAACAGGTCATCGGTTCATTGGCTGACCCCATGGTTTGGATAAACCCAAGGGGAAATCAAAGTGTACCTACTTAATACCTTGATCACAAGATTATAGGTGCTTCTCTTTGAAGGTCTTTGACATCAAAACTGAAGTAACCAGGCTTTACATAATCAAATAATGGCATGTCCTGAGCAGCCAAAACTGGAGGAGCTAATTGTTTTCAAACAGGTCTCACCAAGGATCTGATGACAGCACTGAGCCAAGTTTGAACTGCACCTGGAATGTCTGGAGTCTGAAATCAAATGCTGTTTATTACCATCGCCTCATCAAAAATAGCTTACAGGAGGGTAATTTATTTTGTTTATATTAAACAGTCAACAAGGGAAAGAAGAAAATGCACTGTTCTGCAGGTCAAAATATTACTTATTACCCTAATAAGCACTTAACTCTTTTTGAGGGAGCAGTATGGACAGACAGATTTTTTTCTGCAGCGTTTTAAGTCATTCAACTGATTTGTTGCCATTTACTGTGCTTGTGTAATAGCTATAAAACTGGAAAAAACATAAAACATAAAAGAAAGGTGTTGAAGTCAGCCTTAAGGTACTAAATTCCTGACAGCAGCTTGTAAAGCAGTGGAGATTTAGGTGCTGTAAGATGATGCTGGAGGTTGTGGTAGGCAATGGAAGGTGCCAAAGTGATGAGGCCATGACAAACTGGTATCATGCAACTCTGAAAGAAGGACCTGGCACCTCCTGATCCCTGCTCATTCCTGGGGTCACCAGTGCTTCACAGAAGCTTTTCAGTTGACATGAATTGTCATCAAAAATCTGAATTTACATGTTCTGATTGCCCAGAACTGCACCTGAACTTAGTGTGAGTTCTGGTCTAACAGACATTTACAGGGCATATCTGTCAGAGACTGAAAGTACAATAAACTACACAAAAAATAGATGAGGTGTTAAATAGAAAAAGTAAAATAAATAAACAAAATAAAACAAAAATTGGTGATGTCCTTTCATATCCACTGCAGTCTTCCTGAGTCCCTGAGGCTTAGTCACAGATCTGTCGTGTAGACAGTGAGGAGCTGAACGGTGCAAGAAAGGACTCTGCATTATGTACGTTTTAAAAGACCTGGTACTTCCCACACTGAGTAGTTGGATTCCAGTGAAGCATATATTGAGGAAGAGGGAGACATTGGTCAGGAAGATTTTCTATCCATCAAGTAACAAAGGAGATCTAAGGGATCTAACTCGCTACAGAGTGTCCGATTTAAAATGCACAGCTCCAAAAATGACTTTCACTCTGATGGCTGGTGTATTCCTAGAATCATGTGTTTATTTACGTATATTTATTTATGCACATAAATGTAACTGATTACTTTTACTGTGTAAAGGGTTAGAAGGGACCACAGGATCTATGTCAACATAGATTACAGGCAGTTTGTCCTGCAGCATCTAAAACCAAATCTCATTTCTCTACACTAAGCAAAATGGGAGCGTCAGCAATGCGACGCATCCATTAGTGTCACCCGTTGTATTCTGTTTAACAATCTTTTTGTAAAACCTTCCTGACAACATCCAGCCTGCAATAACCACCGTAACCACTCTCCTGAATACTACATTTGCTGTACAGCAATACCAGAAATTTAATAAGCAAAATTACACTGAGAATAATGGTCATTTTCAGCTAGTATCTCTACAGCCATAGACATTTTACCACCATTTTAATTTATGATTATGGAGTGACTTAAAAAAGTAAACCTAATTCATGATGTGAGTGAGAAGAATTACTACAAATATATTCCATTACCCTCTATCACCTGTGGTCATACTGGTGCTCATAATACATCCTTTTTTAAAAAAACCCATCCCTATCCTCAAGTACTGCAGTAGTTCAGCTAAAGCCAGAAGGCCCTAGAAGTGTACAGTTAAGACAAACATAACAGGATGACCTCAGTGGCATTTCAGATGATTCAGTGTTATAGCAAAGATAAGAAAAACATATTTTGTATAGCAACATCATAACACGGAGTAAAGCAGTGAATCATTTCTTGGGTAGATGAGCTCACACGCTAGAGAGGGTCTTTGTTACTAATAATTCTTTTAAATTAATACTGCCTCCTTTGGCTTTTGCAGTGATTTGTACAGCACTTGGAAGACTATATCTGTACATATCAATAAACTTTTCAGGTTCAGACAATGAAAGCAATATATAGGAAGTAAGGAATGGATATGATAATTTCCAAAGCCAGAAAAGCTCAGAGTGGAGATGAGTGAATATAAGTTACTTATCTTGGCTGAATTAGTCCGGATGAAGAGACTGACATTGAATTGAGGAAGGCAGTGTGCAATGGTAGGATCAGCAAGGAGCAATTTTAAGCCTCAGTCTTCCCAACTGTTTTACATGGGTGGTCACTAAGCATTCTTGATATGTAATGCTTGATAAGTAATTAATCTGAATCCCTGGGTAGCCTCTGCGGCACACACACAGGTATCGTGTGCTGCCATTTTGCCCTAGCTTCCCTGCACATCTGACAAATGGATGTTGTCACAGTTATGGCAGCCTGAAATCAGATATTTCTGCCTACATAAAACCTACATTTTTCTGCGTCTCTTTAAAAACAAGGAACAGTCTTCTTTTAATCATAGAATCATACAACATTAGGGACTGGAAGGGACCTTGAAAGATCATCTAGTCCAATCCCCCCAACACAGCAGGATCACCTAGACCAAGTTGCACACGAACATGTCCAGGTGTGTTTTAAATGTCTCCAGAGAAGAAGACTCTACAACCCCCTTGGGCAGCCCCTTCCAATGCTCCATCACCATCACTGTGAAGAAATTCCTTCTCATATTTATATGGAACCTCCTATGTTCCAGCGTGCACCCATTGCCCCTTGTCCTGTCACCAGATGACACTAAGAAGAGCCTGACTCCATCCTCCTGACACCAACCTTTCATATATTTATAAACATTAATGAGGTCACCCCTCAGTCTCCTTTTTTCCAAGCTAAAGAGACCCAGCTCCCACAGCCTTTCCTCATAAGGGAGGTGTTCCTCTTCCTTCATCATCCTCATTGCTCTATGCTGGACTCTCTCTAGTAGTTTGAATGGAGGGACCCATAACTGGACACAATACTCCACATGTGGTCTCACTAGTGCAGAGTAGAGTGCCAATTTAAGTGCCAGTTAAAACAAAATTTCCCTTAGAATAAATAAATAAAAAAAGACCAGCTCCTGCTGTAAAACACTTGTCTCTGTCCCTGAAAAGTAGTGTCTGGAATGGAAGGAGCACACGTTTGCGCCCACTGTTGCTTGTTATATACAACATGTTTTCATAACATTCTTAGGAATCTATCCTGTCTTTATTCTGACAGATATCTTAGTTGATGACCAGTTTTCACTGTATACCTAATGTTACTGTGCTCAGGTGCTTCTAGCTAAGTGCTTAACTAGCCCAAGATGTTAGTCGCACCACACATAGTGCAGAAAAACACCTCCTTCCGTATGAAGTCCCAATGAGTACAAACAACAGTCAATCGACTTGGCACTGTACAGGACCTAAAGTTATACACACATACTCATTTACAAAAGATCCCAAACCCCTTGCCTTTCAAGATGAAACAGATTCTCTAAGCCAGGAGGATGGTTTTACTGGTTGTTAGATGCCCTAAGAGATTCTCTTAAGCAGAAATGTTGACTTTATTATATTCTGGTCCCACTGGTTGTATTACCAGTTTAACCACATGTACCATCTTTTCTTAATTTAAAAAGAGTCTGTTTCTCATAGCTGTGCTGACAGATCTATTGGCACCATGAAAGTGTTTGATACGTTATCGTAAAGTCCTGTGACTTGTGACGTCATATGATGTAACCTACAATTTCTTCAGGGACTTAATCATATGCTTTGGCACAGGGAAAGCGTGAAAGTCTTATTCCTGACCAGCACTGAAGTTCTCTGGTGTGCATGGCAGAGAAACAAAGTCCACCTCAAAGTATGAGCTTGCCTACACTGCTTTTATTTGCCTTTTCCAGACTGAGGGTTTGCCAGCTCTTAAGTGCATATGTTTGTTACTTTCTGGTCAGTATGTGGATTTTGATTCTGCAGTGTGTGCGTTACGTGCTGCTCCATGGTGTTGGCTAAGATCACAACCCTTCTGCTGGAGGCATCACCCATGCTGCTTCATGCAGCTAAAGTACCTGACTGCAAATACAGCCTGTTGGCCCTGGTGATAGTACAGCACAGAGCTTTCCCCATTGATTGACTTCCCATTAGGGATGGTAGTGAAATATCTCCATGGGGGTGGCAGAACAGTGTCAGGGGGCTGGAGCTAGCTTTGGATCAGTTCACTGACAGGAGTTCCACGTGACACTTGTCTCCTGGGTAAAAAAATCTGTCTGCAATATATACATACTCTGTAGAACTGGGACTGTCTCTTTGCTCTGTTTTTTCTTGCTAATATTCTTTCTGCAACAATTCCTCCCCTCTTCCCCTTCTAAACTATATTTCCTTTTGCTTTGTGAAGCAAGAAGCACTTTGTCCAATTTTGGACTGCAAGACAGTGGAGCAGGCTTCATTGTCCTAAACCATGTTTTTTTCCCCTTTCCCAGGATTTCCACTTCACACTTGAATCTTCATGACTTCTGAGAAAGAAATTACTGGAGTCTGAAGTTTTTCCCCCATATTTTCTTCAAGTCTTTCAAGGTGGAGAAAAGCATGGTCCTATAAATCAAGCATATCTCACTATGGCTGACTGGAATGAGTCTTAGTTTCCTAACAGTTTAGGTTCAACTAAAAGCATCAACAATCCTTCTACGGCTTTATCTTTTTGTTAAGAAACTGAGAAACTCTATTTTAAATAATATCTGTAACAAAAGAGAGAGTACCAAGTACAAGCTTTTGTACCTTAGTAGCATCTGCACCTTGAAATACATTCAGCATTAGTTATTTTTTATAAAACTTTTTGCAATAATATTCATTGCAATAATTTAAAATAATTGTTTTGTCTCCTGCAGTAGGCATTTGCTGCCGTGATATGGCAATTTCTATGGCTGTTTTGCACGTTGCTTTATAAGTTGAGAATGACTGTTGCTCTCTTGGATGCTGTCTGCATAATTAATACCTCCTATCAGTCTTTAGCAGAAGGAAGAAAATCTTTTCTACCTCTGATGGGAACAGTTGAGTGGCCCTCTGGGCCCAATTAGATAACCAAATGGCAGTGGCATCCTGGAAGCAATCACTATGGTGCATTTTCGTTGTATTTTTCAGCTGAGCAGGTTGGAGGATAGGAACGAGGAAGAGGGAAGGAAAATGTCAGGGTCCCTGATCAGAGATGTAAACTGGCACATAGACCACATCCTGTTTCTCAGTCGGAGGTGCTGACATGACATCTCTTTCTTTTTCATCCTCATTTCTTTCTGTTTAAGTAAATATATTTCACCACAGTTTTGAAAGTGCCGTGCATTGATGATGGTCTGAATCTATAGCAATTATTTCTAGCATTTCCTGCATCTCTTGACTGCAAGCAGACAGAAGCTACTCCTTGAGCTAAACAACATTTCTGGGCAGGTCCATTTCTAGTGTTTTTAAATCAGAACACTTGAGACAGCATCCAGGATTGGGTTCAAATGTTTTAGGGATTTCTTTTCTCATTGAAAAATTAAATATCCTGTAAGTGTGTGATGCTTTTCATAGTGTTACCGTCATTCCTGGCTTTACTGATAAGACATTTAGTAGAATTATCACTTATTTCAGCAAAGCCTTAAAATTCCAAAGCATTTACATAGTATAGAGGTAATAATCTTTAAGAGCAGTACGTTTATAACGAATATGCATGTCATGCTGTTAAAATGAACATCTGTGTTGCCTTGACATTTATAAATGTTAAAACCTTTACTTTACCTTGCTATTTGATTCACAGCAGGAGACATTATTTAAAACCATAACCTTCTCATGCTTATAGATTATTGCTTAATTATATTAGTCTTCTTTTATGAAAAGACCCTCGCAGTCATCACCATTTCTCCAGTGTCAAGGATCACAATGGTAAGTTGATGTAAGATTGTAGGTTGTAAGGCGAGTTAGCATGGAGAAATTAAACCTAGAAAGGCACATTTCTGATGTGTTCTTAACTGTCAGCATAGAAAGTGTGTCAACAGGAAAGAGGGCTGACATTTCATTAAATGGATTAGCCCAGTGCGGCAAGTAAAAACAGTTTAATTAAGTTCATATGGATTCCTCTTACATATCACAAATTAGCAAGCTATCTTTTTGCAAGATTTTCTTAAGACTTGGCTTTTCTTAAACCAACTGTGACTCAGTAGCAGCTTCACATGCTGAAGCCCAGGCTGTCATTGTATTTAAGGCTCTACCCCACATACATGCTGTGCACAAGTGTGCTCACCATACAAGGAAATACACTGAAAATTAACTCTACTTAGCAGTCTAGCAAGACATGCGGGACATCCTTCATCTCAGGTGACACGGATTCAGTGGAAGACCCAAACAGTCTATGAGGACATATCAGTACTGAAGTCAGATGCAGCTGGAATACAGAGTACAGAGACAAGTGAGTGTAAGACAGAGGTAGACGCCTGCATACACCTTAGCAAGGTTATAGAATCATAGAAGGTACTGACATAACTTCCTCTTGTCACTCTACTCTCACTCTGTTTCCTACTTGTGAAGCTCTCAGGTATCTTCCTGTTGGGTTGCAAAACTATTGTGGTTCAATCTTCTCATTTCCCATCCCTTGTTGCTCTTTATCATTCATTTTGCAGACTTGCACAAAATCAGTAAATTCCAGAGTTTTTCACAGAGAAAGGGCCAGATGTGACAGAACAGCCATGTAACAGGAACAACCTATAGCCTATGGAAGGCAAGAAATACTATGGTTAATGGGAAAGATTGTCTTAAACACTGAATTAAAAGACTTTGTACACAGTGGTTGTGTCTCACTGTGTGGGAGCTCCTCAGGCTCCCCATTGCCAGTTTTCCAGACGAGGGAACTGGCAGAAGGGTACCTGCCCCCTTCTTGCTGAGCTACCCCAGAGGTGGTTTTGTATACTCACCTCTCACTCCTACACAAAGCCCCACTGACTGCGCTGTGCACAGAGGGGCCGGGACTGTGGGATGCAGAGCAGTTCGTAATCACAGATGAATAAATTTTATTCCAGTACCCTAAGAAAGACAGACACTGCAAGTTAAGATAATCTCTGCAAGTTTCAACATGTCAAACTGTCTGCTGACAGGAATTTTAAAAATTAAGATTAATAAAAGCTCAAAGAGAAACCTTAAAAGGATTCTTGGATACAGATGCAGCTCTTAGGGACTGTGGGGTTTTGACAGCTCTCAGCAAAATTTCTCGTGTTTTCCTCTTGCACAGAATGCAAACGGCACCTGTGCTCCATCTCCTCACCAGGCACTGCAGCTCAGCAGGACAGAAGCATGCTGTGCCTTTGCAGTAGCCCACAGAGGGGATTCAACTGGCTGTCCTCAAAGCTACAGAGACACACAAAGCCACTCTGCCTAAACACAAAAGACAGCACACCGGAGAGAATTGGATGACACTGGCATTCCACCTGTCCTGACATTTAATTCGTAAGCTGAGAGGTAAGAATTCATGGATTAATTACACCAAGAATTCTTAATTTAATGATTAAGTTTAACAAAATAAAGTGTGTTTTTTCTTAATGTAATGATCTTAATTAAGTCTTAATTTAATGATTAACAAGTGTGTTTTTTTCTGATAAACATGCTACAGAACCCTCTACATTCACACACCTGCCCAGTCACCTCCAGTGGGCTTTTGCTGGCTCTGCCCAGGCAGAGTAATCACCTTCAAAACTTTGACCTGTTTCATTAAAAAAACCCCTTTATTTCCAAGTGGACTGCACTTGAAATAGATAGAAATATCATAGAAATGACTAGTGTAAGAGTCTTAGGGTCACTTAAAAATCACTGGAAATGTAATCTTTTGCACTTCCTGTAAAGCCCTGAACTCCAGATGATAATCGAGACCTCTAGAAAATCGTGAGCTCTGTGAAAGTTGCAGATTTTGCAATTTTCTGACTGCTGTGTAATTTTTTGGCACATTTAAGTGTGTGTTTGGTTCAGTGCCAGGCTCCCTCCTCCCCCAGACACCCTAAAATTAACTAGGAGCTTTGGGAATTTCATCTGTCAGAGACAGAAGTGTCTAATCAGCCTGGAGGAAGCATGGCTGACCAACGCTGACCCAAATGCATTCTGAAAGAAGTAAGGAAGGAGAGGGAAACAGATGAGGAAAACGTCGAGCAGATGAAGAAGACGGAGGACATGACCAGAACGGGAGACATGAAAGCTCATGGGAAAGGCTGAAAATGCAAACTTGTAAAAGAAAGAAGCAGGAACGTTTGAAAGAATGGCTGGTGGTTCTCTTCAAGTTTTCTGGTGAAACATTTCTGACTGTTCTCTAATAACTTTAGGTGTTGTAAAGCAACAGAAAACCCATTTATGCAGGTGGCGTTTGTGCGATACATCCACAGAACTTCCTCCCGTTTGATCTGTCATCATTCTTAGCGACTATACTTCAGTGAAAAACAAAAAAGTCTGTTCTTGAAGAGCAGCTGGCCACTCACTGCAGAAATAGGACTCACAGGACTTATTACTGTGAGTAATCGGCGCCAGCAGCACGAGGCTTATGGAATTCAGAAGCAGCTTTCTGAAAGTCCTGAGGAATAAATACGTTTTTAAATAAGGAAGTAAATAGGTTAAAAGTTACGAGTAAGACTTTCTTGGAAAGGTTCGGGGAAGAAATTACAGACTCCAACCATATTACCTGACTCTGAAAGTAGCCTGTGGTCTTGAAACAGGGTCATTTGACCAGGAACACCGTCAGTTTCGCAGTTACCTCAGTGTAGTAGGGTTGCATTTGGTATTTGGCCTTAGACTTTTAACCTCAGATCAGTCAAAACTTTATGTAGAGTCAAATTGTTCTCAGGCTAAGAAATCACAACCAGCTTTGGGAAAGAAACCCCTTATGATTACAGGTGCAAGGGATGTACAGATTGCTTCAAAACTCAATTCGTAGTAAGTACGTTGAACAAAACATGGAATATTTTCTGTAATAATTTCATAGGATGTCTGGATAAATCCTCAATTTCAGTAGGAACACCTATTTCTTCTGTCAGGACTACTGTGTTTGGTTTCTGTTCCTCATCCATGAAACACCCAGTAAAATAACACTTTCTTCAAACCACAATGCCTACAGAATGTTTTATTCTGATTCCTGTTGTGCTTTACACCTGAATTGGTTTGATTTTCAAGATGAGCAGGTTAATTAATTATAGCACGTGAAGGACACAATCCAAGACATTTCAGCTTTAAGAGATACTGCCTTTGAAAGTCACCGATGCTACACATGAGCAGAAGATGAAGATCTCTACCTGTGCCACACGGTTCCTTTATCTCCCCTTCCAAGGTTTTACTTGGAACTGTTGGTTTTGACACAAAGAGTTAAAGTTCAGCAATGTGCCTCGGGCTCTCTGCTTCCTCCTTTCCTTCCTTGAGTCTCAAATGGCTGAGTGATCTCCATGAATGAAGCAAGGAAAAGAACCATTGACCCATTCTTTCAGTTTGGGCAGTTGTTTAGTTGAGGTCAGTGAATAGATAACATTTTTAGCTTTGTTTTGCTCCTACCACAGCACTGGGGAAAGGAATCTGCCTGCCTGATTCCTGCAGCTTGGGAAGGCACATGATCACTTGGTCTGGAGGCATGGTGCAGAAATACTCTGAAGAACCCAAGTGTGAATATACACATTTAGTAGAGACAGTATACACTGAATTTAGGTGCAAAATTCAACAAGTTAAGGCATAAAATGTCACCACTGACATCCACACATCCATTGCCATTTTTTGGATCCACACTTCAAAGCATTTTAAGGATACAGCTTCTCGATAAAAAAGGTTGTAAGAATGTCTTAAAATGTACATCCAAATGTATGTGTTGCTTTTACCCTGGTCTCCAAACAGAATGTAAAACATTTTGTAAATTCTTTTTTTTTTTTTCAAAAATTAAGCTGCAAGCTGGTGTCTAATGTGGGAAATTTCATCTTAGGTTGTCAACATTAAACAAATTGTGAGCACTTGAAACGTGGTTTCCTAACTGACAATGTTGAGCAAACACGACCACAGTCGAAGATATTGTTACAGCTGTTGACGCCAGAATATATACGCAAAACTTATACGGCATCTAAATTTAGTGCTTTCATAACAAAAAAGCATAAGGCATTTTCTAGTTAATAGTGATTTTGTTTATGCATATCAAGTAAGGTAAGGTCAGCCAGGAAAATCTTTCTCACTAAAGTAAATTTTCTATTTGGAAGGTTCTACAAGAATACTTTTTAACCTAAATATATTCCTTTGAAAATAATAGAAGATTGAAAATTGGCTTGAATATTTCCTTTCATGTAGACCTGTGGTTCAGTTTTACCTGCATGGGGTTCTGGCAACACTATCTCTTCTTGACCTCACCTTGAGATGCTGTCAGATTTTCACTTGCTTAATATTCTGAGAGAGAGGCCTCTCAGCTTGTTATCTGTGCTGTGTGACATCGCAGGTCTAGCTTTGCAGTGACTACAGACAGTACGGTGACTGTATACCGCATGCCGTAGTGAAGTACTTACAGGGCACCCATGCACTGCTGAACCTGTGTTTACAGCTTTACCCTTAATCCAGAAACTGACAATGAAAAAGCTTATCTTTGGTCTTTCTATGCAAGAACAACCCAAAAGTGCTCTGCTTCAAAGCTCTTCTTTGAGCTCAGAAATCCTCCTTTCTGTCACATGGCATTTGCAAGTACGTTGTCCTGGAGTCAGTTTAGATGTTCCCGCACTAATAGAAACCCTGCACATCTCTCCAAGGCTGGTTGTATGTTTCTATGGCACATAAATATGTGTTATTCCAAAGAATTAAGAAGAGGCTTGGAAATAATTATTTGACACCCTGGGAAGAGATAAAGTGAAAATTACTAGCAGGAAGGGGGCAGAGATTGTCAGATGAAGGAGCTTTGAGTTAATGATGTCACTGAATTATGGGCAATGTGCAAAAAAAAAGGATGGTTTAAAAAGTTTAATTTATACAAAACATAAAGGATAGGAGAGACATTTCTAGATATTACTGCTCAATGGAGTCTATCTTCAAGGGTCATAGTTTTTCTGTAAATTACTTTTACCTCTTAAAAGAGAAAAAAATAATACCTAGATTAAACACAATTTGGGTTCAGTCTTGTGAAGAATTCGCATAATCACACATGGAGATGTAAGGCTCCCAGCCTTTTCTGTCTCACTTAGATTTGCTGTTCTTTCCTCCTTTGGAAGCAGAACTCTCCATTCTAGAGGTTCATAAATGATCTGGAGAATGACCATAGTGAATGTTCACTTTATTTGCAATTACATAAAATGAAGATTGATGTCCATATGAGTAAGAAAGGAGAGGAAGTGGGAGACCCGCACTGGTGAGCAAGGATCTTCTGGATAAGTGCAAAAGGAAGAAAGAATTTATGCAACGTGGAAAAGAAAGCCAGCCACTTGGGATGAATACAGGAATTATGTCAGAGAATGCAGGGATGAACAAAAAGAGTTAGGGCCAACCAGGAATTAAATTTGGCAAAGGCTGTCAAACACTATGAAAGGGTTATTTTCAGTATATCATTAGAAAAAGGAATACTAGGGGAAATGTGGGCCAGCTGATAAATGAGATGGGCATCCTAGTGAAGAGTGACACAAAGAAAGCAGATTTGTCAACTTAGTCAAAGAGTTCAAGAGGACCAAGAATAGAGTCCTACACTTGAGAAGAAACAACCTGATACACAGGGGTTAGAGTTAGATCTGTTGGAGAGTAGCCTTGAAGAGAAAAATCTCGGAGTCCTGGTAGATAATTAGCTGACCATAAGTGGACAAGATAACCTTGTTGCCAAGAAGACCAATGATATTCCAGGGTGCACTAAGAATTGCTCAACCAGTAGATATAGAGAAGTCATTCTTCCCCTCTACTCTGCCCTGGTGAGGCCACATCTGGAGTATTGTGTCCAGTTCTGGTCTCCCCAGTTCAAGACAGGGAAGTACTGAAGAGAGTCCAGCAGAGGGCAGCGAAGATGACTGGGGGCCTGGAGCATCTCTCTTCTAAGGAAAGGTTGAGAGAGCTGAGACTTTTTAGCCTGGAGAGGAGAAGACTGAAGGGTGTAACAAGGACGGACTTTTTTCAGTAATGCCCAGTGGCAGGACAAGTGGCAAACACACAACAAAAAGAATTTAGATATGAGAAAAAGCTTCCTTGATGAGGTTGTGGAGTCTCCTTCTCTGGAGATATTCAAGACCCAACTGGATGCAGTCCCGTGTAATGTGCTCTAGGAAATTCTGCTTTGGCTAGAGGGTAGGGCTAGACGATCTCTTGAGGTCCCTATGATTCTGCATAACAGACATCAGGATACAGCATCAAAATTAGGTGTGGTCCTCCCTAGTCTAGTCTGAATAAACATGCACAGGATAGCATAATCCTTTATTTATTACTGAATTTTTTTCAGTGCACTTTGCAGCTCAGCTCTGTATTGATTCCTATTCTTTCAAGAAAAGTGTCATTGCTGTGAGAAGAAAAACTAAATGTATTACTAAAAAACTTAAAATGAACCAGATTAAACATAGACTTAATTTCTTTATTTCTTTTGTACTTACATCTTTTCATCTTTCAGAGGCCTGCCAATTGTAGTCCTTACTGATTTAAAGTTCTTATATATTTTTTTTCACTTTATGCTCACCCCCAATATCCCTTTTCCCGAAAGAGCCAAGTGGACTTAGATTTTCTGCCTTGCATTATTTTACATAAAACCCTTCTCATTGCCAAATGAGCTGTAAGCCACCCAGACACTGAGCTGAAGAAGCCTTTTTTCCTAGCACGGCAAACAATGTGGTGTTCAGCATATAATTAGCATGCATTCTTTGATTAGATAATTAGATAAGACTAACTTGTAGGTCCGCACCCTTCTTACTGCCCCTTAAAACTCAGAATGAAATGACCAATCTCTCAAGCAGTATCTTCCAAGAGTGAGAAATTATATTCGGAGATAAAAGCCCATATTTTTTGTTTACATGATGCAATCATATTTTGCTCCCTGTTATGCTTAATATCAGCAACTTTGATGAGGATGTTCAATTCAAGCACAGGGGAACAAGTAAACGTAGACAAATATGCTGTGCATTACTCTGTGATACGCAGCTACACATCACTCGGGTATCTTTATAACGCAATACTGTTTGGGTGTTTCAGACTGGAAAAAAGCACAAGTGTTTCCAGGCACTCTAAAAACATAAGAAATTATGGTTGGGGATCACATTTAAAACACCTACTCTGAACACCTAATTTAGGCATTGCTTCTAATAGTGTTCTAATTTAAGAGTGAGATGAGCTGTCCAAGCTATGCAGGCCTGCCAGATCTTTCTTCTACTACAGCTGGTTGGAAAGAAATAGCTGCCACTCCTTATTCAAGCACTGGAGGTGAGACTCGTCTCACCTAACTTCTTTACGTGTGAAAACAGTCATTTAAGTGCACCATTCTTTCTACAGACAGGGAGATACCTCTGCAGTGTCTCTCTTGCTGTGACCTGTTTCAGAAAATGGTGATTTTTTTTCTTTAGTGATTCCTATTTCTACTTGGTAAACTGAGACTTGGACAAGTCACTTGTGGATATATCTGACCTGAGATATACCTGAGTATAAGACAGAAGTCACCATGTCACCAGCTCCACAGTATGCCGAGCCAGCGTCTGGAGCCAGCAAGGTCTGGTCCATAGGGGTAGGGGAAAAGGATTTGGGATGACAGTGAAGTGGAATGGCAGGACCTTGATGCTCCTGGACAATTTAAAAAGTTCACGAGAATCCAGCTTAGTGAATGGACATAGGAATTTTAAATTATACTTTTAAAATGATTATTAATGCTTGCATTTAAGGAGTATTTGCAACATTAAGTGAATAATTTCTCTGGAAGTTCTACTACTTTTAAGAAGTAATAGGAAAATCTTTGCCCCTGTAAATACTTTGTGACCTTGTCATCAGCTTATATCACAGGATTAAATGCAGGGAAAGGAAAAGTTTTTCAAAGCTAATAAACTCTTTCTGGAGATGTTATGACAAAGAGGCACTGTAAATAAATACCTTCTATTTATGACCTGCCCAGCCTCAGGCCAGTATCTGGGCTCCGCTGCCCGCTCTGCTCCCAGGCAGCACTGCTTGGCTGTGAATGAGCAGGGACATGAGGCCAGAAAACCCTTTGCAACAAAGCCACCTGTGGTTAGACACCTGTGGTGAATGGACCGATCCATTCCTACGTTCCCAATGTTGTTTGACCTCAGACACATGCAGACAGTTCTTGGGAGACAAGATGTTAAGGAAAAGTAAATAATTGTGTATTCTCTCAGACTACCAGACTTGCTACCTCTCATGGCAACTGCAAGCAGGTAGGTCCTGGATGACAAATTTTTCCTCCATTTAAAATCTGCAATAGCTTTAATTTTGTGTCGGTTTCCTTTGCTCTTGCTGGTTCCCAGTGCTTGTCCCACTTTGGACAAACCTCTTCACATATCAAAGTTTGCTGGGCCCAGTTTTTGCGTCTGATTTTGTTAGTCATACTAAAAAAAGTAAAAACAAAAATAATAATAACTATTAGTAAACAAATTGTAAAACAGTAGACTGGAGCCAAATAAGTCAGCAGTAAAGAAGAATACCCTCAGGTGAGAAAAAGAACGATTTTCAGACTTCATAAATCATATGTTAGCTTGATGTCTGTCACATCTGTGCTTTCATCCTCACTTGAAGTAAGTTTTGAATTCCTGTAAGAAGAGAAGGGGAAAATAATAGGTGTAATCCCACAGAAAAACTTAATTTAATCAGTCATGTTGTGAATGTTTTGTGGCCATACTTTTTTCTTCAAAGCTGGTGAAATAGCATCTCACAATTATTTAATAATAAAAAAGAGTAAAATTACAATTAGGAAGGAAGATATCAAGACCCGCATCTTATAAGTCACATGGATTTCTATCATGCCTCTATTTTATTCTTCCAAGTATTTCCATGTCTAATAAGTTTATGACTTTATAATTTTAGAGTTTTACAATCACCTTCTTATTTCCATCTGTAACATACTTGTTAATGAGGCACTTTCTCTTGGCTGGTGAATACTCACTCCTATTATAATTTGAATACAAACTTGTAACTAAATAAGTTCATATTTTAGTGCAGTATAGAAATGATTGAGAAACTGTCAATTTCTGCTGCTTTTACTGCCTTTTAGACTACCATTTCCTAACAGGTGTTTGTAATGTACATGTGAATATTTAAAACACTCTAACACTAACTTAGGCAACTCAATGTGTTATACTTTGCACATTCAATACTTCATTAAAATCACAACTGAAAAATCTAGCTATAAAAAAATTACAAATTGGTTTATTTCAGTTGACTTATTTTGCTCATATGGCACCATAATGCAGTTTGAAAACTACCAGAATTTTGAAATGTATGGAATTGTGCTTTCATGAGGAAAAAGGTGCATTTTGCTTTGAGAGGATCGTCCCAGGTACCTGCCCTGGGAGGGTGTGGGCTAGGTGACAAGATAAAGATCGGGATAAGATCGGGATAAGATCGGGATGGCATTCAATAAGTCCAAGTGCCGGGTGCTGCACTTTGGCCACAACAATCCCATGCAGAGCTACAGGCTGGGGCCAGAGTGGCTGGAGAGCAGCCAAACAGAAAGGGATCTGGGGTTGCTGATTGATACCCGCCTGAACATGAGCCAGCAGTGTGCCCAGGTGGCCAAGAGGGCCAATGGCATCCTGGCCTGCATCANCTCTGGAGCTGTTCAAGGCAGGATTGGACGTGGCACTTGGTGCCATGGTCTAGCCTTGAGCTCTGTGGTGACAGGTTGGACTTGATGATCTATGAGGTCTCTTCCGACCTTGGTAATACTGTGATACTGTGATACTGTGATAAAAGGGGCTGATCATCCTGGTGCTGCCTTGTTTTGCTGGGGGCTTTTCAGCAGGAGCGGGGCTTGGGCTCCAGCACACACACCCTCTCCTCCACTGCCCAGGGTTGGAGGGGGGCAGGGGTGGAAAACAGCTAGCTGCGGTTTGCTGCAGTTCTGCAGCCCCTGGCCCTGCTTCCCCTGTCAGAAATGGGACAGAGGGGGCACAGTGGGCTTGCTGTGCTCCCATAGATGGCGGGGCGGAGAGCTGCAGCCCCACTGCTCTCTGCACGGCCCTGCGGGTCTGACATTGGTAGCAGTGGTGCAGGCTCTGACCCGACCCCAGTGCCAGATGGCACTGTAGATTGGAGAAGCAAGAATTAGTCTCAATTTCCCCCTACTCTATGGAGCAACATCCAACGACCCATGGTAATCTGAAGGATTCTCCTCTTTTCCCCTGTAGCTTTTGGTCAGGTGGAAGAAGGACACAGCCATGCGGTCAGTCTCCATTTTGAGCTCTGCACATGGCTGGGGCCATGTGGCTGATCAGCCATCATCTTAGACCACTGATCAACAGGGAGAGAGACTATTTGTCATTTCTGCCACTGAGAAAAGCTGGGGATGCTAGAGTATTGGAGAGAGAAGGAGCCTTGAGAAGGGTGTCTGAGAATTCCTTCGTGCTTAGCTGAAGAAAGCAGAAGGACTCAAGAATCCTTAAAACTTAGGCATGGAAGACAGAGAATAGGACCTTTTTGAAAGCATGTCTCCTGCACTGAGGGATGCAATTCTGGCTGCTGGGGAATCAGGACTGCTCTATCAATGTTTTGCTGGAGAAAGCTGCACTGAAGAATTGAAGAGTTCAGCCGAGGGTCTGGAAAGCCATTGCAGACAACAGTGGCAACACATGAATAATAGAGAGGGTTGGGGTACCCGTCTCTACTTGACTGACACGTTCTTTCCCCAGGTCTCTAATGTAAAAACCCAAGGACTGACAGGATAGAAATCTCCCATTGTACTTTTCTCAGAATATATGATATGATATGAAGATCCTGCATGGGGCTGGGGTAAATGGGCTCATTGCCTGCAGGAGGTGTACATGGGAGAAGGGTCTGTGGAGTCAGAGTAGCTGTATCAGCAGACAGTGCAGCAACAGAGGCGCTGAGAAAGACACTGACTGAATATTCTTCAAGAACCTGAACTGCACTGAGAATCAGACCAGGTTTGTGCTTACCAAAGGCCTCAGTGATGGCAAAGTCTAGAATCCTGTGACTTCTCACACTAGGAAGATAACTCCTGCCTCAACTACAGGGGAGGTTCAGTGACTAGGTAGTGTGTGAAGGGTTGGGAGCTACTCTGGCTGGCTGCAGAGTAGTCCTGAGGAGAGGGACTTGGGGGTGCTTGTG